>OZ024741.1:235082337-235112337 GCA_964016885.1 Eledone cirrhosa | reverse complement strand
AAAAGTGAAACGAAATTTCATTTCTCACTCTTTGTACGGCTGTTACTTAAATATAAGTATGTATATGTACATACATATATGTATACAGACATACAGTAGTATGTATATATATATATACATACATGCACATATATATATATATATATGTACGTATGGATTTACCGAACATTTATTATAATGCTCGGTGTGTTTGTAAACAAACATCCCGAATTAAGCCGTAGTGTCTAGCAAGCATCGTTGCTCTTTTGTTCAACACTGACAAAGGAACGATGTACTGTATATATGTATGAGTGCGTGCGTACACGCCGACACAGACACACACATACCTATATATATATATATATATATATATATATATATATATATATATATATATATATATATACCCACACATATATACAGGTGTGGGTATAAACGAAAGAAAAGAGCAGAGTGTTTATATCAACAGTTTGACTTAATTCTTTCTACATTGCCAGTGGTTTCACGTCTAGCATGTCTAGCCCCATCAAGGGCTTGGAAATAAGCAATATATTTATATCTACATAGCTCTCTCTCTCTCTCTCTCTCTCTCTCTCTCTCTCTCTCTCTCTTTCACCAGATCTGCCAACCTCTAAAAACTCAGACGGGGAGGTCCATGAAAAAATGTGCCCCAACGGGGAGAAATGAGGCAAATGGGGAGATTTTACATAATGAAAGCTATACCCATTTTTCCCAAGAGACGACATCTCTCACCCACACGAAAGCGGGTGGGAGATCTCCCCGTCGGACGGGTGAGTTGACAGGTGTGCTCTCACTCTTTCTCGCTTCCTGTCTCTCCCCCCCCCCCCTAAAATTCCCCCAAAGGAGATGATTCAATCCGTGAGAAATGTAATGTGGGACATTTATTTAACTTCCACAAATCTGACATTTCAGGATACTTGTCCTTGCTGGTTTTTTTAATCTTTTTTTTTTTTCTTTTCTGTTTTTGCTTAAAAGTCCAGTCTATGCAAATCCTCAAGTGATGCCCTATTTGAACACATATCTTACGTAAGAAAACGAGAAAGAAATCGATTAATTCTATGGAATAAAATGTGTTGAGAAAGGGAAGTAATAAGTTATGTTTCCGGACGCTTGTTACCTCCTCTTAGTATAACTGAATTCATACGCAATAACACATAAACATAGACGTAAGCGCGCGCGCGTACACACACACACATCACACAGAGTATATAATATATACATTTACAAACAACACAATACATATACACGCCGATATAGACGTTTAATGATGCATGCATACTGACCAGTGTAGCAAAGATATTATTATATGTAACAGAGTAAATCAATATCAGAAGTAAGTTCAGGTGATGTCCAAAGTTTGTTATAGTAGTCCAAAAGATGATAGAATATGTGAGGAGGTCAATGAAGGAGAGGTGTTAAGCAGCAAAACCAAGGTAGCTGTGGTGATGATTAAGGTTATTTGTAGGGTTCTATAGGTGAAAGGTGATCAATATAAGGAAAGTCATTGCAAGTGTGGTTATAAGAAGGTCTCTGTGTGTAACAGGTGCCGTTTATATAGAGGAAATCCGGGAATTGGAAATGGTTATGAGTGATCGCTCATACACTTTGGAGAGTCGGAGGTGCCTGAGATGTTTTTCCGGTGTTGGTTGGATTTTCCATTGTTTTAGAATGAATTTAGTGGAATGGAGGCAACGATTGACAAAAATCAACTCCGAGGTTGAGGCAATTAAGCCGTCTTCGAATATTCTACCTATTGGCCGTGTATAACTGACATTTTTTGGAGTCGTTGGAATAAGGTTGGGATTTTTCAACCATTTCCCATTTGATGGAGAAGTTGGTGTTCCTTTTATGGCTGGCGAGTTTGATAACATTTCGCTTATCTGGCTATCTTAAAGATGATTCGTGGTTTGGGAAGCGATGTTTAAATTTGCCTTCCACCATACCCTACGTCTTAACTAAGACTGCACCGATAACTAAACTGATTATTGATTAATCGGCCTTGGTTTATCGGTTGATACAAATTAATCGGCCGCCGATTATCTATAATTGTGTATTGTTTTACGAAAATACAAATCATAATTAATTGTGATAAATTATAATATTTCATAATTAATCACAATTATGGAACTACTATTTGAGAGCCCATAACGACAAAATTGGGCGGATTTTACTGTAGAAGGTAACATATATGTTCTAAAACGATGATTTTGATGTTCTTGCAGTATAAATTTCGAATTCTTTAATTTTCTATTTTTTTTTAGTAACAAATACTTATTACTGGAGAATTGGTGAATACTTTTAAACCAGCATCGTAATCTATATGATTTTTATAGTAATTCTTTTTTTGAGAGACCAATTAATCCGATACCGATTAATCAGCAAAATGGCCGATACCAATTATATGCTGATTAATCAATGTAACCCTAGTTTTAACTTCTGTTGCTTTGTTTCGCAAGGCTGAGGTGACATAGCTTCGTATATCACAGACTCTACATTGCATGCTTTATCGATTGGGCATGATTGGGCTCTTCGGTAGGAAGAATTTGTTGTTATAAGTTTTGGGTGGTTGCCGGTAAAATAGGCTTTTACATTTTTGGCAGAGGAATTTTAATGAATTTCCTATTAAAGATCTTATGGCCAACTGGGAAGTGCTTATCCGGTAGCGTTAGAATAATTTTTACTTATATTAATTTTGATTTTAAAGGAGAGATGTGTGTGTGGAGGGGGGGGGGGGTAAACAATGTTCTCCCCTCGGCCTTTTTTTAAGGGGGGTGTTTACTTATTATTTGGTGGAATGTATGTAAGCTGATCTTTGTTAACTAGAGCGTTTTTCTAGCACGGTGCTGCCTTTCAAATAGACCATTGTCGCTCTTATTGCACACTTTTTAACTAATCCAATTTTTTCTTTCTCTTTCGTTTTTTTTCTTTTCTTTTACGTGAGATCTGTGTTCACATATGGCTTCACTCGAAGATTTGCGTAGGCTGGATTTTTAAGCCCCCCCCCCCCCCCCCCCGGCCACCAACAAAAAACCCCAGCTTAGTGTAAAGAAACAAGTCACGGAATGCCAAATTTGTGACGGTTTAAATAAAAAAATCATACACATACTCACCTACACACATATTATATATATATATATGTATATATATATATATATATATAGAGAGAGAGGAGGGGGGGGGGTTAAAGATAGATACACCCCACTTATATAGTGTGTCTACGGTGCGAAGTCTGAAAAGACCACAACTCAAGGTAGCACTTGTTGCATGATGAAATGGAGAGTAAGTAAATTGAAGAGGTAGAATCTCAACGAGGACACCACCAATTTACCAAAGTATAATAATATTGAAAATACTTGTTCAATATATAGCTTAGTGGTTCGAGAGTTTTATTCACAATCGTAAAGTTGTAAGTTGGATTCCGGGACCGGGTGAGACCACATGTCCTTGAGCATGGCAGTATTTCACGTTGCTCCAGTTCACTCAGCTGTAATGAGTTGTGATGTCACTGGTCCCAAGCTGCACAAGCCTTTGCTTTCCTATTTGACCAGATCGATGGTGTGGAGAAGGGAGACTGGTATGCATGGGTAACGGCTGGTCTTCTACAAAAAAAAACACACACACACACACTTCCCGGGCTTGTGCTTCGGTGGGAAACCTTTTTGGTGCGTTTCCTATAGTCATCTAAACTATAATAAAGGAAGGTCTGCGGGACTGCGTACGGTTTATTTTTTTTTTTATCCCGTTAGTAAAATAAGTTGGATTACTTTGAATAAATAATGAATGAATATTACATAATTTATCTACTAAATTTCGTAAAAATAATTTAGTAAATAAATAATTTAAAATTGACTTCTTTTCAAAGTTGCACTTCCGGTATATCGTCGCCACCACCACTACTTCAACTACCATATATATAGCAAGAGATAGTGTGTGATGTCAACACTACCGGTGGCGATCACTTAAATAAACATACTAATTTTCTGTCACTAATTTTCTCCTAATGCAGTTTATATATAACTAGCAGCTGAGCCCGGTTGCACCCGGGGCCACTTTTTATTAAGTTAATAATTTGAAAAATATTATTGAAAGTTTATTATAAAGAAGCAGTTTCAGGGAAAAAAATAGAAATATGCACTTGGGGCTGGACGACGTACAATGAGTTTGACAATGCAGTACAAGTTTGAAAATGCAGACAATGCGTACAAGTTTGAAAATGCAGATTATGAAGGTTTGTATGATAGTTTACACTTTGATTGCCCTGGTCAGCAAGAGGGGCCTCTATATATTAGACGTTTATTAGAAGAGGGGGAAATAACTAACCCCAGTATTAGAACAGGGGGTTCGCAATGTAAGGGTTTTATTTCTTTTGTTAGAAAACAGTGACCTTTTTCGGTTTGGCATTTCGTAAAATTCTACTGCAGAATCGATTTCATAAAACGGTACTGTATGATCGTTATAGAAGTATTTAAATTTAATATAGAGCAACTGTAAATGAAAAGTGAAAATGAAACGTACTGTAGAAGGCAACAGTTTATTAACAGCGAAATAACGTTGTCTTTGATATGTTATTTTAAATAAGACAATGAATATTTAAAAAAAGAACTGAATTAATTAACTCGGCAACCAAAGGCCTTATAGATCCCATTCATTAAGTTTACATGCATGTATTCTTTAAACTTTTCATTTGACTTTGAAAAATACTACTTACTGTTAGTGGTTAACATGTATTAGAATTAAAATAAAAATGATATCGGAAAAAACGTACCTGAGAACACGCGTCCCTTCTTCGCAATTTAAGGGTTTTATTTTTTTTTAATGGAAAACAGTGACCGTTTTCGGTTTGGCATTTCGTAAAATGGTACTGCAGAATCGATTTCATAAAATGGTACTGTATGTTAACAGCGAAAGAACGTTGTGTTTGATATGTTATGAAAAAATTGATGAGTTTAAAAACTTGTATGAAATTGTAAATAAGACAATGAATATTGAAAGCAACTACGGAAAATAACTCATCCACGTATTAGAACAGGGAGAAATAACTCACCGGAAGGGATAGTAAATAGACCGTTTGGGGGCTCTAGGGACCACATTTTTCAAGTTAGAGATTTGAAACCTCGTCTATTTGCTTCCTTAGCACTTTTTACATAGGTGTGTAAATTTTCATGTCCGTCCGACCACGTCTACTACCATTTAACCGTGCACAACTGAATTTCAACCACCACCCATTTCACAAATATATATTAGATATCCTCTTTTTTAATGTATCATGGATTACGTTACTGATTACATAAGACAGTGTAACACAGTCTTCGTTCAATTTCTGTGTATATTGTCAATTACGATTTTATTTGATGTATCATATCTATATGTATATATATACTTGCGTATAATATCAATATACACACTACACATGCTAGTAGAAAACCACCCGAAGGGTGGTTTTTCTGCTAGTATATATAATAACAACATATATATAATAACAACATATATATAATACCATATATATAATACATATATATAATAACAACAATAGCGGCAGTAGTAACTAAAGCAGCAAAACCTTCATTGGCCTGCGAAACGCCAAACTGATACAAACAGATGAAGAAGAGGGGGGGGCCAACATTTCACGACACCTGAAAACCAGACTGCCTGTTAAACCCTATTATAAGTAAGTGATCTCTACCCGTTGTTCTCTCCCCTAAAACATCGGTAGTGAGAAATAGAAGCATGAATGCACGTGGCCATGAGTCGGCTTGCAAAACATCTATTTTAGTTAACCTTTTCGTTACAACATTTTTAATGAAAGACACTAAATATAATTTTCAATCATTTTGAAAATAATCAAGAATTTGTAGGGATTTAGTAATATAATTAACTTTCTCATTATTAAGCGGATGCTTTGAACATAACGTAACAATGCATCTTACCTAAAATTACGTTGGAAAATTATTTAATAAATATAAATACTGAAATAAAAAAGGATTTGTATCATAGAAGGAACAGCAGTTTCTGACGGTTTGGTATTACCAGCCTCGGGTCACTGGATTTAAATGTGGCTGCTAGTCATCAGCAAGACCAGAATTATCGAGACGCATAGATTGACAGTGTTGTTTGGAAATGTCTGGATCTCGAGGTACGGACGAAATTCCTTGATGAAAATTGTTCGTGATACTGGACATGGACAGCAGTGAAAGTGGTCTTCAGGTTAACGGTCATTTATGCCTAGAATGTCCAGACTCTTTCAGACGTCTATAAACATTCTTGGGAATAGCTTTTCACTCGCTAGCTTACATGCATAACTGGAATGGGATCGTAGACGCACGTTGGGGCTATGTACCAATGTGATCTTAATCAAACCGCTAAATAGGGTATGCAGCCAGGGATCACGTTATTCGAAGCTGACTGCGCCTTCCCAGTGCAAAAAGCCTACTGTGACCGGATTAGTTAAACGGGAATTCATGGTAGGCGATCGTCAACAACCAGTAGCGGAAGCCTCTTAAGAGAGTTATTTGAGTAGAATCGACAAGATATATCAATAAATTATGTTAGTGAGGGAGCTAGCCAGCGAATCAGATGACGCGATTAGAAGAGGCATAGCAATCGATGTGCTAGCGGCGAAAATGGCGTTCGATCACTTCGAGGTGAAACACGAAGGTTTGTTTTCTTAGACACGAGGGTGTGGAAGTCATTCAATGAACTCAGGTAGCAGAGGTGCAATATAAAAATATAAAATCATAATTGCATATTGAACAGGCCTCGATGGGTGTTTGCTGTTCGATACCAGATAAATATATATAGCTTTCCAGTAGCTCAACTGTGTGGAGGTAATGACAGGCCAGAAACGGTGGAGCTTGATTCTAGTCAGAAAAATAATTGTTTCTACTTTTGGCACAAGGCCAGCAATTATCCCAGTGCATTACTGGTACTTTATTTTATCGACCCCGTAAGGATGAAAGGCAAAGTTAACCTCGGCGGGATTTGAACTCAGAATGGCAAGGGCCGTAACTCTATGCGTCAAAGCATGGCGTCCGACCCTCTACCGATACTGCCAATGCACCACCCTAGTCAGAAAAATAATAGTAACGTAGCAGTTATCAACTCACCTCCCACTAAACTCCTCATCAACATCAGTGAAAACGAAGAAGAGCGACATTGTAATAGGCTAAAGGTTTCCCATCTAGAACAAAAGCAAATAGAGTCCCAAGGTGACCCTTTTTGACGATGGCGGTGATAGTGGGGGGGGGGGGAGTTAGAACTTGGGGGAGGAGTGGAAACCAGGTGAGGAGAAAAGAAAGATGATGTGCAAAAGAGGTGGACCAAGATTACAGACCAGGAAGGTCAACCCTCTCGGTTCCCCACAGGCCGCTGCATGTTTGTATTTCCTTGATTTATTCGTATGTCCTCTAGGACAAGGTGAAACTGGGAGATTACAGCCGCGGTGGAACTGGAAGGGGGAAAGCCCCCCCCCCCCCCTCATAATTATATTTTTCTCCCCAAACTATTAAAACACATCTATTTGTATACGCGCTACAATTTATGTACATGTTATGTAGAGATAGATGGTAGGAGGAGAGTTTGGTGGTAATTGATATAGAGAGGAAGGTTGGGAGAGTGTGTTGTATATTAGATATAGAGAGGGGGAGAGATTGATATTTATTGATATATAGAGAGAGGAGAGTTTGGCGTTAATTGATATAGAGAGGGGGGGGGGTTGAAAGAGAGTTCCGTGTAGTAGATATAGAGAGGAGATTGGGAGAGTATGTTGTATGGTAGATGTAAAGAGTGGGAGAGGTTGGCGGTAATGAATATAGAGGAATGATAGAGATATGTATTGATAGATATAGAGAAGGGGAGAGTTTGGTAGTGATGGATAGAGTGAGAGGGAATGAGAGAGTGTTGTATGGTAGATATAGAGAGGGGGATTGGGAGAGGGGGAGTTTGGTGGTAATGAATAGAGTGGGAGGATAGATAGAGATAAGTATAAGTATTGTTAGATATATAGAGAGAGGGGGGGTAGTGATGGATAGAGTGAGAGGGAATGAGAGAGTGTTGTATGGTAGATATAGAGAAGAGGATTGGGAGAGGGGGAGTTTGGTGGTAATGAATAGAGTGGGAGGATAGATAGAGATAAGTATAAGTATTGTTAGATATAGAGAGAGGGGGGGTTTGGTAGTGATGGATAGAGTGAGAGGATAGATAGAGATAAGTATAAGTATTGTTAGATATATAGAGAGAGGGGGGGTAGTGATGGATAGAGTGAGAGGGAATGAAAGAGTGTTGTATGGTAGATATAGAGAGGGGGATTGGGAGAGGGGGAGTTTGGTGGTAATGAATAGAGTGGGAGGATAGATAGAGATAAGTATAAGTATTGTTAGATATAGAGAGAGGGGGGTTTGGTAGTGATGGATAGAGTGAGAGGGAATGAGAGAGTGTTGTATGGTAGATATAGAGTGGGGGATTGGGAGAGGGGGAGTTTGGTGGTAATGAATAGAGTGGGAGAATAGATAGAGATAAGTATAAGTATTGTTAGATATAGAGAGAGGGGGGTTTGGTAGTGATGGATAGAGTGAGAGGATAGATAGAGATAAGTATAAGTATTGTTAGATATAGAGAGAGGGGGGTTTGGTAGTGATGGATAGAGTGAGAGGGAATGAGAGAGTGTTGTATGGTAGATATAGAGTGGGGGATTGGGAGAGGGGGAGTTTGGTGGTAATGAATAGAGTGGGAGGATAGATAGAGATAAGTATAAGTATTGTTAGATATATAGAGAGGGGGGGGGGTAGTGATGGATAGAGTGAGAGGGAATGAAAGAGTGTTGTATGGTAGATATAGAGAGGGGGATTAGGAGAGGGGGAGTTTGGTGGTAATGAATAGAGTGGGAGGATAGATAGAGATAAGTATAAGTATTGTTAGATATATAGAGAGGGGGGGGGTAGTGATGGATAGAGTGAGAGGGAATGAAAGAGTGTTGTATGGTAGATATAGAGAGGGGGATTAGGAGAGGGGGAGTTTGGTGGTAATGAATAGAGTGGGAGGATAGATAGAGATAAGTATAAGTATTGTTAGATATATAGAGAGGGGGGGGGGTAGTGATGGATAGAGTGAGAGGGAATGAGAGAGTGTTGTATGGTAGATATAGAGAGGGTGATTGGGAGAGGGGGAGTTTGGTGGTAATGAATAGAGTGGGAGAATAGATAGAGATAAGTATAAGTATTGTTAGATATAGAGAGAGGGGGGTTTGGTAGTGATGGATAGAGTGAGAGGATAGATAGAGATAAGTATAAGTGTTGTTAGATATAGAGAGAGGGGGGTTTGGTAGTGATGGATAGAGTGAGAGGGAATGAGAGAGTGTTGTATGGTAGATATAGAGAGAGAGGAGTTTTGTGGTAATTGATATAGGGACGGGGGTTGGGAGAGAGTTCCGTGTAGTAGATATAGAGAGAAAGGGGAGTTTGGTGTTACTTGATATAGAGAGCATGCACCTATAGATTGGAAGAGAAATACTGAGAGAGGGCACTTGTCCTAGCAACCAGGGTGACTCTGGGTTTTTTGTCGGCTTTCTCCATGAGTGACCATCGGAAATTCCCTCCATTGAGTAATTTATCTTGTCTGAATTTTTAAATGCTTTTGTTAAAACAATTTTTTACGCGCTAAAACCCACACTGTCCCCCCCCCCCCCCCCGCTGTGCCGACCTTAATGTTTTCTTCGTATGAGCCCTGTGTGGCTAATACATAGCAGAAGCAGTAGAGCGCTGGACACTATGCTTCGTGGTATACAGTTACGGCCCTTTACATTCTGAGTTCAAATCCCGCCTGGGTTAGCTTTGTCTTTCATTCTTACAGGGACGATAAAATGAAGCACCAGTTATGCGCTGGGGTCGATTTAATCGACCCCCCCCCCTAAAAAAAATTACTGGCCTTGTGTCTATATAAGAAACCATTATTATAAGATCGGTGGATTGGCAGTATCGGTAGAGCGTCGGACACCCTGTTTCGTGGCATAGAGTTACGGCCCTTTACGTTCTGATTTCATATCCCACCGAGATTAGCTTTGCCTTTCATTCTTACAGGGTCGATAAAATAAAGTACCAGTCATAGACTGGGGCCGATTTAATCGACTTTCCTCTCTCCCAAACTGCTGACCTTGTGTCTATATAAGAAACAATTATTATTGTTCGTGTTTAGGGCGGTGGATTGGCAGTATCGGTAGAGGGTCGGACGCCATGCTTTGAAGCATAGTTACGTCCCTTTACGATCTGAGTTCAAATCCCGCCGAGGTTGACTTTGCCTTTCATCCTTACGGGGTCGATAAAATAAAGTACCAGTAATGCACTGGGTAATTGCTGGCCTTGTGCCTAAAGTAGAGACAATTATTGTTCGTGTTTACGTTGGACGTCTACGTGTCGGCTCTTGTAAGTTTGTTGTTTTCCCATATTATAAAAACCCGTTTTACTTTAATTTTTGAATATTTCTGTATCTAAAACGAACAAACATCCGTGGGAGTTGGTCGTTTTCCCCTTATCTTTAGTCCCTAAAGGGCTAAAGTTGCATTTGTTTTGTGCCCTCCCTCCGAAATTAAAATAAAAACATTGTGGATACTGAAGTTTCTTCTCCAAAGAAGAGCTTCAACATTCACTTCACCACTTTCACCACCACCAATACAGTCATCACTAACATGGCTACCGTTGCTAACAACAACAACAATAGTACCAGCAGCAACAGAACAACAACAACAACAACAACAACAACAGCAACAATAACAACAGCAGCAGCAACAACAACAGCAACAGCAACAATAACAACAGCAGCAGCAGCAACAACAACAACAACAACAGCAGCAACAGCAGCATCAGCAGCAACAACAACAACAGCAGCAGCAGCAACAACAACAACAACAAAAACAACAGTAGCAGCAGCAGCAACAACAACAACAGCAGCAACAACAACAACAACAAAAACAACAGTAGCAGCAGCATCAGCAACAACAACAACAGCAGCAACAACAACAACAACAACAACAGCAGCAGCAACAACAACAACAACAACAGCAGCAGCAGCAGTAACAACAACAACAACAACAACAGCAGCAACAACAACAACAAAAACAACAGTAGCAGCAGCAGCAGCAGTAGCAGCAACAACAACAGCAGCAGCAGCAACAACAACAACAACAGTAGCAGCAGCAGCAGCAGCAACAATAAAAGCAGCCGTAACAGCAACAGAAATGACAATAACAGCAACAATAGAACAACAGCAGTAACAAAAGCAAACGCAACAACAAAAACAATGAAAAATGAATAGCACCAACAACAACAACAACAACAACAGCAAAATCTTTTATCAGACAGTGTCACTAAGTCACTAAAGAAGAAATACATCAATTAACATCACAAAACAAAGGACTTGAATTGGCTCAAGCTAAAAAAATTAATAAAATTTGAAGGTGGGAATGTGGCAGTAATGGTGCAACCTGAAATAGTGGAAGAAAGGGCAAAAAAAAACGTCCTCTACAGAACTGTGTACTGCGGGTCTGGCGAGCCTAAAACATGCCACAGTTGCTCAGATGGAGAAAATTCTAAAAGAGGTAATGCAAGATGTGGCACATATTTAACGAGGAAGACAGTTTGTCAGTATCAAAAGTGAGGACCTCGCGCGAAAACAAAACATTCGGTGGTCTCCCGTTGGAGTGAGGAGTTCATCCTGAATCCAATGTATCTTTCAAGGAGAACTGTTAGGCTGAGAATACCAGGTGCTCTACTGGGCCTAAACATCTAGTGGATCTTGACCTGCGTTGTCCTTGGAGACCCGAACACACTCCTCGAGATCAAAAGGAGTGAAAGACAAAATTTGTCCGGGATAAACCTGGAGATTCTGCTCCAGGTAAAGCCAGATCAAATAGAAAAAAATCCCAAACTATATACAGCTGCCCAACGAGGTAGATCTCCGGATAATTACTGAAGGAAAAAAGCTATGGGTCTACCTATACTCACTGGCCTGATGAGCTTCCGGGCTCGAGACAGAGATTAGATTAGCGGAATCGTTAGAGCGTCGAACAGGCTTTTTGATATTTTTACGAGCCTGAGTTCACGTACCGCTGAGGTCAATTTTGCTTTTCATCTTTTCAGAGATCGATAAAATATTGCACCAGTCCAATACTGCTGGTCGATTTAATCGTCTTCCCCATTTCCGCAAATTGCTGGCCTTGTGCCTAAATTAGAAATCATTAATATTTTCAGTTAGCCGTGCCACATTTCTGGAAAATAAATCCTTCTAAAGCCCTATCTCCTCCATGGCTGGATTAAGACCTTGGTGAACCCGAGGCACTTAAGTGGGGTTTTTTTTTGGGGGGGGGGGGGGGGGGGGGGCACACACAAATTAGAATACACAGCACCCACCCCAATTTTACATATCAAAGTTAGCTTTGCACAAGTAAATGGAATTGAAAAGTTATACATATAGGTATTACATTAAAAATTCTAACTATCCGAAAACTAAAAAGCCCAGCTGAAGGCACAAATGAATTGCTAGGGCTGTCGCTGGTGCCCCCATCCCCCACTGCAGGGGGTCCTGGGCAATTGCCCCCTTTTCCCCCCCATTAAATCCGGCCCTGATCCCCTCCAAGAGTGTCCCTACAAGTCAGTATGGGTTCCTGGGTAAAAAATACGAGTGTTTCCTTTCAGACCAAATATGAAAAAAAAAAGACATTGCAAGTGACAGGTGTCTATCAATAAATCTAAAATATCACAATTACTAGTACCTTTCTTAATTACTGCCCTTCCCCTAATTAATAGTCATATTCTACATGCTAGCACATAAATTGCTAAATCATTCTTTGTTCTAATTGTGACGCCTCCTAATTACAAATCACTCTCTTTTTAACTAATTACTACACCTCCTAACTACTAGTACCTTTACTAATTACTAGTCTCTCTACTAATTACTAATCCTTCTAATTACTAGTTCTGTCTTAATTACTCCTCCTCGTATTTAATTGTGCTTATATTAATTTAAACTCCATCCTAATTGCTTTTTTCTCTCTTAACTACTCTTCCTTCTATAGACTAGTGTCTGTATTAATTATTCTTCCTTCTAATTACTAATCCCTATACTAGTTATTACACCTGCTAATTACTAGTACCTGTACTAATTATTACTACTCTTTCTAACTACTGATCTCCGTCATAATTACTCCTATTTACTCATTTCTGTCTTAATTAATACTCATTCTAATGAATAATACTTGTACTAATTACTACTCCTTCTAATTACTAACCTCTTTCCTAATTACTCCTCTTTGTAATTACTAATCTCCGTCATAATTACTCCGTCTAATTACCAGTCCCTTTCTTAATTATTACTCCTTATTACTAATCTCTGTCTTACTTACAACCCATTTTAATTACTAGTATCTCTCCTAATTACTACTCCTAATTACTAATCTGCCCTAATTACTACTCCTAATTCCTAATCTCTGTCCTAAGTATTACCCATTATAATTACTAGTATTTTTACTAATTACAAGTCGTTGTAATTAATTTCTGTCTCTATGTTAGTTACTACTCCTAATTACTAATCTCTGCCCCAATTCTTAATCTCTGTCCTAAATTACAACTCCTTCTAATTACTAATCTCTGTCCTAATTACTACTCCTTCTAATTATTAATTCTAATTAATAGTACCTGCCCTAATTGCTACTCCTTCTAATTACTAATCTCTGTCCTAATTACTTGTCCTAATCACTAATATAAGTCCTAATTTCTAAACCTTCTAATTACTAGTCTTTGTTCTAATTACAAGTTCTTGTAATTAATTTCTAGTCATTGTGTTAATTAGTAGTTATTCTCTTAATTGTTGCTCTCTGAACTCTACAACAGACCAGCTACTCCCTCTAAGGTTAACTTTGCCTTTCATCCTTACGGGGTCGATACAATAAAGTACCAGTAATGTACTGGGTAATTGCTGCCCTTGTGCTAAAAGTAGAAACAATTATTAAATAGACAGCGGATTGGCAGTATCGGTAGAGCGTCGGACAACATGCTTTGTGGCATAGAGTTGCAGCCCTTTACGTTCTGAGTTCAAATCCCACCAAGGTTAGCTCTGCCTTTTATCCTTATGGGGTCGATAAAATAAAGTACGAGTCACGCACGGGGTTCGATTTAATCGACTTTCCCCTCCCCTAAAATTGCTAGCCTTGTGTCTAAATCAGAAACCATTATAAAATAGACATTTATAGACAGATCTGATTTGTTTTCTGAATAAGAAAGATGCATGAGACCTGCATCTATTTCTAATTTACCTGTCGCTTGTCCAAATTAATACTCTGTATCATAATCACTACTCCCTTCTCTAATTAATACTTACTCGCTTAATTACCTGTATATTTCCTTATTTTTAGTTCTTGGGCTGTGTAAATTGAGCTACAGTATTGTATAATGATTATGTAGATTATGCGGCGAATTGGCAGAGTCGTTAGACCGCCGGATAGAATGCTTTGCGGTGTTCGTTTCGTCTTGGCGCTTGCTTTTCATCTTTTGAAGGTCGAATAAAAAATGTACCAGTCCAGTACTGGAGTAGATTCTTTCTCAATATCCACCCCCCCCCCTCTAACTTGAAGAAAGGTGGGGGAGGGGGTGAGAACTTTGTCTTTCTTTACAGAAAATGAAAACATTTGTTGTTTCAAAGTAAAAAATACTGTAGTGGAATATAGAGAGGGGAGAAAATTTGATGGTTTAGTGAGAGAAGGGCTATTGTGAGAGTGAGGGAGAGGGAGTGAGGTATGTAGAGGAATACAGAGAAGGGGGAGAGAATTTGTTAATCTAGTGAGAGAGGGGGAACTGTGAGAGAGAGAGAGAGAGAGAGAGAGAGAGTGAGGTATGTAGTTGAATATAGAGAGCGGGGGAGAATTTGTTGGTTTAGTGAAAGAGGGTGAATTAAGAGAGTGAATAAAAGTGAGGTATTTCTAGGGCGGGTAAAATTCCCGAGATCCATGGACGAGTTCTCTCCAGCGGTCTCTGTCCCTCATTATCGCTGCCATGTCCTGCGACTCCAACAGACCAGGGTCTGTCCTTAGGGCATAAACATACGTTAACCTTGGTCTTCCACTTCCAGTGTGTCCATATAGGGGCTCCCACAGGAGCACTGAGTGCAATGTCAACTCTGGATGTCGGTGAGCATGTCCAGCTAACCTCAGTCTCCTCTGTATCACTTTTGAGCTGACTTTTGGGAGGCTCCCATATAGCTCTGAGTTTTTCATCCTCAGTGTATACTGATTAATGTTCAGAGCCATCCTCAGCATTCTCATGTAGCACCCATCCACCATCTTGGTCAGTGTCCAAGTCTCAGACCCGTACAGCAGCACAGACTCCACTACAGCAATGAAGAGACGGATTTTCAGTGAGGTATGTAGTGGGTTATAGAGAATCGTGAGAGTTTATTAGCCTAGTGACAGAGGGGTGAGTTAAGAGAGTAAAAGAGGTATGTAGTGGAATATAAAGTGGGAGAGAGAATTTGGTGGTCTAGTGAGAGAGGGGGAATTGTGAGCGAGAGTGAGGTATGTAGTGGGATATAAATTTCTATTTATTTGCCACCAGGGCATCAAAGATTGGGACAAATACAAAGGGGGAGTTTACATACATTTAAAAGGACGTGTAAAAACATATAACAAATTAAATTTAACAATCGATGTCCTCAATAGGGAGGGGTGTTGACATGGGTCGCACACACCCCCGAAAAAATGTGCAACCCTCCTCTTCAGGAGCACAAAGAGCGGGTGCTTCTTTCCTCTTCTCATTCTTCTCCTCTCTCACCTACAAGCTGATATAGAGAGAAAGCCCATTCACTCGGGCCATTCTCGCTACTTTCACCCACCTTTCATAAAACTTGCTGGGGTACAGCACCTCTCTCTCCATTCTGATCCTTCTTCTAAAGTGGTACTTGAAAAAAAAAGACCAGTTGTTAGCCGGAGAGAAAGGTGTCTGACCTCAGCCTTTTCAACCTTGTCCACCATACAACTTCTTTCGCCATAGCTATCACACAGAGGAAAACCGCCTCTCCTTCGTTTTTGAAAGGGGGAGGCGGTTTGATCGTGACAATGTTCTCGGTGGTCAACCGGATTGGTCCCACCCGCGACAGCAGTCGTTCCACATAGCCCCACAGGTCAGCAACGCCCGGGCAGTGTACGAATGCGTGTGCGACGGTTTCCTCGTCACGCACACATCTCGGACAGATCTTCTTCGAGGGGTCCCTACCCGGGCGCCCGTGTCTGTAGAGCTTGTCCCGAACGGGTAGAGCTCCTCGGTAACATTGCCAAGCCAGGGACTTTTGGAAGTTGTCCATCGGTCCCGGGCCAAACGTCCTACCGAACAGACTGGCCAGCTCACCATCCTCCATGCCAGAGCCTCTCCGAGAGCGTCGTCACACTTACTGCGCACCAACCCTCTATAGAATGTTGAGGTTGAGTCTCCACTGATTGCCGGATCCGCTTGCCAGAGGGCCGTGAGCGCCTGGGCACATTCAATGTGCCAGTCGCCCACTTTTCTCGGTCTTTGCTTGACCCAGGACTGCAGCTCGGTGAGTGAGACGAGTCTCGAAAAAGTTCGCCTCACAAACAGGGCCCACACCGGCTGACCGGTGAGGAATACCTGGAGGTGCCATAGCCTTAATGCGTGTCTACGCATCTTCAGCCACGGCATCCCCAGCCCTCCGTTCGAAGGGTGTTGACAACAGATGGATCTTCTCACCAAAAGAGCCCGCTTCTTCCAAAGAAATCGGAAGAGCGCGCGCTCCATTTTGGCGAGTGTTTTCTCTGGGCAAGGCACGACGGTCAAGCGGTAGTAGATGACGGACGCTATATAAGCGTTCGCCACCTCCGCTCGACCTTTCAGGGATAGTTTGCACTCGGCCCACTTCTGGGCGAGTGCAAACACCTTGCCCGTTACCTCGTCCCAGTTTTTCTCCACCTGGAGGTCCGGTTCGAACCAGACCCCGAGCAGCTTCACCGATCCCTCCGTCCAGCGTCCGACGATGCCGTCGGAGGGCATCGTTTTGCCCCTCCACGTCCCGAGTTGCAAACCGACGGACTTGTCCCGGTTTAGCTTGGCTCCTGTGAACCTTTCATATTCCTCCAGTAAGGTGCCGATCTGCCCGATTTCCGAGGCGCACAACACCATTACTGTCACGTCATCGGCGTAGGCCGACACCGCTTTCCGCAATCCCGGTTCCAAGGGGATGCCCTGCAAAAGCTCCAGCTTCCGCAGTAGTGGCTCGAGAGCCAGCACATACAGGAGTGAGGAGAGAGGGCATCCCTGTCGGATGAATCACGTGATTTGGAACGGCTCCGAGAGGTAGCCGTTCACCTTGACCCTCGAGCAAGTGTTGCTGCTGTGCATTGCAGCAATCCAGCCCCTGAAAAGGGGTCCGAAGCCTGCCGCCGCGAGCACCGCATCCAGGTACCGATGGTAAACCCTATCGAACGCCTTAGATTGATCCAAGTTGATCAGGGCCCGACCAAAGCCGGGTTCGTTCCCTACCCTCTCTACGATGTATCGCATGAGTTGGAGGTTGTCGTGTATGGACCTGGACGGGATTGCGCATGTCTGCGCTTCTCCCACCAGGTTCCCGACGACAAGCGCCAACCTCTTCGCTAACACCTTGGCCAAAATCTTTAACTCTGTGTTTAGCAGAGTTATGGGCCTGAAGTTATCTGTCATCCCCCTTGTTCTCGTCCTTCCTCACCAGCGTGACTACGCCCTTGGTCACAGAACTGGGAATTCTCCCGTTCTGTTGCCAGTTGCAGTAGACCGCCTCGAGGAGACCGGAGAACAAGCCCGGCATCGCTACATAAAGTTCATATGGTAGACCATCGAGACCCGGAGATTTGCGTTTGCCGCATTGGCTCAGCGCTTCCCCTATTTCAGCGGCTGAAATCGGCCTCTCGCAAGACTTCGCCTCTCCATTCGAGAGCCGCGCCAGACCGTCGAGGTATGGACCGAAATCCATGGCCCCACCCGGCCCGCCGCCCCTCCCGAACAATCGTGCAAAGCGCCGTTGAAAGGCCGCGCTCTTCCGCTCAGGTTCAAGGATCACGCGTCCATCCTGGTCCTTCAAAGACCGAATCGTAGACTTGTTTCCACTTTTTGCTTCTGTCACTCGGGCCCAGCTAACAGCTTTGGCTCCCTCGTTACCCAGAGCACATATTTTACTCCTGACAACGCAGCCCTCGTGCTTCGCATAAAAGAACAGGTCTAGGGCCGTTCTTGACGCCAGCACACCGGCCACGTTGCCACTCCTAATCGCCTCTTCTACTCTATTTGTTAATTCCCTTTCAGTTCTATTCCTATCTGATGCTAATTCCCGACTAAAACCTATCGATTCTATTCTAATTTCTCTCTTGAGAGAGCCCCACCACCTGCTGTTGACAATTGCCCCCGTCAAACGCTGCTTAACTAGTGTGCTAATCCGCTTACTGTAAGCTTTGTTTGTCGGTAAAGACAAGTTTAGCTTCCAGTAACCGGGTCCCTGTCTATGAGTTCTATCAAGGTTGACCACTCCGGTCACCAACTTGTGATCCGAATAGTCAACCATGAACATTCGTGGACAGCTTAATATGTCCCTATCCTTATTTCTAACTAGGAACCTACCTAGGTACGACCTAGATGTTCCGTTGCGATTAGTCCATGTCCACAGTGGCACAGTCGGAAAATCTAGTCGATATCTATCGGCCAGATCAAATCGGCTGATTAATCGTTTGAGGCTGTTACACCCCCCTCTATCGGGACATGCCCCTACATAGTCCCAACGTGCATCCAGGATACCATTCCAGTCCCCCACTAAAAGCAAGGAGCGAGACGTTCCCAGGAAATTCTCCAGGCGTCGGAAGAAGTCCGGTCGCGGTGTCCCAGATGGGGCATACGCTGCCACCAGCCTGAAAGCTTCACCTTCACCACTGCCGACGTCTAAAACCACCAGTCGACTCTCCGGGTCCAGGTGTACCTTCTGTGTGGCAAGACCCAGGTATTTTCGCAGCAGAACGACAACCCCACCCCACCCCTCGGCTGACAGAGATATGCGAAGATCTCAAAGTCGTCGAAGATGGGGGCCAGTTGGCGCTCGCTGCTGATCCTGGACTCGCAAATAACCATTACATCCACTCTATGCGACCTGAGGTCATTTAAGAGTTTGCCCTGTTTCCAGGACATCCCCAGGCCGCGTGCATTCACACATCCAATTCTTATATTGGCCATGTTGGTGCTGAAGAGGTAAAAAGGAAGAGGAAAGGAAATTACTTACCTCTTCATCTCCTGGGGAACAGGCTGCACAATTTCCATAGGGGTGTTGGAAGGGTTGTTTGGTGGGGTGGTGGTTTGTTGTGGGGTGAGGACATCAGTGTGTGGTGGGATTAGGGTGTTTGGTGGGGTGTGGGTGTCTGGTGTGGGGGTGGGGAAACATCTCAATAGGACGCTGTTAAGTGGTTTGGTGCAGTTGGTCCTAACATGCATTAGATGGTTCTTTTTCAAAGTTACATAGGTTTCCGTTGGGACCCTAATCATCATTAGGTGCGGTTTGTTCGCTGCGTAGGTGAAAGTGATCCCTTCGGTTTCCACCGAAGGGTTATTTTCTATCGCTTTCATCAAAGTTTTATTGTTCTTGTTAATGTATGTATAGAGTTTTTGTTGTGTTGTGTTTGTTTTTGTTTGTTGTTCTTGTGCGTGTTTGCGTTTTGTAGTATGTGTTATGTTTTAGGGAGGGGTGGGTTTTTTTGTTTGTGATGTTTTTTCTGTTTGTGCTGGTGGGTGTGTGTTTGTGGCATTTTTGTTAATGTGGTGCCTTTTTTTCCTTTTCACCTGTTGAAAGGGTTCTCCCTCGTCGTCACTGGGTGACGTTGATACGGAGTCCTCTTCCGTGTTGTTGGGGAGCGGTATATTTTTGGGTTTTGTTGTGGTTGCTTTTGTATTTGTTTTAGGTGGGGAGGGGTTGGGTGGAACAGTGTCTTGTGTTGTTATTTTTCCGTGTTGTTGTTGTTGTTGTTGTTGTTGTTGTTGTTGTTGTTGTGCTGGTGGTTGTGGTGGTTGTGTTGCTGTGTTCGGGGTTGGCAGAAGAGCCTTTTTTTTTTGACTCGTTAATTGAGGACAGGCAGCCCTCAGGTGACCCCTGCTTAAGCAGTGGTAACATGACGGCCGCCTTCCCTCCACTGAAATGTTTATATAAGTTAGCCCGTCCAGAGGCACGCGTTGTGGGATATTCGCTATTCGTTCTGGGCTCATTTGCACCAGAACTTCTACGCTGGTCCCACCAAATACACCTCCGGAGGACTTTCCTACTGAAATTATCCTGTCTTCATCAAAGTCAATGAATCCATATAGTATCCACCAAATATTTACATTTGGTGTGATACTCATAATTTTTATTCTTTGTGTCCTTTTTCCCCTGTATGTTGGGAAAAAGGTGAAGCGGGGGGACACAATGGGTGATACAGAGTATTTTTGTGCTGTTGGCTGGTTATTCATTAGCACCGAAATGCTACCAAACAGTTTTCCTTTTTGGATGAAGGTTATGTCCTTTATTGCATCTTTTAGAACCAGCTCAATTTCATTTTGTGATAATTGAGCTGGTTTTCTTGTTTCGTTCGATATTGTCCTGAAAACTGTGGTTTTCAGGACAGCCTCTCTACGTAATTCCTGTGGAGAATTGATGCTAAAAGCACCGTTTTCGCCAAAAGTCACAAATTGTTTTGCGTCTTGTAGTAGTTGTTTAGCATTTGTTATGTCTATTGGGGTGTATAGTTCGTTTTTTTTTACAGTCTGTGCGAAGGTTGTTTTGGTGTTGTTGTCTTTTTTTTTTGCTGTTGCTGTTGTCACTGTTGGTGATATTGTTCATGTTTTCCTTGGTGTTGTTATTGTTGCAGTTGTTGGTTGTGGTGTTATTGTCATTGTTCTTGTTGTTGGTGCTGGTATTATTTACCGGGTTTGGTTCCGTGGTTTCAATATTTTCAACGTTTTTCGATGATGCGAGGGGGGAAGGCTGCAAGCTTTGTACTCCTATCTTCCCTCCACCACTTTTCTTAGTGGGCGTGGCACTCACGACAGTGTGCGAGGTTGAAATGGCATCCATTGTTGACTACCAAGTCTACACAGTTTTGAGATGAAAATGAAAATTTCGCCCCAGAAAGGGGCGAAAATTAGTTGATTCAGCGTCTGAAGGCCCAGGCAAGGGGTTAAACTAAACAATGCTAATAAATTGAACAATGAACTCAGTTTTTTTTAAACAATAATCCGTAAAAATCCGGAGCGAAGTAATACACGTCTATGTTGGTTTAGTGAGAGAGGGGGAATTGTGAGAGAAAGTAAGATATGTAGTGGAGATATAGAGAAGGTGAAAAAGTGTATTGTCCTGGTGAGAGAGGGAGTACTGTGAGAGTGAGAGAGAGTGAGGTATGTAGTGGTATAGAGTGGGGGAAGAGAATATGGGGGTCTAGTAAGAACGGGGGATTTGTGAGCGAGAGGGAGGTGTGTAGTGGGTTATAGAAAGGGGTGAGTGTTTATTGGCTAGTGAGAGAGAGGGAATTAAGAGAGGGAAAGTGAGTGAGTTATGTAGTGGAATATAAAGAGGGGGTGAGAATTTGGTGGTTTAATGAGAGAGGGGTAATTGTGAAAGCGATAAAGAGTGAAGCATGTAGCGGAGTATAGTGAGGGGGAGAGAGTTTGGTGGGCTATTGAGAGAGTGGGAATTAAGAGAGTGATAGAGAGTGAGATATGTACTGGTATATAGAGAGGGGAGAACATTTGGTGATCTAGTGTGAGAGGGTGAATTTGTGAAAGAGTGAGGTATGTAGTTGCATATAGAGGGTGGCAGAGAGTTTGGTGGTTTAGTGAGAGAGGGGGAATTGTGAGAATGATAGAGAGTGAGGTATGTAATGGTATATAGAGATGGGGAGAACTTTTTGTAGTTTAATGAAAGAGGGGGAATTGTGAGAGTGAGAGGAAGTGAGGTATGTAGTCGGATGTATAGAGGGGGAGAGAATTTGATGGTTTAGTGAGAGAGGGAGAATGTTCGTCTAGTGAGAGAGAGAGTGTGAGACATGTAGTGGTATATATAGAGAGAGTATGAAAGGAATAATGTTTTAGTGAGAGAGGGGTAATATTTTGAGAGAGAGTGACAAAATAAGTGTAGGAGGGAAACATTTTTTTTTTATATTGGGTTTCACAGTAAAGTGGCTGTGTATATGAGTGTGTGTGTTTATATATGGGTGCGTGTTTGTATGTTTCTATATATATGTGTACTTGTGTTTGTTCATATGTGTGTGTGTGTGTGTTTATTTATATAGATGCATGTGTTTGTTTATATATGTGTGTGTGGGTGTGTTTATTTATATATATGTGTGTGTGTGTGTTTATATATATGTTTGTGTGTTTATATGTGTGTATGCCTATGTGCTTGTATATGTGTGTGCGTGTGTATATGCGTCTGCGTATGTGTTTGTGTATATATATATGTGTGTGTGTGTGGGGGGGGGGGGGTATGTGTGTGTGTGCGTGTGTGTTTATATATGAATTTATGTGTGAAAGTGAGTGGTTAAGGTTTTCGGCTCACAATCGTAAGTTCGTGAGTTCGATTGCCGGTGATGTGTTGTATCCTTGAGCAAGACACTTTACTTCACGTTGCTCCAGTCAACTCAGCTGACAAAAATGAGTTGTATCTGTAATTCGAAGGACCAGCCTTGTCACACACTGTGTCACACTGAATCTCCCTGAGAACTACGTAAAGTGTACGCGTGACTGTGGATGCTCAGTCACTTGCACGTTAATTTCACGAGTAGGCTGTTTCGTTGATAGTATCAACTGGAAAACTCGTCGTCGTAACCGATGGAATGACTCCATTTAAATATGTATGTGTGTGTGTGTGTGTGTGTGTGTGTGTGTGTGTGTGTGTGTGTGTGTGTGTGTGTGTGTGTGTGTGTGTGTGTCTGTGTGTGTGTGTTTGTGTGTGTATGTGTGTGTGTGTGTGTGTGTGTGTTTATATATGTGTGTATGCCTGTGTGTGTTTATTTCTCTCTATATAAAATCCTTTGTCTCTCTGTCTGTCTCAATGGCTCGACCCAATCAAATCAAATCAAATGTTATAAGGTAATTACACCCCGGGTTTAAAAACATGTCATTTTAATTTTCATTTGGATTAAAACAATATAACATTTTATCTCAAATATTATAACTATAATAAACGGACATTTTATAACACTACGACGACGGCGTCACATTTTGTATATGAATGTGTATGTGTTTGTGAGTGTGTGTGTTTACGCGTTCGTTACGCACGTTAGGCCTTAGTAAGTTACATACACATACATCTTCACGTAAATAGTTAATCAGATACACAGAGAATTAAACACGCACACACACATCTACACATGGCAAGTATATGTATATAAGTGTGTGTGTGTGTGTGTGTGTGTGTGTGTGCGTGCGTGTGCGTGTGTGTGTGTGTGAGTGTGAGTATACATTCATTTCTGTGACGACTGACATTACGAAACCTGGGATGAAACTGTGTGTGTTTGTCTCTGTGTGTTTTTAATAAGTGTATGTTTGTGTGAGTGTATGTGTGTCTCTTTATGGGTGAAACTCAGAAAAAAACTTCTTATTTATTGTTTACTAATCTGAATAAGAACAGCAGTAACCCGGGCAATGCCCGCTCATTCAGCTAGTATATATATATATATATATATATATATATATATATATATATATATATATATATATATATCGACAGTCGATCGACTTTCGTCAAATCGGACCGAGGAATCAATGTTTCCATTGGTCTTTCTAATTGCTAATAATCTCTATCGGTCGCAACTCTGGGTAGAAGGAGCAACGTGAAATAAAGTGTCATGTCCAAGTACATAACAACATAACGCATCGTCCGGTCCGGGAATCAAACTCTAACCACTTAGCCACGTGCCCTCACAATATCTGTATATATAAAATTAAGTATGTGTGTGTGTGTGTCTGTGTGACTGTGTATTACCCATAGGGGCCTACATCTTACGGCCGATGTTCATTAGTTATCGGGGTGTGTTTTCTATATATCAGCGTATCGCTTTTTTTTTTATTCCGGGGTCATCCTGCAGATAAAAATCGATAGTGGGGTCACCTTTTTTTAGGTATCGAAAAATAAGATTTTTGGCTCTAGCTCCCACATTTTGCCACCGATTTCGTTCAAATTTTAAAGCAAAATAGAATTTATCATTGCACATCCTGTAATGGCTTTATATTTTGCATTTGTTGTTCAGGCACGGTGTGGCAGCCGCTTAAATATTCAAAAATACCACTTTTAGACTCAAATTTCCACTTTTTCGGCTCTAGCTCCCACATTAATCAACCTACTTTGTTCAAATTTTACACTACGCTAGATCTGATTATTTCATGTCTTACGGTGGTTTTACATTTTGGATTTTTTGTTCAGGAACGGCGTGGCAGCCGCTTAAATATTCGAAAATACCACCTTTTCGTTTAAATTTCCGCCTTTTCGGCTCTAGCTCCCACATTTTCAACCGATTTCGTTCAAATTCGAAACTTCGGCTCCACCTCACACATAAATCACTTTATTTGGTTCACCTTTTATACTACGATAGAACCTATCATTGCACATCTTATAGATGGTCAAAGGCAAAACGATGGCCACTGACGTCGTCTGAGCTTTTAGTTGTGTATTTGAGAATTCATCGGTTTCCAATCAAGTAGCGTGATGAAATTTGGCTTAGTGTTAGAGGTCATTACCTCCCTCCCCCAGCATGCTCCTTCGTCAGTCACCCGCATTTCTCAGTGATCACTACCCTCCCCCGCATGGCCTGTGTGTGGCCATAGATGAGTGATCGAGAAGCAGTCGCTAAGATCAACACCTTTTCATCAAAGCAGATATTATTTTACCTACCCAGGCAACGCTGGGTACTGTTGCTAGTATATAGATATATATATAATCATGTTCAATTAAAAATAATTTTTAAATAATTAAAATATACACAGACATGTATATAATGTAAAATTAAATTGAAAGGCCAATATATATATATATATCAATATATATATATATATAAACGGAAAAAATGAAACGATATTTCATTTCCCACTCTTAGTACGGCTGTTACTTAAATATAAGTATGTACACGTACATACATATATGTATACCGACGTACAGTAGTATGTATATATATATATACATACATGCACACATATATATATGCACGTATGGATTCACCGAACATTTATTATAATGCTCGGTGTGTTTGTAAACAAACATCCCGTATTAAGCCGTAGTGTCTAGCAACCATCGTTGCTCGTTTGTTCAACACTGACAAAGGAACGCTGTACTAGTTTCAAGCTTGTTAGCTATCGTCAGCAACGTATACCTTCCTGCCAGATTGTTGAACGTATATACTTACCTTATGCACATTATATATATATATATATATATATATATATATATATATGGGGGGAGGGGTCTAATATACACTGGTCACAGGCACACACATATATACAAACACACACACACATATATACACACACACTTAGAAACCCTTCCTATTTAGCAGGAAATATTTGCTACACACATTCTGTCCTAACACAAGTTATATGATACATATGACTTAATATTCAGTCAACAAACTCGATCTAGATACAGTAATGCTGTATTCGATTCTTTGGAGTCACCTCTTATAATTTCTTTCAACAACACCACAATCTCTCTCTCTCTCTCTCTCTCTCTCTCTCTCTCTCTCTCTCTCTCTCTCTCTCTCTCTCGCCCTCTCTATCTATCTATCTATCTATCTATCTATCTATCTATCTAGATAGATAGATAGATAGATAGATAGATAGCTATTTATATATCTATCTATCTCTCTATTTATGAAGGTACCTGGAAAAACCCCATATCTCGGGAACCCGTGCTCCGATTTACGCGAAACTTGTTTCATTCCATTTGTAAGTATTTTCAAAGTATTTTCAAAGTATTTTCCCATTATGCACTGTTTTGGCTGTATTAAATTACAGACAAGCACGCAATCACTGAGTTTTAGTAGTGTATAGATAGAGAGGGGAGAGAGTGTTGTATGGTTGATGTAGAGAGCGGGGAAGTTTGGTGGTAATGAATAGAGTGCGAGGATTGATAGAGATAAGTATTGATAGATATAGAGAGAGTGAGAGTTTGGTAATGATGGATAGAGTGAAAGGGAACGAGAGAGAGTGTTGTATGGTAGATATAGAGAGGGGGATTGGGAGAGAGTGTTGTATGGTTGATGTACATAGGGAGAGAGGTTGGCGGTAATGAATAGAGAGTATTGATAGAGATATGTATTTATAGATATAGAGAGGGGTTTGGGAGAGAGTTCCGTATAGTAGGTATAGAGAGGGGGAGAGTTTGGTGTTAATTCATATAGAGAGGTGTATTGAAAGAGTGTAGTGTGTGTTTTGGTAGTTTCTTCCCAATCTACCAAAACACACATCTATTTGGATATGCGCTACAATTTATGTACATTTTATGTTTATAGCATATCGAAGTTTTCTGACCATTTTAGAGTGCAAAGAACTAAACTAATCACTGCAACTAAATTGACCAAATGTACCCCCCCCCCCATACACACAATTCAGAAAAAGCTTCCACCGCCCCTGTATACTACGACGGCACCCCTACAGGTTACGCGTCCATACAATACACACAAGCGCTGTATGAATTTTGTTATAATATTAGGAAGTCATTCTGTCATAGTATTGGTTGTTGAGTATGAAGAATATGTGGTGTGTTAGTTCTGTTATAGTATTGGAAGATTAACGTCATCGTTCAAGCCTATCTTCCATCTTTGAATGGGTGAGACAACTTGTTATGTTGTGAAACATGTCAGGTCAGGTGACCATGTCTTGTTTATACGGAAATGATTTTTTTTTTTTTTTTTTTTGTCGTGGTGGTGGTAGCAGCACTGTGGCAGAGCAGGTATGGAACGTGTCCAGCTTTCCATACTTGTATGCATGGATTAGACAAGATGGGTGTATCAGGGGTGGGGTCGACGGGATTTGGGGGGCAGCTGGGGGATGGTATAGGTCTATGGTAGGATACTTAGCTGATGAGGAGTGGATGAGTATTGAGATGTGGGTGGGGAAGATTAATGCAGACTAGTGTCCCCTAGATCAGGGGTTCTCAACCTGGTCCATGTTGACCACTAGTGGTCAACAGAAAATTATCAATAGCAAATTATTTTTTGATCCATGCATTTGACTTAAAGCGCTGTTCTTATTCTTCGCATAAGTACTTCAGCTGTTTATTTGCGTAGATTTTTAGACACTGCGACATGATAATAGCATTTTCTAATTCATTGAAAAAAAACATCTACTGATGCTTATAAGTAGCAGTTCTATTACAAAAGATTTAAAAGTTTAGGTGGTCCACAGGAAAGAATTACTTATTTTGGTGGTCCACGGCGAAAAAAGGTTGAGAACCTCTGCTCTAGATGTTTGCTTCATTCTGTGTACCTGGGAAGGCGGGTCTTCTGCAGTACAGTATATCGCCAGAGATCTCGATCCTGTGTCATCGCCTTTGAGAGTTTTAATTACGCAAAGCCAGTTTTTATCACTAAGTTTTCCTGGGTCTTCCTCTTCCATAGTTTTCTTCAACTTTGAGTGCCATACATCTTTTTATACGGCTGTTATCGTCTCTACGCCTCACATGACAATGCTACCTCAATCGCCTCTCTTGCACACTATTTCTGGTACCTCTTATCTCGAGTTTCTCTCTCAGTTAATTGGCGCTTCGCCGCTCAGGCACACTTCTATTACACACCCATGCTTCATTTCTTTCCATTCTTCGTAGGTTCTCTGCCCCACAGCGCCCATGTCTCATTTCCATGCAGCATTACTGTTCATACACAATTATCATATAATCATCCCACCTCCATTGCTAATTTTGTCACCCAAGTATCAGAAGCTATCAACTACTTCTACAGAGCCCTTTGAGTATTTCACAAAGTTTGTTTTCCTGTGAGATATTGCTGTAACTGCTCCTCTACATCGGCCACATATAAAACCCAGGTTTTTGCTAGCTTGCCTGAAATCCCACTACATCGCTTATGTAGCCATAGGTTGCATTTGGAACATAGGATAACATTTCTACCCACTCCTTTCCTGCACACTCAGCAAGGCCATTTCCATGAAGGGGTCAGGGCTTTATTTTCCTTTCTACTTATTAAGACCTTATTTAGTCTTTGCCAAATTGACCTTAAGACCTTTTTATTCCATGTTATGTTTCCAGGTCCGGAGCTTCTTCTCTAATTCTGCTATATATTCGACTATAAGGGCTAGATGATCGGTATATAGGAGTTCCCATGGGTAGCCAGGTTTAAACGCTTCTGTTATAGTCGGTTAGTGTTATTTGACAACTGTATTACCTTTTGAACTGAATTTTAAGCCCCCGTATGTTCACCAGTACCCAATATTTATGTCCAGTTCAGCAAATTAATGGTAAAAGTTTTTACTTCCAAATGCCACATATTAATTATTTATAATTTGAAGTCTTCGTATTTTGAAAGATTTTCAACATTTTAACTGGGCAATGTTTTGGTCAGAAGAGACTATGAGTAGAATACCATAGGCTTTCTTTTGCACATCTTTGACTGGGGCATCCAAGTGGTTCACTTTGATTTCCTTTTCAGCCTGGCCAGAATATCTTAGCTATGCCACAGTCACATACTGAATTTGGTGCATCCGTATATATACCACTTAATTTCCGTGTAAACATATCTACATTTGCCCAACGGATATAGCTATCTATAAAGTTATATCTGAAGATATATTCTGTCTTTAAAAGAACTGGACAGCCAGAAATTGTGTGGTCAATAGACATAGCTACCTACACAGCTGTATTTATAGATAGATGCTTTTTTTTTTTAGAGCATTGGACAGCCATAAAAGATAGAGCTACCAACACAATTATTTCTGTAGATATATTTTATCTTTGAAAATAGTAGACAACTGAAAATAATGAGGACAGTGGAGATAGCTCCCCACACAGTTATATCGGTAGAAATATTTTCTTTCAGAGTATAGGACAGGCAAAAATGATGTCGCAATGGATGGAGATACCTACACAGTTATATCTGTAGATATATTCTGTCTTTGAGAGTACTAAATATCCAGATGTATTGTGGCTAATTATTTCTTTATGTTGATTATACATTCTAATGCAGTTGACATTAACCTCTTGTTTTATTTTGGTATTTAGTACGTGTTACATTTAGACATTGATCTTGTTCAGTTGAAATTAGATCTTCTGTTGTTTCTACCTTTTATTACAGAGCTTTTGTGCTATTGTTGGCTTTCCTATTGGCTCACTCCTTTTGTCTAGTCTTGCAGAATAGTGACCATGGAGGGGTTTTATGTTCTTGTGTGAATAGTTCTGTCTTGATTCTCCGATTTTAGTGTTTGGATCTAGTCTAATGTTTTCAGTTTTAATCAAATTGCCTCCTGACCACATGGCTATGCTCCCGTACGCATGCGTTATAGATACTGGGGAGGTAGAGGTAGATACAGGTGTTACAGGTTTGTATGAATATTGTCCTATGGTATAGTTACAGCAAACCAAGAAAAACAGCTGACCGACACTGAAGCAGTTAGATCTGAGATGTAGAGGCTTTGATGCAGAGGAGATGGCGCAGGATTTCAGATGTTGTAGAGGAAGTGGGGGGGGGGGGGGTTCTAGTGCAGACATGTTCAACACATGACATGACAAAAACAGGACATTAAAATGGTGGTAACACTACTACTACTACTACTACTACTACTACTACTACTACTACTACTACTACTACTACTACTACTACTACTACTACTACTACTACTACTACTACTAATAATAATAATAATAATAATAATAATAATAATAATAATAATGATGATGATGATGATGATGAGCGTGATAACGATGACGACGACAACGATGCTGCTGATGGCAGTGATAGTAATGATAATA
>OZ024741.1:235059837-235072337 GCA_964016885.1 Eledone cirrhosa | reverse complement strand
TGATGAGTTGAAAAGTTGTAAGAAATATTTATTTCATTTACCAGATATATATTCAAAATTCAATAAAATACGAAAGAGCCTGCAATGTATGTCACAGTTAATCAAGCCCGAACAATAATAGGCTTTCAAGTCAAACGTGGTTTCATTAAATCTACATTGGCACGTAGAGATTTTAAATATTTTTCAAACTTACGGTAATTGGAAGAAGAAGCGGACACATTTCAGATAGTGACCCCGTAAAACAGACAAAAAATTAAAGACTTTTACGTACGTTTCGAAGGACAAGAAGAAAATTCTTTGCTGGGTTGTTACACAGTTTGATTTCGACATAGAGAATACAGATGTTGAATCTCATTTACAAGATGAATATATTACTGTGTGTGTAGATCTCGAAGCTAAATTACTATTGAAAAGTAAAACCTTCATTGACTACTGGAACAATTCTAAATTATAGTTCAAGGCTGGTAATTTTGTGATGAGGGCGAAGTCGATTATATCGACCCCAATACTTGACTGGTACTTTATTTTATCGAGTACGGAAGGATGAAGGACAAAGTTGACCTAGATGGTGTTTGAACTCAGAGTGTAAAGGGCTGTAACTAAATGCTGCAAAACAGTTTATCCGACGCTCTAACGATTCTGCCAATCCACCATCCTTGATCAAATCTAAACAATGGTTTCTGATTTAGGTACAAGGCCAATTTTGAGGAAGGAGAAAGTCGATTAAATCGACCCAGTGCGTTACTGATACTTTATTTTATCGACCCTATAATAATGTTTCTACTTTTGGCACAAGGCCAGTAATTACCCCAGTGCATTACTGGTACTTTATTTTATCGACCCCGTAAGGATCAAAGGCAAAGTTAACCTTGGCGGGATTTGAACTCAGAATGGCAAGGGCCGTAACTCTATACGTCAAAGCATGGTGTCCGACCCTCTACCGATACTGCCAGTCCACAATAATGAAAGGCAAAGCTAACCACAGCGGGATTTGAGCTCAGAACGTAAAGAACTGTAACTAAATGCCGCAAAACAGTTTATCCGATGCTCTAACGATTCTGCCAATCCACCACCCTTGATCAAATTTAGATAATTATACCAAACACTCCAAGCTTAGTACAACAGTTGAACCATTTTGACATGCATCTCTAAATTTATACATGTTTGTTGATGTTGGTTGTAGCCAAACAAATAGATTTAACAAAGCAGAAGAATGGCTTCAGTCTGGAAAAACGTAGTAAATTACGAATAAGGCCTCCTAATCTTCAACTAAATATCAATACTTGGCTACTGCATATCAAACACATCCCTCCCATTCATGATGTCAAATAATTCAATTAAAAAAAAAAACATGTTAATTTATTTCAATATGGATTATTATGGACCCTCGGGCGCTCAATAAGCAGAGTCGTTAGAGCGTCGGATAAATGTTGAGCAGTATTTTTCTCTTTAAATTCTGAGTTCCAATTCCACCGAGAGTAACTTTGCCTTTCACACTTCTGAGCTCTATAAAATAAAGACACAGTCAAGTACTACGGTCGATATAATTGACTTTTCCTTCCCCCTAAATTGCTGGCCTTATGCCAAAGTTAGAAATTATTATTACAGTGAGCCATTTGGTAACGATTATAATCCGTTACCACATCACTTAAAACATGTATTTTAGGACAAAAACTTCAACCATTACCGAACGCATACACTCAAAGCATCCCTTAAAAAATAATTGTACAGTAGACAGAAAGAAAAAAAAATTCGCTTCCGATTTATTGATTCGTTTACCTTTATTTTGTCTTACACGATACATATCATTAACAGAAGAGTGAGAACTTATTTAGCAGTCCTTATATTATTGAAGGACACAAAACAAACGTTTACAAGACAAACACTTCAGGTAAAGTAAAGCCATCGCTTCCTTTTCGTGTCGGTCGCCGTCAAGACCTTTGGTGTCTTCGGTACCCGAACTGCTTGCTGTCTTCCTTCGCAAAATCCCCCCTAAGAAAAAGATGGAGTGGCTGACGCAGAGGGTGTCGCTGACTGTTCTCTGCGGCAATGCCTTCGTCATCTTGTCCGCGGGGCGCAGCTGAGATATACCACTTAGGCAACGGTGTAGTCAGCCGAGCCCCCCCCCCCCCCCCCCCCGACCCCATACCTTACTTTCGCTATTTATACATTTTTCTTCTCTTTTCCGTTTTTTTTTTAATTAAAAAGCTAGTCAAGTATTACACTAATACAGCCAGAGAGAATTTGAGGGGAGAGCCCAAGTGACCTTTCATGACCTTTCGTGACCTTAATTATTAATTTGTTATTTTTGTATGGAAATCGTTACCATGGCTGCGTTACTGAAGGGACCATTGTATCTATATCATTTATGGAACCTGTTATCTTTCAGTATTATTATAATTATCTTTCCACTTATTATTAACATTAATATTGTTTAACATTTTCAACACGATGAGGGATTACAAATCCTGTGCAGGGATCACTGGTCAAAATGTTACCCGGGTATACTTCTCTCTCTCTCTCCCCCTCTCTCCCTCTCTCTCTCTCTCTCTCTCTCTCTCTCTCTCCACACACACACACATATATATATATATATATATATATATATATATATATTAGAAAGTGAGGTTTTTTTACAAAATGAAAAAAACCCGAGGTGTCCTACATGAATGAAAGTATAAGGAAAAAAGATGAAATCGAAAATGCAGCTAGAGTCTTTTTTTTATAAAAATATATATTTATTTGGTTCCTTTACCGGTTTCGCAGTTCTTCTGCTTTTCAAAAGTAGAATTGAGATGGAGGGTTTGTGTTTTTTCTCACATATATATATATATTCATGTATCAATCTATCTATATGTATGTATGTATGTTCTGGTTTCGGTGGATTGGCAGTATTGGGAGAGGGTCGGACGCCATGCTTTGACGTATAGAGTTACGGCCCTTGCCATTCTGAGTTCAAATCCCGCCGAGGTTAACTTTGCCTTTCATCCTTACGGGGTCGATAAAATAAAGTACCAGTAATGCACTGGTTAATTGCTGGCCTTGTGCCTAACGTAGAAACAATTATTATAAATCTTCACCAATAGAGAGAGAGAGAGAGAGAGAAACGATTTCTAACATACAGGCAAGACTCTTTCATTGGAATTTAGACATCATCGACTAGGTAAATGCATATGTCTGTATGTGTTTCTGTGTACGTATGTGCAGGTATGGATGTTATTACATGTGTGGATCTGTATGTTTTGAGTTATATGTGTACACGTGCATGTTTCTGCATCTTTACATGTGTATATGCTGTTATTACATGCTGAATTTCTGAAATGTTTTTACATATTTTTACAGTTCCATTAATGGACAGTACTTGCAACTTCCTAACTAGCTTTGCGCTTTCTTGTTCTGTGAAACTCAGATTTGTACTAAGGCAGTTAGTAACATATCCAAGAGCCCTAATGATTACATGTACACATACAGGGTGGGGCATAAAAACTGTTACAAAATAAAATGCAAATAGTTCTTGAAAAAAAACATTTATTTCAAGATCTGACTTCAACAAATAGTAAGTAATATACTATTAAACAACTGCACAAAGATTTATTCGAAATGCTTTCCTCTAGCTCTCACTACCGCTCGAAGACTTCTAGGAAAGTCTTCGATGGCTGCACGCACAGTTTCCATGGGTATTTTCTCCCATACTTTATTCAGTTTTGATTTTAAAGTTTCAATATTTTGGCTAGGAGTAGAGCAGGCTTCAGTCTCAAGAATTGACCATAAAGAAAAATCGAGAGGGTTGAGATCTTGTGATGTGGGAGGCCACTCTTCCTTACTGATCCATGCAGGACAATGGTCTCTACACTACTGTTGTGTTACGCGAGCAGTGTGGCTCGTCGCTCCATCTTGTGGGAGAGTCCAAATGTCATCACCATAAACAGATGTGCACCATGGCATCAGTGCTCCTTCCAAAATATCCTTTATGTAAAGTTCTTTGTTAATTGTAACTCCTTGAGGCACAAAAATCAGAGGAGACATCCCTCTTTCAGAAATGGCTGCCCAAACCATCACTGATGTTGGTTTCTGTGTTCTGAACACTTTTCCTACACTTGAAGGAATTGATTTGAGACTTTTTGCAAGTACTCGATCATTTTGATGATTGTGAGACTGCTGCACAGTGAATAAATACTCATCTGTAAAGATGATGTTTTGCAGCGTGCCATCCTTGATACGGTTCAATAACAGTTTACTTCTGGAGATCCTCTTTTCAATTGTGGCTGCAGAAAGAAGCTGCCTCTTTTGGAACTTATAGGGTGACATCCCCAGATCATCTCGACATATCCTCCGCATAGTTCTCGGTGATGTTTCTGCTTCTTCTGCCATTTTTCTCATGGACCTTCTTAGATTACGCCTTATTTTTTCCCTCACACTTTTAACGAGTTTTGGTGTTCTTGAGGTGCGAGGGCGTCTGGATCGAGGTCTGTCTTTGGTCGAGGAAGTTTCCTTAAATCGATCGATTGTCCTTTTGATCAACATTCTATTGATCTTAAGAATTTTCCCCAGTTTAAATATCTCGGGTGGAGTCAGGCCTTTTTCATGCTTCTCTACAATGAACTTTCTTTTCAATTCTATGGACTTGCAAATTGTTAATGGCGTAATGTTCTGAAAAATAGTTAATATGGTTATAGTGCATGGATTTGATACAAATATATTAGTTATATTAGCAACATAATGTATTTTTAAATTGATTTAAAACTTTGTAACAGGAATTATGCCCCACCCTGTATAAAGGTATAGTTAGGGTGGTGTATATGTATATTTCTCATTAGTTCAGCATCATTTTTTTCCTTTTCGTTCATCTTTAGCATTATTTTGACATAAGGGCGGTGGATTGGCAGTATCAGTGGAGGGTCGGACACCATGCTTTCCAGCATAGTTACGTCCCTTTACGATCTGAGTTCAAATCCCGCCGAGGTTGACTCTGCCTTTCATCCTTACGGGGTCGATAAAATAAAGTACCAGTAATGCACTGGGTAATTGCTGGCCTTGTGCCTAAAGTAGAGACAATTATTTTGACATCGGCTGGGCGCCTTCTTTTCTCTGTCCCATATCTTTATGTCTGGTCTGTTATGTTTCATTTTTTGGGGGTTTTGACTGGAACATTCCACCAGTATTCTATCATATTATGTATTCATATGTCCTCCACATCACTCTAACGTTTTATAGTTTCATTTTCGGAAGTATCCTTTCTACGGATTGCATTGTATATTATTTTGACCACTACATCATGCCTCAAAGGTAGATAGTATCGTGGTGACATCTTTGGACAGCTGCTTATTGTGTGGGTGACATCCTCGCTGTTTATTCCGCAGAGTCTGCATCTGTTGTCACATCTAGGTGTTTTACCTGCATTGCCATCTCTTTTGTGCATAAGATATTTCGTTGTTATTCCTATTGTTGGATTGCAAAAGCATATCCTTCAAAGAGAGAGCTAATATACTGGTGGTTGGACAAGATAGACTACTTTGCTTATCAATATTCTCGCATTTAAAGCTTTTTGGCAACATAGCCATGCATGATCTTCGCTGATAAGCATGCAGCTTTCATCCATTGATTCATTGCGGTATTATTGTGCAATTTCCATGGGTGTGAGTTATTTATTTATTTTTTTTTTTTGTTATCATACAGGGAGTATTTCTCACTTTGAAGCTTATTGGCAACATAGCCATGCATAATTTTGTGCTGATAACCATGCAGATTTTCATCCATGGATTCGTTGCGATGTTACTGTGTGAGATTTTGGTTATCTCAAGGAGCTCCTCCCTAACTCTCATGATGTTATCTGCCTCATGTAAACAGACATATTCATTCTATGGCTAGGCTTCTACACATGGTGGTTCATAGATGTTGTTAGGAAGGAGGGGGGGGGGCGGTATGATGCGACATTCAAATGCTTTTTGGATTGATGTGAAGCCTCTGCCTCCCTGTTTACGTTTTAGGTAGAGGCAGTCTATGTCACTGTTGATGTGGAAATTTCCGGTTAGAACTTTTCAGGTCTTAACAAAAATGGTTCGCATCTCATCAAGCGTCGAGTCAAGTAGTCTAAGGGTTGGTATCAGCACAGATACAGAAAACACATTGTGGCCACTGATTTATTGTGCGTAAAGAATTCCGAAGACCATATTTTTCTTATACGGGTCTTATATTCCCTGGTTACTTGTTCCTTGTTACAGATTCAACCATAGGATATATTTTCAAGTATTCATAATTATCTGTAGCAGTCCCCGTCAGATACCGGTGAAACAGCCAGACCATTGACAAAAAGGTTATTAAATTAGCTTGTAGTTTTTCCTCGATACACAATCATACAGGAACATTTATCCTGGACAAACTCCATTCCTATATCTTTCGAGAACGTCTTAACCAGGTCAAAGTTTTTCTTCATACCCTTCATATTCTTGGCATAGAGTTTCGGGTCATCCTCAAAGAAACTATGAGTTATGTTAGTATTTCTAGCTTCCTGTGAACCAATGTGTGTGTGTGTGTGTATGTATGTATGTGTGTGTGTGTGTGTGTGTGTGTGTGTGTGTGTGTGTGTGTGTGTGTGTGTGTGTGTGTGTGTGTGTGTGTGTGTGTGTGTGTGGACATATAGATAGAGAGATGGAGAGAGAAAGGGTTGGAGTGATGGAGGGATGCGTGTATGCATCTACCTATCTATCTGTTTGTCTGGATGTATGTATGTACGTATGGATGGATACATGTATGTATGTATATATGAATGGATGCATGCATGTATGCACGTATATATGTATATATGTATATATGTATCTATCTATCTATCTATCTATCTATCTATCTTCCGATGGCGTCGTCGGACGCTGGACGGAAGGACCGATAAAGCTGCTCGGGGTCTGGTTTGGTCCGGACCTCCAGGTGGAGAAGAACTGGAACGAAGTGACGGCCAAGGTGTTTGTACTCACCCAGAAGTGGGCCGAGTGCAAACTATCCTTGAAAGGTCGAGCGGAGATGGCGAACATTTTTATAGCGTCCGCCATCTACTACCGCTTGACCGTCGTGCCTTGTCCAGCCAAAACGCTCACCAAAATGGAGCGCGCGCTCTTCCAATTCCTTTGGAAGAGGCGGGCTTCTTTGGTGAGAAGATCCATCTGCTGCCAACACCTTTCTAACGGAGGGCTGGGGATGCCATGGTTGAGGATGCGCAAACACGCGCTCAGGCTGCGGCATCTCTACGTATTCCTCACCGGACAACCGGTGTGGGCCCCGTTCGTGAGGCGAGCCTTCCCACGACTCGTCTCGCTGACCGAGCTGCAGTCCTGGGTCAAGCAAAGACCGAGGAAAATGGGCGACTGGCACATCGAATGTGCTCAGGCGCTCACAGCCCTCTGGCAGGCGGACCCGGCGATCAGTGGAGACTCCACTTCGTCATTCTATAGAGGGTTGATCCGCAGCAAGTGCGACGACGCACTCGGTGAAACTCTAGGCGTAGAGGAAGATGAACTGGCCAGTCTGTTCGGTAGGACCTTCCGCCCGGGACCGATGGACAACTTCCAAAAGTCCCTGGCCTGGCAGTGCTACTGAGGAGCTCTACCAGTTCGAGACAAGCTCTACAGACATGGGCGCCCGGGCAGGGACCCTGCAAAAAAGATCTGTCCGAGGTGCGTGCGAGACGAAGAAACCGTCGCGCGTGTATTCATACACTGCCCGGGCGTCACTGACCTGTGGGGCTATGTAGAACAACTATTGTCACGGGTGGGACCAATCCGGTTGACCACCGAGTCCATTGTCATGATCAAACCGCCACCCTCCTTCAAAAACGAAGGAGAGGCGGTTTTCCTTTGTGTGATAGCTATGGCGAAAGAGGTTGTATGGTGGACAAGTTTGAAAGGGCTGAGGTCAGACACCTTTTTTCTCCGGCCAACAACTGATTCTTTTTTTCAAATACCACTTTGGAAGAAGAATCAGGATGGAGAGAGAGGTGCTGTACCCCAGCAAGTTTTATGAAAGGTGGGTGAAAGTGGCGAGAATGGCCCGAGTGAATGGGCCTTCTCTCTATATCAGCCTGTAGGTTGAGGAAAAGGAGGAGGAGAGGAAAGGAGTACAAACTCTTCGTACTCCTGGAGATGAGGGTTGCACATTTTTTCGGGGGTATGTGTTACCCATATAAACTGTCTCCCCCTATTGGGGAAAGTCGACTAATTTTTAAATTGCATTTGTGATAACATTTTACACGTTTTTATTGTATGTAAACTTCCCCCTTTGTATTTGTCCCCTTCTTTTGTGCCCCTGTGGCTAATAAAGAAACATATCTATCTATCCAGGTGGAATATTGTTGATGTTGAGGCAATTGTCACCAAATCTGGGGAATTAGGTTCACTTTGACCAATGACAACTCATATTATTAGGGTTCCCTAATTGACAATGTGCTATATTTGATAAACCTCTATATTTAACAATGCTCTATATAATCTACACAATCAACAACCTCTTATACAATTGACAAGTTGCTATACAAATCACGATGCCCTATGATCGACAATGTCCTATTCAATTCACAATGCGCTATACAATGGGCAGTGTCCTATACTTGAGAATGCTCTATATTTGATAATGACCCATACAATTCATTGTGGTGGATTTCACAATGTCCTATATAATTGACAGTTTCCTATACAATTGTCAATGTCCTATTTAATTGACAGTGTCCTATATGTGATAATGCCCTATATAACAATGTCCTATTTAATTGACAATGTCCTATGTTTGACAATGTCCTACGTTTGACAATTTCCAATATTTGGTAATGTCCTATGTTTAACAATGTCCTATACAATGTCCTATATTTGACAATGTCCTATATTTGATAATGCCCTATATCTGATAATGTCCTATATTTGACAATGTCCTATATCTGATAATATCCTATATTTGATAATCTCCTATATTTGATAATGTCCTATATTTGATAATGTCCTATATTTGATAATCTATACTTGACAATGTCCTATATTAGATAATGTCCTATATCTGATAATTTCCTATACTTGATCATGTCCTATATCTTATAATGTCCTATATTTGACAATATCCTATATTTGACAATGTCTTATATTTGACAATGTCCTATATAAATGGCAGTACTATATTTGACAATGTCCTATATAATTGACAATGTCCTATATTTGATAATATCCTATCTTATAATGTCCTATATTTGACAATGTCCTATATTTGATAATGTCCTATATCTGATAATGCCCTATAATTGATAATGTCCTATATTTGATAATGTCTTATATCTGATAATGTCCTATATTTGATAATGCCCTATAGTTGATAATGTCCTATATTTGATAATGTCTTATATCTGATAATGTCCTATATTTGATAATGCCCTATAGTTGATAATGTCCTATATTTGATAATGTCTTATATCTGATAATGTCCTATATTAGATAATGTCCTATAATTGACAATGTCCTATATTAGATAATGTCATATCTGATAATGTCCTATATTTGATAATGCCCTATAGTTGATAATGTCCTATATTTGATAATGTCTTATCTGATAATGTCCTATATTTGATAATGTCCTCTATTCAACGGTCTTATATAATGTCCTATATATAACAATGTCTTATACAATTGTCAATGTCCTATACAATCGACAGTGCCCTATACTATATAGAACGTCATTTACTATTCATAGTTTTCCATACCATTGACAATGTTGACCACACCACGACCACCACTACCAAAACACTCCCACCCCCAAGGACAACTACAACCACCCACCACCATTACCATAGCTACTCTTCAATGCAACACCACAACCTGTAGTACAAACTTTCGTCCATCAACATCACCACCACGACCACCCCTATCCTCATTACCACCACAACCCTCTCATCAACACACCCATCATCACCACCACCACCACCATCACAACCACTACCATTACCATCAAGACAAATCCATCACAACAACTACAACCACAATCACAACCACCACTGCAACCACCGCCATTACCACCACTACGACAACGACCACAGCCACAACTACCACCACTACCACCACCACCACCACCACCACCACCCACACCGCTACTACTATCACCACCAACACAACCACCATAACCCACCACCATAACCCCCATTACAACCACTACCATCGTCAACGTAACCACCACAACTACAACCACTAGCACCACTACCACTACCACCATAACAACCCCCCCCCGTCTCCAAAACCACAACCCCCATCACCAACATAGTCACCTCCCCTCTCCCCCCAACCATTACACCAACAGCCACCACCACCACTACCACTACCACCACCAACAACAACAATAACAACACACGCCATATTTTTGTACTCTTTCACTTCCTCTTCCCCTGCCACCTCTCTTTATAACATCATCCCCCTCCCCCTCTTCCTCCTCCTCCTCCTCCTCATCATCATCATCATCTTCAACACCCTCTTAAACATGTAATGTTTCTAACCCCCCCCCATGTTTGTTCCCTCTTTTCCACCTCCTCTTCTCAACTTTTCTCTTCTTTTTCACCTCTCTCTCTCTCTCTCTCTCTCTCTCTCTCTCTCTCTCTCTCTATCTATCTATCTATCTCTCTATCTCTCTATCTATCTATCTATCTCTCTATCTATCTATCTATTTGTTTCCCACACCCTCTCCCTCTCTCCTTCACTATTTTTAACCTTTTCTTTTTCTCTCTTTATTCACTTTTCACTTACTCTTTTACTTTCCCTTGTATCGCTGCTCTCTTTCTCTCTCTCTCTCTATCTCTCACTGTCTCTTTCTCTCTCTCTCACTCGCTCGCTCACTCGCTCTCACTTTCACTCTCTCTCACTCTCCCTTCATTTATCCCTTACTTTTCTTTTTCAGCCTCTCTCTCTCTCTCTCTCTCTCTCTCTCTCTCTCTCTCTCTCTCTCTCTCTCTCTCTCTCTCTCTCTCTTTCTTTCCCTTTCTCACCATTCACTCTCATTCGCTCCCATGAATCTGTTTTCTTCATTCTCTTCCTTTCTCTGCCTTTGCATTCTGATTCTCACTCTTTCTCTCTAACCCCCCCCCCTCCTTACACTCCGCTCTCTTTAAACCCTCCTCTCTATCTAATCTCTTTCTTTCCTTCCTCTGTTAGCTCCTCTCATGTTCCCCTGCTCCCCCTATCACTCCCCCTTCTCTCTCTCTCTCTCTCTCTCTCTCTCTCTCTCTCGCTCTCTTCCCCTCTCTTAAATCTCTTTCTTCCAGTCCTACCCCTATTCAAATACTCTCTTCTAAAACTCCATTCTTTCTTACTCATTGTTCTCCTTTCCCTCTCAGTAACTGTCTCCCTCTATCTCTCACTCTTTCATATATCTCTCCCTCTCCCTCCCCTCTCTCTCTTCCTCTCTCTATCTCTTTCGCTCCCCACAATTTATTCACGTCTGGCTTAGCCTCTCTTTTCTTTGCCTTTTCTTCTTCATGCCTGTCCACCCCCTCTCTCTGCTTCCCCTCTCTCTGCTCCCCTCTCACTGTGTCTTTCTCTCTCTTATCCCCAATTTCTCTTTTACGTCATACTTAGCCTCTCCTTTCTTTAGTCTCCCCGTCTCTCTCTCTCTCTCTCTCTCTCTCTCTCTCTCTCTCTCTCTCTCTCTCTCTCTAACACATTACTTATGTCTTTCTCGCCACCATTCTCTATTTCCTTTACTCTCTCTAACTCTTATTTCATCTCTTCTTTTCTCCTCCCTTCACTTCCTCTCCCTCTCTGTTTCCCATTTATTTTCCTTCTCTTTTTTCTCTCTCCACGTTCATTCACTTCTTTTCAGTCTCTCATCATTTCATCATTTCCTTTTAAACGCCACCACCACCACCACTGCGACCACCACCACTACTACCACCACCACCACAACCACAGCCACGATCACCAGCATCACCACCACCACCACTACCACCACCACCACAACCACCATCACCGCCACCACAACCACCACCATTACCCCCACCACAACAACAACTATCATCACCACTACCACCACCACCAACCATTACCACCACCACCACTACTACCACCACCACCGCAACCACCATCACCACCACCACCACAACAACCCCCACCACAACCACCATCACCACCACCACCATCACACTGCCATCACCAGCACAACAACCACGACAACCACCACCATCACCACACTACCACCACCACAACCACTACCACCACCACCTCCTACAGCAGTACTACCACAACCACCACTATACCCGCCATCACCACCATCACCCACAGCACCACTACCACCACCGCCACAACCACCACCACTACCACCACCACAACCACCATCACCACCATGACAACCACCACCAACACAACCACCATCACCACAGCCTCCAACAACAACAACCATCAGCACCACCACCACAACACTACCATCACCAGCACAACAACCACGACAACCACTATCACCACCACCTCCTACAGCAGTACTACCATTACAACCAC
>OZ024741.1:235017337-235054837 GCA_964016885.1 Eledone cirrhosa | reverse complement strand
AGCAGCTTCCGTCTACCAAATTTCACTCACAAAACTTACTTCGACAAAAGGCTACGGTAAAAGGTACCTACCAAAGATTGACCCCCCAGGGAATTGAACGCAATATCTCTTGATTGCCAAGCAAACTTCTTAACCACTTAACCATACTACATAGATAGTAGGGTAAAGAACCCCTTCGGTCATAAATGACCATGGGATTTGCACCTAGAAAATTCTCCTCCCAGGCACAAGTCCGATGTTTTCCAAGGGAAAGGCAAAGGCTGATACAGCTTAACACCAGTGACGTTGCAACTCATTTCTACAGCTGAGTAAACTGGAGCAACGTGAAATAAAATGCCTTGCTCAAGAACACAACGCAAATCCCAGTCCGGGAATCGAACTCACAACCTCACGATTGTAAGCCCGACGCTCTAACCACTAAGCGATGCACCTTATTATTGATATAATAATTGTTTCTACTTTAGGCACAAGGCCAGCAATTACCCAGTACATTACTGGTACTTTATTTTATCGACCCCGTAAGAATGAAAGGCAAAGTCAACCTCGGCGGGATTTGAACTCAGATCGTAAAGGGACGTAACTATGCTGGAAAGCATGGCGTCCGACCCTCTACCGATACTGCCAATAATGGCGGTGAATTGGCAGTATCGGTAGAGGGTCGGACGCCATGTTTTGACGCATAGAGTTACGGCCCTTGCCATTCTGAGTTCAAATCCCACCGAGGTTAACTTTACCTTTCATCCTTACGGGGGTCGATAAAATAAAGTACCAGTAATGTACTGGGTAATTGCTGGCCTTGTTCCAATAGTAGAAACAGTTATTGATATAACAGAACAAAAATATCACCAGCATACTAACACCACAAACAACACTCCCACCATCCCTAACACCACCATCACCATTACCTCCGTGAGCGTATCCCCCACTGCAACCACCACCATCTACATCCTCAACACCACCTCCTCACCACAACCACTATCACCACCATCAAGACTACTGCCACCACTACCATCACCACCACTACCATCGTTACCACCTCTATCACCACCACCATCATTACCACCACACCACCACGCCACCACAACCACTACTACCACAACGGCGACCACCACCACGCCACCACAACCACTATCACCACAACCACCACCACCAGCACTAACATCATCATCACCACCATTACCATCATTACCACCACCACCATCACCACCATTACCATCATTACCACCACCACCACCAACATCACTACCAACACCACCACCACACCACCACAACCACTACTACCACACCCACCGTCAGCACTACCACCACCATCACCACCACCACCATCATTACCACCATCATTACCACCATCATTACCACCACCACCATCATTACCACCACCACCAACATCACTACCAACACCACCACCACACCACCACAACCACTACCACCACACCCACCACCAGCACTACCACCACCATCACCACCATCATTACCACCACTATCACCACCACCATCACTACCACCACCACCATAACCACCACACCACCACAACCACTACCACCACAACCACCACCACCACCATCACCACCACCACCACCATCACCACTACCATCATTACCACCATCACAACCACCACCATTACCACCACTGCCATCTCTTACACCACCACCATCATCACCACCTCCACCATCACCACAAGCACCAGCACTACCGCCACCACCACCACCACCACCACCACCATCACCACCACCACCACTGCCATCACTTACACCACCACCATCATTACCATTATCATTACCAGTACCATCACCATCACCACCACCACCACCATCACCACCACCACCACCACCACCACTATCACCACCACCATCATTTCCATCACCATCATCACCATTATCATTACCAGTACCATCACCACCACCACCACCACCACCACCACCACCATCATCATCACCACCACCACCACCATCACCATCACCACCACCATCACCACCACCACCACCACGACCATCATCACCACCATCATTTCCATCACCATCATCACCATTATCATTACCAGTACCACCACCACCACCACCATCACCACCACCACCACCACCACCACCATCTCCATCACCACCACCACCACCACCACCACCTCCATCACCACCATCACCACCACCATCATTACCACCATCATTACCATCAGCATCACCACCATCACCACCACCACCACCACCAGCACTAACATCATCACCACCACCACCACCATCACCACCACCATCATCACCACCACCACCACCATCACCACCACCACCAGCAGCATCACCATCACCACCATCACCACCACCACCAGCAGCATCACCACCACCACCACCACCACCACCACCAGCAGCATCACCACCACCACCACCACCACCACCACCAGCACCACCACCACCACCACCACCAGCAGCATCACCACCACCACCACCACCACCACCACCAGCAGCATCACCACCACCACCACCACCACCACCACCACCACCACCACCAGCATCACCACCACCACCACCACCACCACCACCACCAGCATCACCACCACCACCACCACCACCACCACCAGCACCACAAGCATCACCATCACCAGAAAGATGATTCAATTCAAACGTGTTTTGCAATGAGCTCCTGCGTGTATATGATCTAGAATGTGTGTGTTGTGTGAGGCGACCAAAAGGCTTGGTGTCAGAAAGGGAATCCACCCATAAAACATTGCCCCAATAATGACCCCATGGTTATATGAAACTCGTCATGGGGGCCCTGCAAAACCCACTCCAACATTAGCAAGGAAAATCTGCTTAAAACACTTGTTATCATGCTTTGCAGCATAGAGTTATGGATCTTTACGTTTTGAGTTCAAATCCCGTGGAGGTTAGCTTTGCCTTTCATCCATGCGGGGTCAATAAAATAAAGTACCAGCATTGCACTGCGGTCGATTTAATCGACTTCCCCCTCTCCCCAAATTACTGGCCTTATGCCTATACTAGAAATCAAAGGGTCAGACACCATGCTTTACAGCATTGAGTTTCGGCCCTTTTCGGTCTGAGTTCAAAACCCGCCGAGGTTAACTTTGCCTTTCATCCTTACGGGGTCGATAAAATAAAGTACCAGTAATTCACTGGGATAATTGCTGGCCTTGTTGTGCCAAACGTAGAAACAATTATTATTAAAGGCAGTGGATTGACAGTACCAGTAGAGCGTTCAACAGCATGTTTTGCGGCAGATAATAACGGCCCCTTATGTTCTGAGTTCAAATCTCGCCAATTTTAGCTTTGCCTTTCATCCTTCCTGGGTCGATAAAATAAAGTACCAGTAACGCATTGAGGTCAATTTAATCGATTCTGCCCTCCCTTAAAATTGTTGACCTTGTGCCTAAATCAGAAACAATTATTATTGTTGTTGTTATTATTATTGTTGCTGTTGCTGTTATTGTATATTTGTTGTTGTTGCAGTTTTTTTTAGTTGTTATTGTTGTTGTCTGTCGCGAGGATTCGGAATAGGTTCAATGACCTATTGTAAATTAAATCTGATCAATATAGAGGGGGAGACCACTCCGATATTTGAATAAATTAAAATTATGATTAGGCATGCAGTGAGGTAATGAAAACATCAGCTTAGGGATTGACTTGTACACTAGGCCCGCCGGTCACATGGAACAATATTAGAATCAGTGAGCAAAAGAAATTTGAGTTACTCGTGTATAATTTGCGCCGGTAGATAAGCCGCACCCCGTTTGTGCGGAATGGCAGGATTGTTAGTGCCTCGGATGAACTGTATTGCAATTTTTCGTTCTGGTTTAAAATACCACCGAAGTCAACTTTGCCATTTATTATTCTGGGGTCGATAAAATAAAGTACCAGTAAAATACTACAATCGGTATAATTGTCTTTCTTCTTACTCAAAATTGTAGGCCTTGTGCAATTATTCAATATTTCAAGTCCAGAGAAAAGTTGGGTAGACAAGTCGCATGGCCACATTTTGTACCAGATGTTATTTTAGTAAAAAGAAAAATGCGACTTATCTGTGAGTACATACGGTAACTAAAATTACTTTTGCGATGATGAGAGGGAAACGGGCTCAGTGATTATTAATGCAATGTAGTCAAGGTAAAAGGAAAATAATTCCCAAATCTTTAGTAAAAATAAATTAAAAGTACGGATGTAATCAGAAAGCAGAAAACATCAGCCTGGCTACTGATATTAATTCAAAGTTATCTTGGCAGCAATAGACATGTTTCAGGCTGATTAGACCTCATCGGCGTAACATAAACTTTTCAAATATTCGCCAAATCTAGTAATATGGTATTACTATATAGATGTACCAGAAATGTACATCAGTTGGTGTGATATAATGACTGAGGGGAATTGCCTAGCAACGCCATCCACATGGAAAAAACAGAGTTATGTGACTGCTAGCATACTGAGCCAGTAGGGTCTTTCATGTGCAATACAGTAAGTTGCAAAACTTCGGTAAACTGACATTATCCATGCAGTCAAGAGACAAAAACTCCCTGGGAGGTCATTCAATAACCTCACCCTCCACAATCCCACCCCCGCCTCCTCAGAGACCTGAAGGTGCTGTGTATCTCCCTCTCTACACACACAGATACACATACACAGATGCACACACAGATACACACACATACATACATATATATATATATATATATATATATATATATATATATATATATATATATATGTATATATATATACTATAAAGCATGTCCATAGAATCATTTGATAATATATGTACACCATTTCCTCTCCCAATTAGCATAATTAACCACACAAAAAATCAATTAGACCAGGCTATAAGATTAAAAGACACCTATGAAGAAATAGTAAATAAATAGACGATAGCAATCTCTTCGCAGCCAACCGCTATAGAGTGTTTACCCAACATTTCAACAGCACGTGGAAATTGATTCAATATACGGTCAACCATACACAATTAGGTATAAAATTAAAGTTAGAAATGCTTATATACATACCAGGATCATGTCCCTACCCTTGGGTTTCGTTCGCATATATATATATATATATATATATATATATATATATATATATATATATATATATATATATAGAAGTGGTTATACAACAGTTAGTTCACCATAAACGAGAACAATTTTTTCACCATAGCGGTGAAACAATTGTTCTCTGTATGGTGAACTAACTGTTGTGTAACCACTTCTACCTAACTCGTCCCATGGACTGAGTGCTCTACCACTACGGATATTACCTTCCAGTGTTCCACCACTATATATATATATATATATATATATATATATATATATATATATATATATATAAGAATTAAAATACTAGAGTGCGTTGGAGTAAAACACACTCGTCGTATTATAGGAATGATAGTATAAGATATAGCTCAATGTAATACAACAGAGCCGAAAAATTATAAAAATAAACAAAGAAGCCTTCAATACATCAAAAGTCTTTATTAGCCTACAATGTTTCGTCCCATTAATAAGGACTCATCAGGACAAGTAAATTGACAAGAAGCATTAACGGCCAGAACAAGCCAAAACTCAGAAGAATATATATATATATATAAACAAATATACATACATGCACACATACATACAACCCTACATACATACATGATGGCTGCAAACTCTGCTAAGATTATTGCAATCGCTTGTCAGATTACAGAAAATGGTACACTTTTAGGCTACGGCCAGCCATATGAACCTGTAACATAACCTGAACAAGCAATGCCTCTGCTTTGAAGGTTTTTTTAAGTGAGGAAAGGCCTTGCACTCGACCAATGCCACCCTCTGAGCATCAAAAACACTACCCGAAAAGGAGAACTGGTCAACATCATCGGATGCTTCCGAAGCCGCAGGTTTTTTTTTGCAGAGTTTCCCACTCTTAGAAAGGTGTTGTCACAATAACTGGGGACTTTCACTCCCAGATGAATAAAAAAAAATTACTATTTGGATGGCCGTTGACCCTGCTGATTTCCTCCGCCCTTCGCCGGGTCTTGTATTTCATCCCACTGGGTGTCCAAATATGACCCCCCCTCACCAAGCAAGCTTGGTGGAGTTGCCAGTTTAGTCACCGACGACCCGACCATGAGACAAGTTGTACTGGGTTACATGTTACCAGTAGCACTCAAGAGTGACCTGACATACATACATATGTGATGGCTGCCCCCTCGTTATCGAGTATGGCCATTGCACGATATAACATTATTGATAATTATCAATTAATTCTATCATGCAATGCCTGTGCGTGAAGATATATTTTAAAGTGAGGAAAGACTGTGCACTGAACCAATCCCACTCTCTGAGCGACAGTAGCTATAACCCGAAAAGAAGAAAAGATCAACATCATCAGTAACTACTGAGCCGCAGGTTTTATATCAGAGTTACTCCAGTTTCCTGAGTTGCCTTCTCCTAGAAGAATGCCCTGACAAAGGCTAGGGGTCCTTCACACCCAGTGGTTTAACCACGCGATCGGGTGTACAGCCCGATTATTTCTATTTCCCCGCGCATATACATACACATGTATATATGTATATACATATATACATGCGCATATACATACACATGTATATATGTATATACATATATACATATACACATATATACACATGCATACATGTATATACATATTTACACATTTTTGGATGGCCGCTGACTCTTATGAATTCTTCCGCCCTTTGTCAGGTTTTGTTTTTTTAGTCCTGCAGGGTGTCCAAAATCACCCTCCTCACCAAGTAAACTTGGTGGGGTTGCCGGTTTAGTCGCCGACGACCCGACGATGCAACAGGTTGTACTGGGTTACATGTTACCAGTAGCACTCAAGAGTGACCCGACATACATACATACATACATACATGATGGCTGCCCCCTCGTTATCGAGTATGGCCATTGCACGAGAATATATATATATATATATATATATATATATATACATATATATTAATAACAACAATAATAATAATAACGACAACAACGACAATAATAATATACATATATATATATATACACACACGCACACACATAAACATCTATACACACACACGATAGCAACTAACAGCGCTGCGATCGAATGTGGCTTTTTAGCCCAGCCAATGATCTAAAATGTCTTGCACAGAGTCGGCAGCCAAAACATTCACTGGGAATAGCCGGCTGTGGTTGGAGTTTGTGTACTTTTGCATGTCATTTGAGCCCTCCTGCTGATTTACATTCTCTACCACATGTTTGGCAAGCATGATGAGTAGCATCTCCAACAGCAGCCCGGTAGTCAACCACTGGTCTTACTTTATGACTGCGAAGATGACTTTCGAGTCCAGCTTTGCTTAGGTAGAGTCTCGCACAGACGCTGCATGTCAGCACCATAGGAGGACCCTCGCCGTCTGGAAGTGCAACAGCAATGCCCTTCCTCACATCCCGCTTTACTTTCTCGTATGCGATTCGAGATGCCTCAAAGGCAACTTTTCCCTCATATACAGTCTTTCTCCATTTATTACGATCAGCAGCAATATTTTCCCATGTATCAGCAGAGATGTTAGCGTCTTTCAAAGAGGCTTTCAAGGAATCCTTATACCTCTTTTTTGGTTTATGTGGCGGTCGTTTTTCTTTAACTAACTCTCCATAAAAGAGTTGTTTTGGTATTCTAGAATCCTTCATCCTGGCAAGGTGACCACTCCAACGGAGTCGTTGCTTAAGCACAAGAGCTTCTATACTGTCACACATAGAGCTTTCCAAAATCTCGACATCATTGATGTGGTCCCTCCAGTGAACGCCATGGATCTGTCTGAGACACATCTGATGGAAACGCTCCAATTGCTTAAGGTGGTGTCGAGATGTGACCCAGGTCTCGCAGTCATAAAGAAGAGAAGAGAGCACACATGCCTTGTATACCTTTACCTTTGTCTTCTTGCATATGTCTCGCCGACCCCAGAGTCACCTTTCTAGCTTTCCGAAAGCATCATTTGCTTTCCTAATCCTAAGTGAGATTTCACTATCAAGGTTGCTGTATCGATTGACAGTGCTTCCCAGGTAGACAAACTGGTCAACCACTCCAAGTCGTTTACCATACACATAGATATTTGGTTCACTGTACTGCTTACCAGGGGCAGGTTGGTACTTGACGGTTTTCTTGAGACTGACAGTCAATCCTAGGGCAGTGCAAGCGTCAGAAAATGCATTCAAAATGTGCTGCATATCACTCTCTGTGTGCGCTACAAAATCGCAATCATCTGCATACAAGAGGTCTCTTATGATTGATGTAAATACTTTTGTCTTTGCAGCAAAGCGCCTGATGTTAAATATGCTGCCTGAGGTTCGATATCGGATGTAAACACCATGCTCGCAATTCCTGAATGCAATACAGAAAACCATTGCAAAGTATATGGCAGAGTCGGTGTTGGAATATCACCCTGTTTCACTCCATTTTTTACTGAGATAGGCTCCGACATGTTACCTCCGACATTAACCCAAGCCTTCATGTCGTCATGGAAAGACCTAACTAAAGTAACGAACTTATCAGGGCAACCAAGTTTCTGGAGAACCTTCCATAATGCATTTCTGTTAACAGTATCGAAAGCTTTTGTCAGGTCGACAAAAACCTGATACAGATCCAAACCTTGTTCCATGCACTTCTCCTGGAGCTGTCTAGCTGAGAAGATCATATCAGTAGTGCCGCGTCCAGCACGAAAACCAGATTGACTTTCAGGAAGAACACAATCTGCAATGTGTCAGCATACGGTCCAGAAGTACCCTACATAAAACTTTCCCTACGACAGAAAGCAATGATATACCTCTGTAGTTCCCACAATCATTCCTGTTACCCTTTCCCTTGTACAAGACCACCATTACTGCATCTCTCCAGTCCTCAGGTACGGATTCATTAGCCCATACCCTGCCAAACAAAGAGTGAAGATGTTGCAGGAGTCTCACCACCATATTGTAGGAGCTCAGCATGTATGCCATCCATACCTGGAGACCTTCCACTGTTCAGCTTCGAGATAGCCACTGCAACCTCCACAAGCGTCGAAGGTCCTGCGAGAGCTACTTTCACAGGACTTTCTGGAATGAGATTGAGGAATCTTCATTGACGACAGATGGCTGATTCAAAAGATCATCAAAGTGCTCTCACCACCTTCGTAGAATTCCTTGTGAGTCACGAAGAAGTTATTTGCCATCCTTGCTGCGAAGCGGTGTCACCAGAGAAGAAGACGGTCCATAAACTTCACGCAAGAGACTGTACAACAGCTATGTGTTATTGGAATCTGACGCAGTTTGTATCTCATCAACCTTCTCACTCCACCACTGATCCTTCATCTGAGAAAGACTCCGCCTAACACGTGATTTTACATCCTTGAGTTCCTCATGCAACGTATTCCTATCCTGTGCTTTTGCCGTCTAGCAGCGTGACAGAGCACGCATCTTATCAGCCAACAAGTCTTCTATATGTACATCATTCTCATTAAACCGGTCCTGATGTTTTCTCTGCACCAATCCCAGAACACGCCTGTCTACATCATAAACCGACCTTTTAAGGGTCGACCAATCCTCACCAAGATCTGCAACCTGCATCTCTTCTTGCAATGTCCTCTTCACATGTTTGTCCTTAAGACGAGCAGCATTCAATATTTTGGGCAGGGCAACACCAGGAGCCCGGATTTTACGTTTAGTGATTAGTTTCATTTTTGCGCGTACCAGGCGGTGGTCCGTCCAACACTCAGCTCCACGAAGAGCACGAATACACTGCACATCCTGTCTGTCACGCATCCTGACTAGGACGTAGTCCAAAAGATGCCATTCCTTAGATGCAGGATGCATCCATGTGGTCTTGAATTTGTTCTACATACATACATACATACATGATGGCTGCCCCCTCGTTATCGAGTATGGCCATTGCACCATATACCATTATTAATCATTATTAATTAATTCTAATTAGTTCAAATCCCGCCGAGGTTAACTTTGCCTTTCATCCTTACAGGGTCGATAAAATAAAGTACCAGTAATGCACTGGGTAATTGCTGGCCTTGTGCCTAAAGTAGAAACAATTATTAATTAATTCTATCGTGCAATGCCTGTGAGTGAAGATGTTTTTAAAAGTGAGGAAAGACTGTGCACCGAGCCAATCCCACTCTCTGAGCGACAACAACTATAACCCGAAAAGAAGAAAAGATCAGCATCATCGGTAACTACTGAGCCGCAGGTTTTATATCGGAGTTATCCCAGTTTCCTGAGTTGCCTTCTCCTAGAAGAATGCTCCGACAAATCCTAGGGGTCCTTCACGCCCAGTGGTTTAACCGCGCGATCGGGTGTCCAGCGCGACTATTTCTATGTCCCCGCGCATATACATACATACATACATACATACATACATACATACATACATACATACATACATACATACATACATAGTGGCTGCCAACTCGTTTTCGAGTACGGCCACTACTTTATATCCAGGAGAACCCCTACCGATGGGCTGAACGAGTGTGACTTTTTAGTCCAGCCAGCGACTTGAAAACTCTGGTACAAACACTACATTTGTGACAATTATTGACACATAGTGCTGGGTCCATGGTACCATGTGACGACAAGTGCAGAGAGATCTCCAGATATAAAGCAATGCATGTGCCGTGAAGCTTTTATAGTGAGCAAAGGCACTGCACAAAGCCAGTCCCACTCTCTTAACCAAGATGATATTTACCAAAAAGAAGAACAAGTCAACATCATTGGATACCATCAGAGCTGCAGGTGTTATATCAGAGTTTTCCTTCTCCTAGAATTCTGCCTTGACAAAGGCTAAGGGGTCATCTCTCCCGGTGATTTTGGATGGCCATTGACTCTTAAGACAGGTTTTGTTTTTAGTCCTGCAGGATGTCCAAAGGCACCCTCCTCACCAAGAACCTTGGTGGGGGTTGCCAGTTTAGTCGCCAACGACCCGACCATAAGACAGGTTGTACTGGGATACATGTTACCAGTAGCACCAACTGGTGACCTGACATACATACATACACACATACATACAAACATACATACACACATACATACATACATACATACATATACATATATACATACATACATACATACATACATACATACATACATACATACATACATACATACATACATTTGACAGGAACTGGTCTGTACCATCTCTCCTCGCGGATGCCTGTTGAGTAAAATATGTTGTTTCATTGATGAGTCCTATCGAGGCCGAAATATAACCATTGTTTTTATGGGTTGACTTTAAAGACAAGATTTAATTCCATTTGCATGCATCGTATATATTTTCCAAACATTTCAGCAAATAGGATTTATTGGACTTAACTTACTACTGTTTTGTTCTTTTGTTTTTTAGATTGTGAACACATCGGGAGGGTGTTTTGGGCTGATCAATTATAATTGCATGGATAATTTCGTTTAACCGAAGTTTTTCAGTTAATTATATTACACTTATGAAACCATATCGTTTTGATAGTTAAACTCTGTGTCGAGTCTAAAGACTGTTCAGGCCGGTGTTTATTTCGGTTTCTGTGACGTGAAGTAACTGAGAGTACAAAACTTCCTTCTGGACAGGACACCAGCCCATCGCAGGGTTAAACCACCAACTATTGCTGGTACTCATTTTCAGCTGAATATACTGGAGCAACGTGAAATGATGTGTTTTGCTCAAGAACACAACACACAACCAGGTCCAGGAATCGAACCCACGACATTACGATCGTAAGTCCAACACCCTTACTACTAGGCCAAGTACCTCCACGTTTTGATATTTAGTATGCAAAAAAAGTTTCCCTGGGGTACTTTATCCCAACCAAACTGCTTACATTCTCCATTTCTAACAACAACACTACCACAATCACGAGACGGCTGGCATCTGGGGTTCTGCAGGCCAGGGAGCATTCTTCACTGCTGCCACCTTTACCAGTATCACTACCGCCACCACCATCCACATTACCACTGACCTCTTCTGCAATCATCACCACCATCACCGTCATCTATCATCAACACTCTCACTACCATCCTACACATCACTAAAAGGTCTATCTTCGTCACTGCCATCGCCACCACCATCGTCATTGCCTCCATTGCCGCAACCACCACTGCAACAGCGACCAACGCCTCCACCATCGTCACAGCGACCACACCGTCGCCAATATCGCCACCACTGTTATCCAGTCACCACTGCTTACAACCCTTCCTTTGCCCACGCTGCAAATCTCATCTCGACATTCCACAAATGTAGATGGGGTAGTACGAGAGGTATTCATGGTCATGTGATGTAAACATATATATCGCTGCGTCTGTGATATATGTCTGGACATCGAAGAATGCTCCCTGGCCTGCAGAACCCCAGATGCCAGCCGTCTCGTGATCCCAACGGACAGCTTGGAGAAAGCGTTACCTCTAAAGAAAGCGAGAGATTGTCCAAGGAAAAGACGAGAATGGATACAACCTGAGGCAAGCAGAGTGGAGGCTGGCGAAATCAGAATGTACAGAATATACATGGAATATACATATAAAAGGAGCAGATCAATAGTGGAGTCGGGTCCATAACTGTTATGGGTTACCTTGAACCAATCCTCTGCGGAACGCGCGTAACAAGTCGATACACAATAGATATTTTTTATATGTAAACGAAACTTCCTCGTTTTTTCTATTATATATATATATATATGAGTTCATGCAATTGACTTATGTTTCGTCACTATATATATATATATATAGTAGAATAATCGAGTATCGAAAAATCGGCGCACGAGTTCACGATAAACAAAATTCGAAATGAGCGGCAGAGGGCTCAATAATTCAGATAAATCAGAGCTATAACTATCGTTAAAATACCGTCACACATAGAACATGTCTAAAATCAACCATACGACCGAAAAATTGCGATCTGGAAGATTCGGGACACTCAGATAAAATATCAATAAATCAATAAATCAAATGAATGTAAAAAGCATACCCGGACCCGCTAGAAAGATGGTAAATCTAGCTTCTTGGGTTTCTGTAAATCCTTAAACTGCCCTCTATCAGCTCACATAAAAATATATAAGACTTCTAGAAGCCAGCGGACCGGAATTTACTTCCTCAACGAGCTTTTGTCCGAACGAATGAAAAGGCATAACCCAGGTTGAAAAAACGCACATGTAATTCAGCAAGGGAGATAACCTCTATATCCGCAAAAAATATTCGGGAAAATGTGGAAATACACATATCGAATAAGAGTGCTCAATAGACATGTTAAAATAAACAGGAGCTATTCATATATATATATATATATATATATATATATATATATATATATATATATATATATATATATATATATATTAGAAAGTGAACAACACAATATATGACTACTCCATTACCAAAGGTTTCAGGACCCTAGACAACAATATTAAAATACGTCTAGATCGTTCATCAGACAGAGATGTTATTATCAGAGATGACATCTCTGTCTGATGAACGATCTAGTTGTATTTTAATATTGTCTAGGGTCCTGAAACCTTTGGTAATGGAGTGGTTATATATTGTGTTGTTTACTTTCTAATTAAATAGCTCTGTTCTATACATAGAGCACTCTTTTTTACTTTGCTTTTTCTTCGGAAATACCTAACATATACAGGGGTTGGACAAAATAATGGAAACACCTTAAAATTTCAAACAAATTTATTTCAATATGGGGTAGGACCGCCTTTGGCAGTAATTAAAGCTTCAATTCTATGAGGCATGGACTCGTACAAAGTTTGAATTGTTTCCAAAGGAATGTTTGTCCATTCTTCAGCTAAAACAGTCTCCAGTTCTTGTAGTGATGATGGTGGAGGATATCGACTCCTTACTTGTTTTTCTAAAATGCACCATAAATGTTCAATAATACTGAGATCTGGGGACTCTGGTGGCAAGATAAGATGTTCAACTTCACTAGAATGTTCCTCGTGCCATTCAGTAACAACTTTAGCTGTGTGAATTGGTGCATTATCATCCTGAAAGATTGCGTTTCCCTCCGGAAACAGTTCCGCAATTATAGAATGAATTTGATCAGATAAAAGGCTTAAATAGTCTTGACTATTAATTCTGCCATGAAGGGAAACCATTGGGCCGGCGGATTTCCAAGATATAGCTCCCCAGATCATCACACATCCTCCTCCATGTTTATCAGTTGGAAGAAGTCAGTCTGGGTCAAATGCTTCTTTTGGCTGTCTCCACACGTATACTTGGCCGGTGGTCGGAAATAAGGTAAAGGATGACTCATCCGAGAAAATAACATTCTTCCACTGCTCTAGGGACCAATTCTGTAGGTTTTTACTCCACTCTAAACGCTTTGCAACGTTTGTTTTGAAAGTAGTGGTTTTCTGATTGTAGCCCTCCCGTGAAATCCGGCTTTGTGCAGCTCCCGGCGAACAGTTTTTGTGGAAACTGGGTTCTCGAGGTGGTCATTAAGCTCTGCAGTAATTTTGGGAGCTGTACTTTTGTGATCCTTTCTAACAATTCGCGTAAGAGTCCGACGGTCCCTATCTGACAGTTTTGGTTTTCTTCCGGAGTTTTGTTTCGACGAGGAGGTTTTTCCCTCTTTCTCAAAGGCTGTCATTACTTTCGAGACACTACTTCTTGATACACCAAACATTTCGGCTGTTTCCGTTAATCTAGCGCCTGCCATACAAGCACCAACAATTTGACCTCTTTGAAAGTCCGATAGATCTGTCATTTTAATGAATTTTTATTACCTTTTTCTGATGATATCTGAAAAGAAACTGCAATTTTAACAAAACATATTAAGCAACACTAATAATAAATAAATAAAAAAACATAAAAATAAACAAGCTTTTGACGGTTTTATAGATATTTCAAAATGATGATGCTATGATGCTAGGTGTTTCCATTATTTTGTCCGACCCCTGTATATATACACACACACATACAGACACACAGATATATATATATACGCACACACATACACACATATATATATGGGGAGGGGTATGTGTTTACGTTTGTGTCGGTGCTCATTTTCCATAATTTAGCGAGTCGACAAAGAGAGATCAATAGAATAAGTATCAGGTTTGAAAAATGTACTAAGGTCGATACGGTCGTGCCCGAAGATAACCAGCACTATTAAAAGAAATCGTGTTTTCGAAGGTGCCCTTTAAGCCCGGCGGTCTTGTACTTGTCTTTTGATAGGCCTCATAATAAATGAAGCTGCATATGTGCATATCACCATGAAGAAGCGTGTTCTGGTGTATAGCCCTGCCTCTTTAATCTACCAATAGATTTAGCAAACCTTACAAAAAAAGCTGCATATGTGCGCATTACTATGTAAAAGAGTATTCTGATGTATTGCAGTGCGTCTTTTTCATCCACCAATAGATTTGAACAACTTCCTACATGAACTTCCAGATAAAATATCTATTGTCATAAAATTAACTGTAGTTAACGTTTTACACAAATAGCGCAGACCAAGTTTACTGCATCCCATATCAGGAATTCTATCTATCTAACTATCATCTAGGTCGTACCTAGATAGGTTCTTAGTTAGAAATAAGGATATGGACTTTTTAAGTTGTCCAAAAATGCGCATGGTTGGCTATTCAGACCACAAGTTAGTGAGCTGCATGGTCAACCTTGACAGAACGCATAGACAGGGACCCGGTTACTGGAAGCTCAACTTGTTCTTACCGGCAAGTAAGGCTTACAGGGACCGGATTAGCACTTTAGTTAAGGAGCGGTTGACGGGCGCCATCGTCAACAGCAGGTGGTGGGGATCTCTCAAAAGAGAGATTAGAGTAGTCTCTATAGAATTTAGTAAGGAGTTAGCCTCAAATAGATATAGGAAGGAAAGGGGGTTGATAGATAGTGTAGAAGAGGCAATTAGAAGCGGCGACGTGGCCAGAGTGCTAGCGTCGAGAACGGCCCTGGGCCAGTTCTTCGACGCGAAACACGAAGGCTGCATCGTCCGAAGTAAAATACGTGCTCTGGGAAACGAGGGGACCAAAGCTGTTAGCTGGGCCCGCGTGACAGAAGCCAAAAGAGGGAGTAAATCCACTATCCGGTCTTTGCAAGACCAGGATGGACGGGTGATCCTTGAACCTAAGCAGATGTGCGAGGCATTTTTCAAAAGCTCTTTGCCAGATTGTTCGGAAGGGGCGGGGAGCTGGTTGGGGAAGTGGACTTCGGTCCATACCTCGACGGCCTGCCGCGTCTCTCTGACAGGGAGGCGAAGTCCTGCGAGGAGCCGATTTCAGCCGCTGAGATAGAGGACGTGCTGAGCCAATGCGGCAAACGCAAATCCCCGGGTCTCGATGGTCTTCCATACGAACTATATCTAGCTATGCCGGACTTGTTCCCCGATCTCCTCGAGGCGGACTACTGCAACTGGCAATAGAACGGGAGAATTCCCTGTGCTGTGACCAAGGGCGTAGTCACGCTAGTGAGGAAGGACGAGAACAAGGGGGACGATATAAATAATTCCAGGCCCATAACTCTGCTAAATACAGAGTTACAGATTTTGGCCAAGGTGCTAGCAAAGAGGTTGGCGCTTTCGTGGGCAACCTGGTGGGAGATGCGCAGACATGTGCTATCCCGTCCAGGTCCATCCACTACCACCTCCACCTCATGCGATACATCTTAGAGAGGGTTGGGAACGAACCCGGCTTTGGTGGGGCCCTGATCAACTTCGATCAATTTAAGGCGTACGATAGGGGCGACCATGGTTACCTGAATGCGGTGCTCGCGGCGGCAGGCTTCGGACCCGTTTTCAGGGGCTGGATCAATGCCATGCACAGCAGCCGCATCTGCTCTAGGGTCAAGGTGAACGGCTACCTCTCGGAGCCGTTCGAAATCGCGCGGTCCATCCGACAAGGGTGCCCTCTCTCCTCCTTTCTGTATGTAATGACTCTAGAGCCACTGCTGCGGAAGTTGGAGTTGTTGCAGGGCATCCCGTTGGAACCGGGATTGCGGAAAGCGGTGTCGGCTCCGCCGATGACGTAACAGTAATGGTGTCGACGGCCTCGGAAATCGGGGCGATCGGCACCTTACTGGAGGAGTACGAAAGGTTTACAGGGGCTAAGCTGAACCGGGACAAGTCGATCGGTCTGCAACTCGGCACGTGGAGGGGCAGATCGATGCCCTCCGATGGCGTCATCGGGCGCTGGACGGAGGGCCCGGTGAAGTTGCTCGGGGTCTGATTCGGACCAGACCTCCAGGTGGAGAAGAACTGGGGTGAGGTAACGAACAGGGTGTTTGCACTGACCCAGAAGTGGGCCGAATGCAAACTGTCCCTGAAAGGTCGGGCGGAGGTGACGAACACTTATATAGCGTCCGTCATCTACTACCGCCTGACCGTTGTGCCTTGCCCAAGGGAAACGCTCGCCAAAATGGAGCGCGCACTCTTCCAATTCCTTTGGAAGAAGCGGTTCCTATGGTGAGGAGATCCATCTGCTGTCAACACCCTTCGAAAGGAGGGCTGGGGATGCCGTGGCTAATGATACGTAAACACGCACTAAGGCTACGGCACCTCCAGGCATTCCTCACCGGTTAACCGGTGTGGGCCCCGTTTGTGAGGTGAGCCTTTCCCAGACTCGTCTCGCTCACCGAACTGCAATCCTGTGTCAAGCAAAGACCGAGAAAACTGGGCGCCTGGCACACCGAGTGTGCCAGGCGCTCATGGCTCACTGGCAGGCTACCCGGCTGTCAGTGGAGAATCCACCTCGTCATTCTATAGAGGGCTGGTGGTTAGCAGGTACGACGACGCCCTCGGAGAAGCCCTAGGCATGGTGGAAGACGAACTGGCCAACCTGTTCGGTAGGACATTCAGCCCGGGACCCATGGATAACTTCCAGAGGTCCCTGGCCTGGCAGTGCTAGCGAGAGGCTCTGTCCGTTCGAGAAAGGCTCTACAGACACGGGCGCCCGGGTAGGGACTCCTCGAAAAAATCTGTCCCAGATGCGTGTGCGACGAGGAAACCGTTGCACACGCATTGGTACACTGCTCGGGCATTGCCGATCTGTGGGGATATGTCGAACAACTGCTGTCAAGGTGGGACCGATCCAGTTGACCACCAAGTCTATTGTAACGATCAAGCCGCCCCCCGCCCCCCTCTTCAAAAACGAAGGAGAGTCGGTGTTTCTGTGCGTAATATCCATGGCGAAAGAGGTTGTATGGTGGACGCGTCTGAAAGGACTGAGGTCGGGCACCTTTCTCTCTGGCCAACAACTGGTCCGTTTCTTCCGATATCATTTCGGAAGAAGGATCAGGATGGAGAGAGAGGTGCTGCACCCCAGCCGTTTTTATGAAAGATGGGTGAAAGTAGCGAGAATGGCCCGTGTGAATGGGCCTTCACTCTACATCAGACTATAGGTGAGGAAGATGAAAGATCAAGGGAGCATCCCCTCTCTGTGCTCCTGAGGAGAAGGGTTGCACACTTTTTTTCGGGGGTGTGTGCGACCCCCCAAGGCGCCTCCTCCCTATTGAGGATTTTGTTATTAAATTTATTTTTGTTATATTTTATTTTATTTTTATATCTTGTTATTGCCTCCTCCTTATTGAGGACGCCTTGTTATGTAAACTCCCCCCATTGTACTTGTCCCACTTTTTGATGCCCTGGTGGCAAATAAAAAGAAAGTTATCTATCTATCTATGTATCTATCGGGATGAACACACGTGTGAAACTTGCTGGGTAAGTTCTGCTTAAATTTCTATAGAAATTCTTGACTGTGAGCCTTCATTTTTATACCAATTTGTAGAGGGACTGCCAGGTCAAATTTTGATCTGGTCAGTCTCTCAAAATATTCTACGCCTTTAGGCGAAATAGTTCATAAAAATAAAAAAAAATTTTGGGAAAAACTAACGTTTAAAAAAAAAATGGCTGAAGCAACAGCTTCTTCACCATCATTCGAAGGAGGAAAAAGGAAGATATGCTTACAGCTTCCCCCTTCCACTGTCATAGTAGCAGATGTCTCAGACAAAAGGTCAGACAGAGGAAGGATTTTTCTTCACCTTCTGACCAACAACTTGACGTTGCCATGGCAACAAACCAAAACCAAAAGTGTGAAACAATGAACAAAAACAACACAACCGGCACCACCAGCAACAACAATGCTATGAACGAAAACAACACCAACAACAACGAAGATAACAACAAGAACAAGAACAACTCCAGCACAAGCGAAAACAACCAAACACACACACACACAAAAACGTTTGCAGAAAGCCTTGCCAAAGAGACAGATTTTATAGAAATAGATCTGTCAAATCAAGCGCAGCACATAAAGGACGCTGCGAACATATAACTTTCGAAGGTAACGGCTTTTGAATAAGTACCCCACCAGAAATTAGGGCCGCGAACTTAAGAAAAACAATATTCTTCCGGACGATCTGCTCACAAACCAAGAAACATGTGGCTTTAAGCAATAGCACAGTGGAAACCGCGCTAAAGGAGGCAATGCCAGACATTGCTTACCTCCAGAGGGCCAAGCAGTACGTGGGCATCTCGGAGCTCTTTAAAAGCGAGGCCCTCGCCCAGAAATATTCGGTGGCTCCAATTAGAACGAGCCAACACATCTTCCCAACATACATGGGAAGAAGAACCCATAAAATAAGGATCTCCTAGATCCTACTGAACACCAACATTTGGTGGATCCTGGGTGTTTTTTTGGAGGAGGGTGAAGACAACCTCCTCTCTGTAAAAAAATCAATCCGACAGAACTGGAACGGGACCTCAATGGAGCTCGTGGTCCAAATAAAACCGGAGAGGATTGAAAAAATACCGGAAAGGGTGCCGGTTGATGATAACCATGTTGTCCACATCGCAGTGGAGGGCAAAAGAAAAAAGACCACAATGTTTCAAATGTGGAAAAAACACACATTTAAAAGCATTTTGCCCAATGCTGGATGTGGAAAAACAAAAGAAGGCGTTATTGCCAAGCCAAAAGCTACAACAGACACACCCGAAAACAAAAAACACAACCCCCAAACCATCAACATTCACCCAACCATCACAAACCACAAAAGACACCACACCAAAAATTCCCCTGAAGGACTCTATCCCACCCCTTCCTCCTCTGTCCAACACTCCCACAAACACACACACAAACACTCCACCACAACACAACATACCCCTCCCACCTACCCACAATGATAACACCTCAGACACGGGAACCTCTACATCTCCAAGTGAGGATGAAGAGGAACCCAAAAAATCCAACAAGCAAAAAAGACAGAAAAAATACAACAAAAACATCAACTGAAAACACGCACACACCCAACACTGACATAAACATACCGTCACAACCGACAACCACACCAACAACACAACCAGACACTTCACCAACAAAACAAACACCCACACCACCACAATCACAAACCCCAACCACAAAAAGAAAACTACAAACAGAAACAGTATACATAAAAAACAAAACACATTACACATACATAAAAACAAGAAACAAAGAACTGGTGGAAACTGTCCGAAAGGACTCCAGAATACAAACAGAAGGGAAAACCTTCCCCACCAACGACCCACCCCAAACCCCCAAACCTCAAACTTATCAGGGTAACAACCTGAAACTTTAAAAAGGAACTTCCCACATTGCCAAAAACCCCTTAACCGTGTCCTGCTAAAAAGATTCCCTCCCTCCCCAAACACGACCCAATCAGGACATGGAGATCGAACAACCCGACCGCCAGGAAACGAAAAGGTAAGTGTTCCTGCCTTTTCTCTCCCTAACTCTTCTTCGCCAACATGGCGACTATATAAACGAGGGAGCCAAAGCTGTTAGCTGGGCCCGAGTGGCAGAGGCGAAAAGTGGCAACAAATCCACAATTCGGTCTTTGCAAGACAAAGATTGACGCATTCTACTTGAATCCAAGCAGATGTGCAGCAGCATTTTGCACAACTGTTCGGGCAAAGCGGTACGTCGAGGGAGGTGATGGATTTCAGCTCCTACCTCGACGGCGTACCACGACTCTCGAGCAGGGATACAGAGAGCTGCGAAAGGCCGATCACAACGGGCGAAATAGAAGATGCCCTAGGCCGCTGCGGGAAACGCAAATCATCCGGTTTAGATGGTTTACCTTATGAGTTTTACATAGGCATGCCAGACTTGTTCTCTGGCGTCCTCGAAGCGGTCTATTGCAACTGGCAACAGAACGAGAGGATTCCCGGTTCTGTAGGCAGAAGCGTAGTAACGCTGATCAGGAAAGATGAGAACAAGGGGGATGAGATAAGCAATTTCAGGCCCATATCTCTGCTCAACACAGAATTAAAGATTTTGGCCAAGGTGTTAGCAGCAAGACTGGTGCTTGTCGTCGAGAACCTGGTAGGGGAAGCTCAAACGTGTGCAATCCCGACCAGGTCCATACACGATAACCTCCACCTCATGCGATTCATCATAGAGAGGGTAGGGTGTAAACCTGGCTTCGGTGGGGCTCTGATCAATTTAGATCAGTCTAAGGCATTTGATAGGGTCGATCATCAATACTTGGAAGCGGTTCGACATAACCGTAATGGTGTCGAAAACCTCGGACATCGGGGTAATCGGCAACCTATTACAGGAATACGAAACGTTGACAGGAGCAAGACTAAACCCAAACAAGTCTGTCGGTTTGCAACTCGGCACATGGAGAGGCAAACCCGTGCCTTCCAACAGTGTCGTTGGACGCTGGACGGAAGGGCCGGTGAAATTGCTCGGGGTCTGGTATGGTCCAGACCTCCAGGTGGACAAGAACTGGAACGAGGTCATGGCGAAGGTGTTTGCACTCACCCAGAAGTGGGCTGAGTGCAAACTCTTTTTGAAAGGTCGAGTGGAGGTGGCGAACACTTACAAAGCGTCCGTCATCTACTACGGCTTGACAGTCGTGCCTTGTCCCCGCGAATACCTCACCAAAATGGAACGCCTCCTCTTCAAGTTCCTCTGGAAGAAACAGGCTCCATTGGTGAGGAGATCCATCTGCTGTCAACACCCTTCTAACGGACGGCTGAGCATGCCGTGGCTGATGATGCGCAAACACGCGCTGAGGCTACGCCATCTCCAGGTATTCCTGACCGGTGAACCGGTGTGGCTGTCGTTTGTGAGACAAGCTCTTCCACAAATCGTCTCACTAACAGAGCTGCAGTCCTGGGTCAAGCGAAGACCGAAAATGGGTGCCTGGCACCTCGAGTGCCTTCAGGCGTTCACAGCCCTCTACCAAGCGGAAACGGCAATCAGCGGAGACTCCACTTCGACATTCTATAGGGGATTAGTGGAGGATAAGTGTGACGACGTTCTCGGGGAAACTCTAGGCATCGAGGAGGACGAACTGACCAGTCTGTTCGGGAGGTCGCTCCGTCTATGGTTAACTTCCAGAGGTCTATAGTCTGGCAGTGCTACCGAGGAGCTCTACTAGTTCGAGACAAAATCTACAGGCATGGACGCCCTGGCAGAGATCCTGCCAAAAGGACATGTCCAAGATGCGAGCAGGACATCGAAACCGTTCTGCAGGCAATTGTTCAGTGCCCAGGGGTGATCGACCTGTGGAATTATGTCGAACAGCTGCTGTCATGTGTAGGACGCAACCAGTTGTCAGCCGAGTCCATCGTGAGGATCACCCCGCCGCCTTCATTTAAGAATGAAGGATAGGTGGTTTTCCTCTATCTGGTGGCTATGGCGAAAGAGGTAATATGGTGGACGAGGTTAAAAGGACTGAGGGCAAACACCTTTCTCTCTGGACAACAACTTATCCTCTTCTTTAAGACCCACTTCAGAACGAAGGTGAGAGTGGAGAAAGAGGTGCTACTCCCCAGTAAATTCGCTGAAAGGTGGGTGAATGTGGCGAAAATGGCCCGAGTGAATGGGCCTTCTCTGTATATAAACCTGTAGGTTGATGAAGATAAACAGGGGAAAACAGGAACACCTACAAAACGTGTTCCTGGTGTTGAGGGTTGTTCTATCCACGGGGTGTAAAACAACCCTGTAGTAACGCCCCCCCCCCCCCCTCATTGGGGATTGCAATTGTTATTTTATGATATATAGTTTATTGTTATTTATTAATGTTAAAGTTATATGATTTTTATGTAAAACCCCCGCCGTCACTGCTTGTAATGTCCCATTTTTGTACGCCCCTGTGGCAAATAAAGAAAGATATCTATCTATCTAATTCGTTCCAGATCTGTATTCGTTACCACATCGATTAAAATATATGTATTTAGAGTAGTGTATTTAATACGAAGCATTTTGAGATATGTAGTAAAAGACCGATGATTTTTTTAAGCCGGTACAATGCGGTAAAAAAATACGAAGGGCAAATGATTACAAATGAAACAAAACAAAGTAATGTTTTATCCAGTGTGTTTTAGCATGATATTTCAGGGTTATTACCCTCTTTTAAAATGCAGCGCTGAAACAGTCCAAGACAAAACAAAACGAGCAATGGGTGTTTTCATCCCTAACTGATCTATGGTGGAAGCCTTGTGTTTCAGATATTCACTGTTGGAGTAAAAGGTAGAGGAAGTGATACTATTAGTCAGTTTTAAAGACTAGTATTTCTTACTCAGTATTTTAGATGTACTTTTACTGGTTTACTATGAAACTAAAGATATTTACCAACAGACTGCAGACACTATATTTTGGTAATGGATCAACTGAAGACTGTATTTATAACTGATGCTGTACACCAGGTCCGAACACAGAAGAGCCAAACTCCCACTTTCACCACCTCCATCTCTCCTGCCCTCCCCATCTCTCTCTATTATGAGCAAATGGGGTCCCACGTGCTGGCCGCCCCACGGCCCTGGCGGACAGAATGGAGAAGGCGTTTCTCCGGAGGATGGTGAGGGAGATGTGCTGGAAGAGCCATTCCATATCGCGAGGCTCGCACCTGCAACTAGCCAGCTCAGTACCTAAGATGGTAAGTGTGGAGGTAGCGCTAGGGCCAAGGATACCAGAATGCATGCGCATGCGTGGGTTTGCTACAATAACCATTCTGTCTCGTGCATTTCTGACCTATTATTTATCTCTGGTTTTATTCGGCTGATGAAAATGACATCTTTAATCCTTAGATTGCCTATGTTCTTTTCAGTCGCCTCTAAGGTGACTTTAATATCTTGACTGCAGCAACTGTTAATATGTGTTTAACGGAAGAGGCTCTCATTGTCACGTATTAGGTTTTTAGTGATAACGCCAGCACCAAAAGTTTTCCAAGAGATGTCAACATGAATGGACCTGTTATTTTTATCTAAAGACATTTTTTCCAAATCCAGCCAGCCAGCCAATCTATCTTATTTCTCATTCTTTCTTCTTATGAAGGACTAGCGTCCGAAACGTTAAGACCCTCTTCCTACTATTTCAAGCGTTAACCTAATATATTCCTTCCATATATTGTACCGATTGTGTTGTTATTTTTGTTTACTTTTTACACACATACACCCATATATATATATATATATATATATATATATATATATATATATATATATATATATATATATATATATATTAAAATACAAATATTAATAAAATAGATGTTCTTTTTATCAATTACATTTTATTATACATATTTCAGAGATACAACAGTACGTCCTCATCAGACAAAATATAATGATACATAATATACCCTGAGATATTAAATGGTTAAGATTTAATCAAGGTAGTGAATAACCCAAGAGAAAATTCAACATTTATACCCTAATAATTAGAAAATGAGAAAACGTAATAAATTCAATAGAGAATGTGTGAGTAAGAAAAAACGTTGGTTAATGTGACTGCTATAGAGATTTTAAAATAACCTCTCTGGAAAATTATTTCCCGTAGAGTGCTTCCAATCTACTGTAAAACTCATTCTCTGATATACTCATTGAATCTTGTTTAACTCTTTAATATATATATATATATATATATATATATATATATATAGAGAGAGAGAGAGAGAGAGAGAGAGAGAGAGAGAAACATTTCTGCATATAGATATACAGGAATTATTTTTAGTGACGCTTAAATTCTGCGCGAGAGATGCATATTTAAAAAAAAAAAATGTTTACCATCTTTTATATATTTTCACATTTATTGGAAATGAAAAGCACTTCTCTCCTAAGTGTCCTCACTTATTTCACATGTTTTCAGAGAGGACTTTACACAGTCTGTAAACTACAGCCGTGATTTTTGCTGAGGGGCGCTTTCTGCATATGCGCTCACCCTACAACATCTGCTTCTGTTGAGAAAAATAAAAGTCATGTAAAGGAGATACATAAATGCCTGTGCAGATAGGCTTGCATAACATTGTAGATGCCAGGTGTCTCAACCATGTGCCCGGCAAACTACTTTGCTAAGGCTCGTGGCAGAATAATTTTCGTGACTAAAACCTGGTAATTTGTCCCTCATTCTTTCCATATTCTTGCAATTTACCCATGAAATACAATAAAATGAGCGGAAAACATAGAAAAAAGGAAATTTACTGAAAGTAAAAACGGAATTAAGGGCAATTTGAAAAAGAAAATTAGTCTCCCTATATTTTGTACCAATTCCCATATCCCACTTACTATCATATATGTATTCATTTTGATGGAAAATAAATAAATAGCAGCCTATCAGCTGTATTGCAGGTTAGCCTTATAAGTGGTGAAAATCGCACCCCTCCGCTCACATCTCACTTCTAGCTCACCTTGCCTCTCCCCCGTGATGTAATAACCCTTTTGAGACTACTGGCATAGATCTTCTCCAATAAGGTATGTACAACATCTTTATAGTCCCTATCCACCTTATTAGCTTGATCCAGCGACAAAACCCTCTGTTTTCAGGGAAGGTGAGGCCGCCTGTGAAACGTGGGACCGACTGGGACTTAGCCCAGTAGACGTCCCTCCTCCTTCTCCCCCTGCTGACGTCAAGTCCTCCCAAAGCATTTGGGATGCTATCCAGTGCAGCCTGGCTTCAGACAGGCTCACGCGCCAACTCGACCAGCACCACTTTGACTGTTTTCGTGCGGCCTCCAAACCCGACAGTGGTGCCTGGCTCCATGCCTTGCCTTCCTTCTCCAGTGGCACGCAGCTAGATAACAATAGCCTGCGCATCGGCGTTTCCTTGAGGCTCGGTCTCCGGATCTGCGAGCCATACCAATGTAGCTGTGGATCCACCGTGGACTCTTTTGGCCTCCACCCGCTTTCCTGTCGCCACAGTGCCAGCCGCCTTCCACGCCTTGCTGCCCTCAACGAGGTTATTAAGCATGGCTTGGACGCTGCAGGCTTCCCTTCCCAGCTCGTGCTGGTAGGGCTGGACCGAGGGGACGGCAAAAGGCCAGATGGCATGACCATCTTCTTGTTCCGCGGTGGCAAACCCCTGGTCTGGGATGCCACTTGCACCGACACTTTCTGCAGCCGTAACCTGGTGCAGTCTGCGACTAACCCAGGTTCTGCTGCACGTCGGGCTGAGGAGGCCAAACTCTTCAAATACCGGTTGCTCTCCGACAGGTTTGCGGTTGTACCCTTGGCAGTGGAGACTTCTGGTATCCTCAGCCTTAGGGCTACCTCCCTACTCACCACCATAGGCGCTGAACTGGCCAGCCGCAAGTATGAGCCTCGCGAGCTGGAATGGCTTTTTCAGCGCGTCTCCCTTGCAGTCCTCCAAGGAAACGCCTTCTCTATTCTGTCCGCCGGGGCTGTGGGGAGGCCACCAATATGATTGACTGGCTTTCTTCCTATTAGATTAGGGATCTAATCCAAATTTCTAACTGTTGTAATAAGCAGGAACAAGATGTCTGATGTCAGTAAAAGATTGCAGGATCATGAATGTGGTAGCGCCATAATTTCCAGAACAAGCTAAAGTCCCCCCAAAATGGTGTAAGCCATTCCAGGCACAACGGCTTTTACACCAGAGTGACATTCTCCGAGAGAGATGCTTAAAAATAAAGCAAAGTGTTTTCTCATTTCCGGTAGCTGTTGAAATATCGACCGCTTTCCGTTAGGTTTGTTGTTAAACCTGTAGCGGTGGAACTTCTGGCGTTCTAGGTATCCATACCTCTTACTCACTGTCATCAGGGGGAGTTGATCACACGCAGTAGCGATCCCGTAAGTTGAAATGGCTATTTCAAATTGTCTCCTTCGCTATACTCCAAGGTAACGCTTCTTCCTTTCTGTTTGCCGCGACCATGATTCGGCTTGCGCCCGGGGTTCTGCACGCCAAAAAACGTTCTCCCACACTGTCCGGGCTTGTATCATTAGAGCAGCGAAAATATAGGTTGCTAATATCTAAGACATCGATCGTACTTTTACAGCATGTCAAATCGCAACTCGGAATTTCTTATGATCTGAGTTCAAATCCCGCCGAGGTTAACTTTGCCTTTCATCCTTACAGGGTCGATAAAATAAAGTACCGGTAATACACTGGGATAATTGCTGGCCTTGTGCCAAAAGTAGAAACAATTATTTTGACATGTATTATTTTGGTCCTGTTGGCTTCCTAGCAATCCTCCTCAAGCTAGTCTGATGATGGGGGTTCGATTTAGTCACCGGCGACCGAATTATACAATAGGTTGCATTGTGTTATATATTATTAGTAGCACCCATTTCATCTTTTCGAAGTCGATAAAATAAGTATCAGTCCTATACTGGAATCGATTCTTCCTCTTTGTGTCTTTTCCCCTTCCCCTCTATCACTCTCTCTCATTCTCTAGAAGAAATCGGGCATGTTCAGACATGGAAAGGTAATGGGCTCCACCAGGTTTTAAAAATGTCCCAGAAACACCGCATGTCACTACGGCGCCCAACAACTCCACCAGTTATGGATCGAAAGAAGCGACCTGACATACATGTAAGTTTATATATATATATATATATATATATATATATATATATAGAGAGAGAGAGAGAGAGAGAGAGATTGTAACGTCTAGTTACTGTAGGTTCACCAGAGTGAGCACTTGATGCGTTGTTTCCAGTAAGTATAGAGGTGTAGAATTAAGCAGAGTGTAATAATAATAATAATAATAATAATAATAATAATAATAATAATAATTGTTTCTACTTTTGGCACAAGGCCAGCAATTAACCAGTACATTACTGGTACTTTATTTTATCGACTCCGTAAGGATGAAAGGCAAAGTTAACCTCGGCGGGATTTGAACTCAGAATGGCAAGGGCCGTAACTCTATGCGTCAAAGCATGGCGTCCGACCCGCTACCAATACTGCCAATTCACCGCCCCTTAATAATAATAATAATAATAATAATAATAATAATAATAATAATAATAACAATAATAATAATAATTCACTGACTTATGACATATTTAGATGTGATTTTAATACGCTCCTTACTCTCCTAATGTACTCAGATCTGATCAATTCCTTCATTTTTTTGTTCTTGATGTCATCTGCCTCCAGAACACCTAAATATTTGTATCCTTCTTCAGTGTCAATTTCCTTTATCATCTCACCTGTTGGTACCTGGATTCCGTTGCTTCTGCTCAATTTACCTCTCTTCATCACAAGGACTCCACACTTATTAATACCAAATTCCATACATATATCATTGCTGAAAATACGGACAGTGTCAACAAGTAGATCCAACTCCTTCTCACTCTTCCCAAAGAGTTTAAGATCGTGCCTGATTATAGATGTAGTCTGCTCATTTGACACGAGAGTGCAAGAAAAGGAGAGGGAGAAAATTAACCGATACCAGGACTTAAAGTGGGAGGTAAAAAGGATTTGGAACTGCCATGAAGTCAAGGTCGTCCCGATTGTCATAGGCGTATTAGGTACTATCTCAAAGAGTTTCCAAGGATGGTTAAAGAAGATTAGTCCAGCCCCGCTTTTTGGAATACTTCTGGGAACAGCAAGAACCTTCCGATACATCCTGAATATCTGAGGCTGCAGGTAGCGGCTTGGTATTCATTTCAACAAACTTTCCAGTTAAATAACATCAATGACTGAGACTCAAAGAATAATACTAATAATAAAAATGACGATTTTTTATGTCTTCATTACGTTTCTTGAGTAGGACACGCGTTTCGCTATTGATTAGCTCAAGGTTCGATCTGTATCGGTTTAGCCCGACTCTGGAATCAAAAGCTCGTCGGACTGCTGTTGTAGTAATGAGTCGGGCTAGATCAATACAGATCGAACCTTAAGCTGATCAATAACAAAACGCGCGTCACTATTCAATAAACGTAATGAAGACATAACAAATCGTCCTTTCCTTTTTATTATCCTTATTATTATTATTATTATTATTGTTATTACTCTTTGAGTCTCAGTCATTGATGTTATTTAACTGGAAAGTTTGTTGAAATGAATATCAAGCCACTACCTGCAGCCTCAGATATTCAGGACGTATCGGAGGGTTCTTACTGTTCCCAGCAGGCATGCCTTTTGAAGCGTTCCAAAAAACGTGAAGGGACCAATTTTCTTTAACCATCCCTGGAAACTTTTTGAGATAGTCCCTAGTGCGCCTATGACAATCGGGATCACTTTGACTTCATGGCAGTTCCAAATCCTTTTTACCTCCCACTTTAAGTCCTGGTATCGGTTAATTTTCTCCCTCTCCTTCTCTTGCACTCTCGTGTCGAATGGGCAGGCCACATCCACATTATTATTATTATTATTATTATTATCATTATATATATATATATATATATATATATATATATGCCAACACAGGAGAACAATACAGAACAATGATGATATATATTTGTTTAACGATTGATATGGTAGGAAAAGAACCTTAATGTTTCGGACGTCAGTCCTTTATTGGAAGATAGAATGAGAGATAGAAGATAAAATAGGATAGCCTAGAGTAAGAATTATTTTTCTTTTTTTCTTTTTGCATGTAGAAACTATGTGTGTCTAGTCAGTTATTTTGGAGAAGTACGGGTTAGAATATACGAATTTGCACATGCACATACACATGTATATATCAGAAAATACTGTATAAGGGTGTATATATATACATATGTGTATGTGTGTGTGCATGTATATATATATATATATATATATATATATATATATATATAGTTACGTAATAAACAACATAAGATAATTATTTCATTTACCAGTGTTTTCTTGAAAGCAAACAAATCTGCTTTCATTCATCAGAATGAAAAAATCCTGGTGTTTTTATTGAAAGTGGATTTGAAAACAAAAATATATAAGAAATATATGTTGTTTATTACATAACTAATAAGCTCTGTAACCTACATAGAGCACTCTTTTTTCCTGTACCTTTCCGAAGGAATTACTTCATTCACACACACACACACACACACACACACACACACACACACACACACACACACACACACACACACACACACACACACACATATATATATATGTGAGAAAAACCACAGACTCTTCATCTCAACTCTACTTTTGAAAAGCAAAAGAACTGCGAAACCGGTAAAGGAACCAAATAAATATATATATATTTTTTAAAATAAGACTCAAATTTCATTTTCAATTTCATCCTTTTTTCTTTATACTTTCACTCGTGTAGGACACCTCGGTTATTTTTCATTTTGAAAAAAAAACCTCACTTTCTAATATATATATATATATATATATATATATATATATATATATATATATATATATATATATATAACGAAGGAAATGTGGTAAGGAACCAGGTGGACCATAACGCACCAAAGTACTCAATACTTGAGGTAGTAGAGTGGGTAATAGGCCAGAATTAGCCGTCGAAACGGCTTGAGCTCAGCTGTCGGGGTCTTACTGGTTCCTATATATATATATATATATATATATATATATATATATATGTGTGTGTGTGTGTGTGCTAGCTGGCAGATGGCAATATATTTTGCCGTTCCTGGGACTTTTAGTCCTAGGAAAGGAAAATGCTTTCTGATGATCTTGACTTTTCCATTGGAGGTCCCCATGGATTTCTAATGTTTTGTAAAGGGAAACCATCGGTAAAAGCAACTGGAGTAGGTAAATATTTAAATTATATTTTTTTATTTATTTTAAAAAATCGTTTGAATTTTGCTTGTTCTGCTTATCTCAATATATATATATATATGTGTGTGTGGTGTGTGTGGTATGTGTGTGTGGTGTGTGTGTGTGTGTGTGTGTGTGGTGTGTGTGTGTGTGTGTGGTGTGTGGTGTGTGTGTGTGGTATGTGGTGTGTGGTGTGTGTGTGGTGTGTGTGGCGTGTGTGTGTGTGTGTGGTGTGTGGTGTGTGGTGTGTGGTATGTGGTGTGTGGTGTGTGTGTGGTGTGTGTGGTGTGTGTGGCGTGTGTGTGTGTGGTGTGTGGTGTGTGTGTGGTGTGTGTGGTATGTGTGTGTGGTGTGTGTGTGTGTGTGTGGTGTGTGTGTGGTGTGTGTGTGGTGTGTGTGTGTGGTGTGTGTGTGGTGTGTGTGTGTGGTGTGTGGTGTGTGTGTGGTGTGTGTGTGGTATGTGTGTGTGGTGTGTGTGGTGTGTGTGTGTGGCGTGTGTGTGTGTGGTGTGTGGTGTGTGTGTGGTGTGTGTGTGGTGTGTGTGGTATGTGTGTGTGGTGTGTGTGTGGTATGTGTGTGTGGTGTGTGTGGTGTGTGTGTGGTGTGTGTGTGTGTGTGGTATGTGTGTGTGGTGTGTGTGGTGTGTGTGGTGTGTGGTGTGTGTGTGGTGTGTGTGTGGTATGTGTGTGGTGTGTGTGGTATGTGTGTGTGGCGTGTGTGTGTGTGGTGTGTGTGTGGTGTGTGTATGTGTGTGTGTGTGGTGTGTGTGTGTGTGTGTGTGTGTGTGTGCGCGCGTGTGTGTGAGTGTGTGTGTGTGCAGGATATCCGTAGAAATAAGGTCAATGAAAACAATGCTCAGTCTATTGCAAGGGAGCTTATTTAGTATACTTAAAATTTCATTCACTTAACATGTATACACGACCTTAGGTTTCAGGCGCTCGATGAGGAGCCAGTTTTGAAATGGCTCTTTTATTATACAGTGGTGGCCATAACTGGACCCCGAAACCTATGGTCGTGCATACATGTTAAGTGTATGAAATTTTAAATATACTATGGAAGAAATAAACAGTTGAGATGGAACAAACAGTCTAATCACCAGCCAGCCATTTTGGAAGTCGAGTTTAGACAACGAGACTGATAGTCTATATACCAAAAAAAAAATCTGTCATAATGACTACGCTAAGTAGACTGGTGACTGCTTGTGAAATAAGAATCACTGTAAGGTGGCAACGACCAGACAACATAGATTGATACTTGGCTGGAAAGTAAGAAACTATATGAACTACGAGACAAAAGGGACATCGGCAATACATTGTTAGAGTACATACACATAGTAAGATGGTAAAAAAAAAAGACAAAATAAAATAAAAACAGGGTGAAATCAATATATGTTGAACAGTAGAATTATTCCACCACGGAGCCAGGTCCTATTTCTGAAGAAAAAAAGCCTCATGTTCTTTAAATTTTTGGCCTTGTGTCTATGCAAGGAATTGATAATATATACCATTCAACGTTGACTGTATTTAATTGTTGGTGTCCAGGAATAGTATGCCATAGATACCACGGCTGCCGATTATTTGAACATACAAGCTGGAAAATTTGCATTTTGATAAATTTAAGGTTAGTTCCCGAAGCTGAAGGAGATGCTCAGGGTAGATGAAGGAGGCTGTCACAAGTGGCCTGGACACCTTCACTTTAGAGAAGACTACAGGGTGGGGGGTCTTCCAGAAGTTGGAGGATCTTACTTTTGTGCTGATCTGAATTAAATAAATGTTTCTCTGATAACATTTTCAAAACCTTTTGAGTGTACCTCGTATATATATATATATATATATATATATACGATATTAATAAATGGAAACTATATTTATAAAACCATATTTATTTCATTATACATATTTCAAGGATACCAAGTTAAATTATGGTATGCCTTCATCAGACAAAATACAATATATATCAGTTTTACAAATAAGCATTAACGTACCCTTTCAAAATGCGACCATTACTTTTGGAGGACATCAGGATAGTGGTTTGTTTATATTATTTTAGTAAGTCTTAGTGTTAAGGACAATTACAAAAGACGGAGAGAGAGAGAGTAATGGTCGCATTTTGAAAGGGTACGTCAATGCTTATTTGTAAAACTGATATATATTGTATTTTGTTTGATGAAGGCATACCATAATTTAACTTGGTATCCTTGAAATATGTATAATGAAATAAATATGGTTTTATAAATATAGTTTCCATTTATTAATATCGTATATCTACTCCAAATACTTGTCGAGTGCTTTATATCAGTTATAAAAATATTTACTTGTTGTATCCCAACAATTTAAATAGAACTTTTGCATATATATATATATATATATATATATGAAAAGTTTCAGGACCCCGACGGCTGAGCTCCAGCCGTTTCGACAGCCAGATCCGAACTAAAGCGCCAGTATTTCATTGAAGATCTGCTCATTTGTGGACAAGCGTGATATACGGAGGGAGATATTTTTACTAAATTATTGATAATATTCCATGGATGGTTGGAATGGCGGTGGATATACTGGCGCGTTAGTTCGGAGCTAGCTGTCGAAACGGCCGGAGCTCAGCCGTCAGGGTTCGGATTCTTTTCATATTACCCACTGTACTACCCCAAGTATCGGGTACTCTTGTGGGTTATGGTCTACCTGGTTTTTACCACACCCTATTTGATATATATATATATTTCTTCGCATTAAAGATCAAATGATCTTTAATGCGAAGAAATACCAATGACGGTTGGAAGATCACTGATGACGGACTAATTTTATTCATATATATCCTATTTGCAACACGCAGCACGCCATTTTTCACACACACACACATATATATACACACACACACACAAATACATGTGGGGTGTATTGCTTTGGTTGATATTTTTTATCAGTAACGTAACGTCATTTTCCTTCTGCTTCCATTAAATAAAATAGTTTAATTTAGTAAAATAGTTAATAATTAAAAATATTGGAATTAAAGTTAAAAATTTTTGTAGGCGACGAATTGGTAGAGTCGTTAGAACGTCAGTCAGAATGTGTTGTGGTAGTTATTACGGCCTTACCTCCTTTGGAAGTCAATAAAAAAGAGTCCATTACCGGGGTCGATTCTTCCGCTATATCTTTGATATCTCTACCACTCTCCCATCAGAAATCGGGTGTGGTCGGGTTGGAAATGCCCAAGAAATGCCCAATGTCTCTACGACCCCACAAAGAGTTGCTGGTCCATACATATTAAGCTTAGTGGTGGCATGTGTGTGCATGCATGTATGTGTATATATAATTATTTCTACTTTTGGCACAAGGTCAGCAATTAGCCCAGTGCATTACTGGTGCTTTATTTTATCGACCCCGAGATTTGAACTCAGACCGTAAATGGACGTAATTCTATGCTGCAAAGCATGGCGTCCGACCCTTTGCCGATACTGCCATATAATTGTTTCTACTTTTGGCACAAGGCCAATGATTACTCCAGTGCATTACTGGTACTTTATTTTATCGACTCCGTAAGGATGAAAGGGAAAGTTAACCTCGGCGGATTTGAACTCAGAACGCAAAGGGCCATAAATCTATGCTGCAAAGCATGGTGTCTGACGCTCTACCGATACTGCCAAACCACCATATAATTGTTTCTACTTTTGGCACAAGGCCAGCAATTACCCAGTGCATTACTGGTACTTTATTTTATCGGCCCCGTAAGGATGAAAGGCAAAGTTAACCTCGGCGGGATTTGAACACAGAATGGCAAGGGCCGTAACTCTATGCGTCAAAGCATGGCGTCCAACCTTCTAACGGTAAGAGTAAGAATCAGTCACGAACTAGTCTGTGAGAGGTTGTCATGCCCTCCAACCACCTATTCGTCCTCTCTGCCTCTCCAACATGCAGAAACCCCGTATTCCACCTTATGATCCCAAGGGAAAGAATAGATAAAGGCAGATGCGTTGAAAGAACTATTCCAAGTTCTTATGGGGACCCTGTATTCAGGAAATGAATGTCTTCTTGCCGCCATCGTTATTAAGCTTCAGTAAGTCAATGGAGAAGTCTCGGTGTCCTCTTGACCTGCAAGAAATAACAGTCAAATCTCCCTAAAATCATACTCCACCGTCATAGAAAAAGATGGGATGGTCATGGCTGGAATGCCTTTGATTATAGATATGCTCAATCAGGGTTGACCGAAGGCTAAACGACAACAATAACAATATAGAGTCTCCAACGATAAAAAATAGCAACCAAATCTCCCTAAAATCCCGAACTACCGTTTTAAAATATGAACAATACATTGAATAATGTAGACCTTGACATACAAAAAGGTGACCAGGTCACGCCTGGAAGGCTTTTGAGCATAAGTCTACGTCAATTAGGACAGATCTACAGATTAAAAGACAATATAGTCAAAACTACCTTTAACACCACTACTAACACTACCACCAACACCACTACCATTGCCAACACCATTACCAACACCACCACTAACAGCACCAACGTCACATCTACAACTCCGACCACCACATGACAACCACTAGCACAACCACCACCCCTCCTTTACCATTACCACCACTAACACACTACAACCACCACACCAGCACCACCACCACCACACCAGCACAATCACCACCAATGCTACCATTGCCACCACCACCAACACCACCACTACCACCATCACAACCACCACCACTACCACCATCACCATCACGACCACCACCACTACCACCAACAACAATACCACCACCACAACCACCAACACCACCACCACCACCATCACAACCACCACCACTACCACCACCATCACGACCACCACCACTACCACCAACAACAATACCACCACCACAACCACCAACACCACCACCAACACCAACACCAACACCACCACCACTACCAACACCAACACCACCACCACCACCACTACCACCACCACTACCACCAACAACAATACCACCACCACAACCACCACCACCACCACCACCAACACCAACACCACCACCACCACTACCACCAACAAGAATACCACCACCACAACCACAACCATCACCACCACCACCACCAACACCAACACCACCACCACTACCAACACCAACACCACCACCACCACCACTACCACCACCACTACCACCAACAACAATACCACCACCACAACCACCACCACCACGACCACTACCAACACCAACACCACCACCACCACCACGACCACTACCAACACCACTTCCACCACCACCACCACCACCAACACCAACACCACCACCACGACCACTACCACCACCAACACCACCACCACGACTACCACCACCACCATCCTTCATTCTACGTCACTGTCTGTCTGTCTGTGATCACTTAGTTGATATCTCTTCACTACAGCCTTTCTCGCCTTCTCTTCTTTCTCTTTTTCACATACACACGCACACAAAAAACACACACGTACTTCTAGACACATACATGCATACTCACTCTGCTCTCCTATATCTCTCTCTGTCTCTATTTCCTATCACTACCAATTCCACCACCATACACACACACACACACACACACACACACACACACATATATACATATATATATATATATATATATATACATACATATATGTAAGTATGCAGATATATATGTATGTATGAAGAGATATATGTATATATATATATATGTATATATATATATATATATATATATATATATATATATATATATATATATATATATATATATATATATATATATATATATATACACATACATATGTACATATGTGGTGTCCGTATATGTATACATATATTTATACACATATATATATATCAATCATATATATATATATATGTGTGTGTGTATACATGTAGATGTGTGTATGTTCGTATACATATATATAAATTCCTTCTCTTGCTCACGCGTAAACACAAGCACACAAGCATATACACACACACACATACACACACACGGGCATATACACACAGACATACACAGACGCTTATATACATATATATATACATATATATATATATGTCAGTGTAAGTCTGTATGTTTATATATATATACATAAACATACAGCCTTACACTGACATACAGAGATACACATGGACACACACACACACATACACATCTACCCCAAACCAACCACTTTGTGTCTCTCTACCTTGCTCTTTCTACTCTCTCTTTCATATCAACGCTTTCTTTGTCTTTCTATCTCTCTCTCATATCTTTGACTCTATCTATTTTTCTCTGTTATCAATTACCTCATCTATCTCTCTTTCTCTATCTCCTCTATACATTTCACTTCATTTCTCTTTTCCTCTCTTTCCTTTTCTCTCTCCCTCACTGTTACTTCACTTTACACTCTTTTCACCATTCTTAATTTATTTATTTCTCCATCCTTCTCTCTCTCTCTCTCTCTCTCTCTCTCTCTCTCTCTCTCTCTCTCTCTCTCTCTCTCTCTCTCTGTTACTCTACATCCTTCCCCCATTTTAGTTTATCCCTCTCTCTTTCTCTTTATCTCTCTTTTTTTCTCATGATCTCTCTCTCTCTATTTCTATCTTTCTTTCTCTCTATCTCATATATTCTCACTTTTAGACCCCTACTCTAT
>OZ024741.1:234959837-235012337 GCA_964016885.1 Eledone cirrhosa | reverse complement strand
AGTACTTTTGGTCGTGAAATTGTAAGGAGAGATTCAGTTGATTGAATTCTTTCCTCCATTCGCCATATTCAGAATGTAAATATTAGATAATATTAGGTACTATTTGGACTCCATTTACATAACTTTCGATGATTTAATTGCCTGCTGAAGCACAACATTTTCTGAAGATGTGCATCAGCAGGTAAGTCATCGTAAGCTATGTAAATGGAGTCCATAATATTAACTAACATTGATTGAATAATTACATAAAGCAGTAAAACATTTGTAGAATGATATAACAACGTAAAAAGTATAATCCACGTGTAATATTATTGTAATAAATACACACTGTACGCATAAGTTAATTGATATATATGGATATATCTAAGGAAGCACGCCCGGATTACAAGACAAAAAAATCTGCATACTGTTTTTCAGAGGTAGTTGACATTGTCCCCTGGAATAATGGTTTCTGATTTAGGCACAAGGCCAACAATTTTGGGGGAGGGGAAAGTCGATTACATCAACCCTACTGCGCAACTGGAACTTTATTTTATCGACCTCGTAAGGATGAAAGGCAAAGTTAACCTCGGCGGGATTTGAACTCAGACCGTAAAGAACCGTAACTATATGCCACAAAGCATGTAGTCCGATGCTCTAACGATTCTGCCAATCCACCTGTAAAATGTGCTCTAAATTTTGGCCAATGCTGGAATCGCGAAGTTTACAACTTTTATTCAATCGAATTTATAAATCACAGAGATGAGTTCTTGGCGAATTGGCAGAATCGATAAGCGTCGAATATAATGTTTTTCAGTATTCCTGTGGGTTATCTGCGCTCTGAGGTCAAATCCCGTCGCTGTCAATTGCCTTTCACCATTTCGAGGTTGAAATATGTGTTCGCGTATATATATATATATATTTATATATATATATACAGGGTGTGGACGATATTTGTTCGCAATTTTCAACTGCTAATTTTATGCAAATTTTTTTTACTTCCGTTGTCACTCTTGTCTTCATAAAAACAGTGACTATATTTCCATTATTTATTTTCAGAATAATTGATTATGAATAATTTTGAACTTCCAAATTTGTGGAAGAGACACGGAGTTCTCCTTGGAATCCGCGCCGGGAGGACAAATAAGGAAATTTCAGACTTTCTCAACGTCAGCAGGAGAATGGTGGAAAAGGTCAGAAAGGAATTGGAAGATTCAGGATTCGACTACGAAGCCACATCAGAGAGGAAAACACATGATCGACGATCTGACGCCTTCAGAACACCCGACTTCGTCGCTGAAGTTCAGGATATCATCAACAATGAATCTAGCAAGTCGATGCGTGCCATTGCAAGGGAGAAAGACGTGGATGAAAAGCTCATTAGGCTGGTGGTACATGAAGACATTCGCTACGTTTCATACAAGATGAGGAAAGGACAATTTCTGTCAAAGGCGATGCATGAAAAGCGACTGAAGCGCGCATAGAAGCTGATCAAGAAGTTGAAACACCCACTGGAGCCAGACATGCTGTGGTTTTGCTCCGACGAGAAAAACTTCTGCCAAGACCAGAAGATCAACTCCCAGAACAACAGGTGGCCCGCTGTCTCATCCAAAGACGTGCCCAGAGTCATGCAGACAAAGTTTCCAGCGACAACAGTGGTCTTAGGTGTCGTCAGCAGTCAAGGTGACGTCATACCACCTCACTGCTTCCCTGAGGGCCTCAAGCTGAACACCGATGGCTACATCCGCGTTCTGAGCGAGGTAGTAAAGCCCTGGATCGACCAGGTAGCTGCAGGTAGGCCGTACGTGTGGCAGCAAAACTCAACGCCCTGCCATACCAGCCGAAAGACCCAAGCCTGGCTGTCAGAGAACTTCGTCGACCACACTTCACCTAACATCTGGCCTCCCAGCTCGCCTGACTGGAACTCCTCGACTTCTTTGTGTGGGGCGCAGTGGAACGAGACACCAACAGATCTAAAATTAAAACTACTGTGTTATATTTTCCTAGACAGTAATCTTGCGAACAAATATCGTCCGCACCCTGTATATATATATATATATATATATATATATATATATATATATACATTGAGGGAGAAAAACAGTGAGAGGGGGTATTTGCACGCCCGCATACATATATATTTATCTACCTATACAGCTCTCTCTCTCTTTCTCTTTTTCTCTCTCTCTCTCTCTCTCTCTCTCTCTCTCTCTCTCTCTCTCTCTCTCTCTCTCTCTCTCTCTCTCTCTCTCTCTCTTATATATATATATACAGAGATATCCACGGTAAGTTGTGGGATCTAGTCTGCATGAAGAACTCAATGTAATCCATATGTTGAAAATGTTGTAGGTTAAAATAAATCCCGGAAAACAATAAAACATTAAAAGGAAAACAGAGTCATGATATAAGTTAAAACAATGAAATAAAAATTCAAGTCATTAGAAATATACTTCACTGCTTTACGATCGTTTCTAGAACAGCTGGTGATATGCATGTAAGTAAATATTTTCCTTATCTGATATTTTGTAACTAACCTTACATAGATCGATAACGAAATATGGTTACGATGTATTATCATCACCTAGAAACGATCGTAAAGCAGTGAAGTATATTTCTAATGACTTGAATTTTTATTTCATTGTTTTAACTTATATATATATATATATATATATATATATATATATATATATATATATTATGACTTTGATAGGTTTCGGCCAGTATTGGCCCAGGTCACCTCTAAGAACTACCTAACCAAGTTTTTCTGGTCATGATTAGCACCTCAGTCATGTTTTGGACACCATGGCCTAATCTAGTAGCGAGTTATTGTTTTCGAAGACATATCCGTGTGTTTATCCGGAATTTATTGGAGGAATATATCCAGGGGCATTTTAAATTCTAAGCGATCTGTTTTGATGTATTTCGGTATGATATTAAATAGAGCTGGGCTAGTTGAGATGAAATAGTTGTACCGTAATGTTGTTCTGAGATGAGAGTTCAATGTGAGCTTTGTAGTGGGTAGATAGAACGACAATCAAGCTTTAGATGGATTTTAAAGGTGATGCCAACATGATCTGGGCAATGTTGATGAAATATTTTCCATATCATACAGATGATGCATTATTCAAGGTGACGCTGAAGAGAGTAGAGTTTGAGTTATTCTAGTCGATCCCAATGGTCAAGGCCTGTCATGCCGTCTATCCTGTTTGCAATTGACTTGTGGAGTGCTTCAATATTCATAAAGCACTTTATTTTGTGTGAGGAGACCACAATAGACAATAGTATTCAAGATGAGGTCAAATAAAAGTAGAGAAGAGAAGGATTATGGTGTGAATTTCTTTAGACCGGAAAGTTCTGAGAATCCAGGAACACATCCGGTGTACCTAATCAACGTTCCTGTTTATATGAGTACTCCAGTTTAAGTTGTTATCGATAATTACTCCAAGGTCTCTGGTGTTGTTTAATGCCACGAGGGTTTTACCGGAGAGAAGAGAATAACTTCAGTGCATCATCTCTTCCAAAGTGGATTAATTTTAAATTTTTCTTTATTTTTTCGCTCATTGGATTACAGCAATCAGATCTGATTGAAGCCAAATCCGATCTTCCACTCCATTGATGACCTGGAGCTTGGAATCATCTGCGAAGATTCTTAGGTTGTTCTGCTGGATGACGTCTATAATGTCATTGATGTAATTAATGAAGAGAAATGGACCCAACACAGAACCTTGTAGGATGCCACGACTGACTTTGGCTGAGCGTAATCGTATTCCTTCGACGACAATATGCTGGGCTCAGTTCACCAGGAAACATTTAACCCACTGTGGTAGACTTCAATGTTTAGTTTCTTCACCACCTTCTCGAATACCTTAATGATATGAGAGATGAGTGAGATCGGGTGGTAATTCACTGCAAGTGAGTTGTTTCCCTCTTTTGAAAAGTGGGACGACAGACTGGGACAGAACATTTGCAGGGATATAGCCAGCGTCCAGTGAGTTCCTCCAGAGATTATCTAAAGAGGATACAAGCTGGTGTCAACACTCCTTCAGGACACTAGTAGGGAACCTGTCGGGGATCGCTACTGAGTTCTGTTTAATTTTGTTAATTGCCGCTAATATATTAGGGGCGCCAAACGTTATGTCAGATATAATATGTTGGGAGTTAACATTACTAATACAGCCCAAATCATCCATATCCGGTTTGCTGAAAACAGTTTCTGCAGTATCTCACCCATAGTTTTAGCATCATTATGGTGGGTGTTATTTTCATCAGTCGAGACGTCAACAGTAGGTCTGAGTTAGTATGAATAAAATGATGTTTAGGCTTGGTGTCCTATTTCTATTCATGTCTTGAGTGCCAAGAAGATGAGTGAAGGGACAACCTTATTGCAAATATAATCTCTCGCGTTGGGAATACTGGCAGATTTTAGGATTCCAGGTTACGCGGGTGGATGTTTTAAAGTTTGATTTAGTATTTGGTGGTAGTGATGTTATTGTAGGATATCTGCCTTGGTTTTGGCTAGAGTTGGTCGTATGAATTGTGCGTCATGCCTCATGTAAATGTGAGAGGTCGCCATCACTGTGTATGAACAGCCTCTTGTATAGTGAATAACGTCATATTTGATATATGCATATTTTATATGTATATATGTATCCAAAATCTAAAATCCAAAATTCAAGGCCTTCTCACTCCTGTTGAAGGAACCCCTCCCTGGTTGCCATCCATCGCTTCCTATCTGTGGGACTGGGGTATTTGGGTCAGATGATATCGCGATATCTGACCTTTGGCCGCCCTCTGGTTCTTCTCTACTACCTTAATGTTAACTCTGTCACTTTAATAGTCTACCTGTTGTCTCTGAAACGAGAGGCGTGAACAGACCACCTATGTTTGCCCTTCCTGGTGTCTCGATTATGTCCTTCACGCCAATCTGCTGTCGAGTCCTTGTGTTGTTCTCTCTGTCATGTAAGAGGAGGCCGAGCATAATTTGTTCCATTTTACGTTGGGCCACTGCAAGGGACTCTGCTTTGATAGTGCTAACTGTCCACGTCTCATTTCAATATGTCATCACCATCAGAACATATTCTTTAAACAGCTTTCTTTTTTGGTTTCGATTGCTTATTTGAGACTTCTTATGATTTTATAAACTTTTCCAAAAGCTGCCCGGTCAAACGCAATCCTTTTTTTTTTTTTTTTTACCTCCGAAAGTGGGGTATCATGTATTGCAATCTTCTTTTCGAGATACACGTAACTTTCTACTTCCTCGATGGTTTTTCCATTTACAATAACTGGTGATGGTTTAGCGTGGCTGTTAAACATGGCCTCGATTTCCCCAAGATGGATGTTAATGCCGACTGCTTGGTTAACAATGTGCATTATGGAGACCTTCCAAAAGTCTGCGAGAAGATCAGGCAAAAATGGCTCCACATATCTGGTCATTGTGTGCGACACTCTGAACTGGAAGCATCCAAGTTAGTCATTTCATGGAGATGCAAGGAGAGGAAAACGCCGATACACTTACACCGATAACTCGATCAAAGACACTCGCCTGGACTGCAACCAAGACCACAAATTTCTCAAGTTTCTGTGTTTAGCAAAATGTTATTTGTCCGTAGTTTTCTTTCACGTTTGTAAAGTTTCGTTTGTTTTCTTCAAAATCCTTTACCCCAGACCATGTCATTTTCGCCATTGATTTCTATCAAGAGGAAGAGATGGTATGTTCAACTTCTTATAAGTGATTTTTAGCAAGTCTTCATACAGGAAAATAAGTATAAGGTTACTTGGGTTCACCAAAGGTTTAAGCACAATATAAAGGTTTAAGCACAATATATTTTTGTCAGCACAACCGTTCAAAAAGACATTTTGAGTGTACGGACAATGGGGGTGGAATGAATATTGGACTGATCATAGAGTTACGCGGGCCAAAGTAAGATCTACTTCTTCGCCAACTTATTCCTGAAAACGTCGTGGGAAGATTCCTCAACACTCCTTCCAGCGGGTCCTGTCTGAAGCAACCGTCTCCAACTGATCCAGCTAGATCCCCAAGCGAGACTAGCCAAGCTCATGGATGTTATCCAACCATCTTGCTCGGGGTCTATCCCCTGGGTCTCCTGTCGGTTAGTTTTACCCGTAAAATCTGTCCAGCAATTCTTTCCTGAGACATTCTAACCACATGCCTATAATATTGGAACTGTGATCTTTCAGTTCGGAAAATCAGCGGCTCTACTTGGAGTGACTCTCTGATCTCCGATCTACGCACTCTATCGAGGAACATTACTCCGAAGACCCTTCGGAGGAACTACATTTCGGCCGCTTGAATTCGCGATCGTATTCTTTCGGTCATTACCCAAGATTCATAACCATAGGGTTGGCACAAATACTTAATTAAAGATAGCGAGTTTGGCTTTTACGTCTACACTCCTTCTTCTGATTACCAAATACTGAAGCTGGCACAATACTGCACCAGCTCCTGCCTTCCATCACACGTGAACACGGCTACAAGATACTTGAACTTCTCTACTTGCTTCAATGGAACTCGATTTACATGTAGCGTGCACTGCGCAGGCTTCCTTGAGAAGACGAGTTCCTCAGTTTTCGCTGCACTGATTTTCATTACAGCCATGCAACACTCTGCATCAAACTTATCGAGTGCAAGTTGGAGATCACCTTCTGTCGAGTTAAGTAACTCCTTGTCCTCTGCAAATTCCAGCCGACTGATTTTACACCCGTCAATACTAATATATAGGTGTCCTGCTGTTTTTCTCCTGCAGAGATATATGAACGCAGGTATTTCCGGTGATCTTGATGCTCATTCCTGTGGTTTACACTACTCAGCCACGACGAGAGACGGCAGAACACATCACATCTATTTAAACAGCAGTCAGCTTATCTTATAAGGACACGAATTGGCAGTCATTAGAACGTCGGATAGAGTGCTTTGCGTTATTCGTTCCGGCTCTCTGCTCTCTGAGTCCAAATCCCACCGAGGTCAACTTTGCCTTTCATCCTTTCGAGGTCGATATAAAATGTACCAGTCGAGTACTAATGTCAATTCTTCCTCTATATCTCTTTCACATTTCCTCTCTCTCACTTTCTATCCTTTTCTGGAAGAAATCTACTGTGGTCAGGCCTGGAGAGGGATGGGCTCAGCCAGGCTTAATATTCCCATATGCCACTACGGCGCCCCTACGACTCCGCCAGGAGTTACGGGACCATACCACCCTATTTTAGTTCCAGTTGTCATTCCTCTTTAACCATATCCATATTGAGCTTTTCTCAGCTGTCTCTGACAGGCATTTGATCGTTGGTCTTCTATTCCGACCTTTGATTCGAAGCTGACCTAGTATATATATATAAATATAATATAGCATAATTTATATAGATATGTGTGTGTGTGTGTGTGTGTGTATGTGTGTATGTGTGTGTGTGCGCGCGCGTGTGTGTGTATGTATGTGTGTATATTATTAACTTTACACTGTTTCTCTCTATTGTTTTAGTTCTTTTTCTCTCAATTTCACACATTGTCTCTCCTCCCCTCTCCCTTGCCATTTCTCTCTCTCTCTCTCTCTCTCTCTCTCTCTCTCTCTCTCTCTCTCATACATATAAACATACAAATCTATCTATATTTCTGTCTATCTATCAATATATACACACACACACACACACACACATATATATATATATATATATGTATGTATACTCCACCCCCTATCCCAGCAGATAGCATCTCATTTTTTCTATATTTACCGCCAATTTCTTAGACATTTCCCTCCTAGCCGTTCTTTCCCCTCTCGTTATTCCTTTCCTTCATTTTTCCCCTCGCATTTTCTGTCATTTTTCTTTATTTAACAATTTTCTTACTCTTTCTGCATGAATATCTCTCTCTCTCTCTCTCTCTCTCTCTCTCTCTCTCTCTCTCTCTCTCTCTCTTGAAACGTCTTTCCGTACATCCTTCTTTCTCCCTACCTAATCTCTCCTTTTTATTTTTGCCTACTTCATATTTTGACTTATTTATTCTTTTACAATATCATCTCATCCAGGCCCTCTAATTAGCTGTCTGCCTGATTGCCTGTCGACTATCGATCTATCTGTCTGTCTATCTATCTATTTGTTTGACTTCCTCTCACACACACACATACACATACATACACGCACGCACACACACACACTCAAACTCACGATATATATATATATATATATATATATATATATATATATATGAAGTATGTCTCAAGCCCAGAGATCCACCAGGCCAGTGTTTATTCCCGTTTCCGTGACCTTGTACTGAGAGTACAAGACTCACCCCTCGGTCAGTCGCCACTTGAGGGCGACTGACCGAGGTGAAAGCAGCTAGTTGGTCAGTCGTCCTCTCTGTCTCTGATTTTCTGACCCATGGATTTTATATATTCCTTTGTTATATTTCGAATACCTGATGATATCACCGGATTGATACGGAACCCGGTCCTTGAAATGATCATAGTATAATAAACTTTTCAAGGATTTACACCAGTCCAGCCTCCTGTTATTTTATATATATATATATATGAATAAAATTAGTCCGTCATCAGTGATCTTCCAACCGTCATTGATACTTCTTCGTATTAAAGATCATATACCTCTGGCTGGTGCGAGCAATAACTAAAAAAAGTTATTGGGACACGTAAAATAGAGTGAAGCGAGCGAGACATCTAAACAAACAAATATATATATATATATACAATATTACAATATTAAATAAATGGAAACTATATTTATAAAACCATATTTATTTCATTATACATATTTCGGGGATATCATATTAACAATATGCTATCCCTTCCTCAGACAAAATACAATATAAACAGTTTTATAGATAAATAGATTCGACATACCGTTATAACACCGACTTGCATTTGAGGAGGTCAAACTGCCAGTTTGACCTCCTCAAAATTTTGTCTGAGGAAGGCATAGCATATTGTTAATATGATATCCCCGAAATATGTATAATGAAATAAATATGGTTTTATAAATATAGTTTCCATTTATTTAATATTGTATATATACTCCAAATATTTGTCGAGTGCTTTTATATCAGTTATAAATATTTACTAGTTGTAACCCAACAATTTTAAATATAACTTTCCATATATATATATATATATATATATATATATATATATAAATATATATATATATATATATATATATATATATATATATATATATATATATATACGTTATTCCGGGTTGAATCGGAGGTAACCACAGTAAGTAAGGTACTCAATACATTGCAGAGTATAAAAGTTTTAATATAGATGAGATTCTACAGGACTAGAACTGTTTCATTCCTGATGATTTCTAAAGAATGAAACAGTTCTAGTCCTGTAGAATCTCATCTATATTAAAACTTATATATATATATATATATATATATATATATATATATAGGTATTAAGGTGCAAATTAATTGCGCCCATAGGCGGTATGGCGAATGAGCACTCGATGCTACAGGGAAGCAGAGTATCAATAACATTAATATATTAGGGAACAAAGAATCAGTGTTGCATCATATACATATTTAATTACATATTACATGTGTTTCACTGTCGATCAGCTCGAGGAACGATCCATTAATGATCGAACCTGACTCTGGGATCGGAAGCTCCTCAGATATGTAGACACGAGTGTACATGTTAAAACATATCTGAGGAACTTCAGATCCCAGAGTCAGGTTCGATCATTAATAGATCATTCCTCGAGCTGATCGACAGTGAAACATATGTAATATGTAATAAAATATGTATATGATGCAACACTGATCCTTATTTATTAATACTATATATATATATATATATATATATATATATATATATATATATATATATATAATTATTCCATTACCAAAGGTTTCAGGAAACTAGACGATCCTAACAGAAACGTCCAGTACGCTCATCAGATGGAATTCATTTCATTTGAGTTTGAGTCCATGCTCAGGCCAAGTCGAAGACTCCACCCTCAATATTTATATTTTGGATATAAGATTTGAAATTAATATCTATTAAAAATGAAAGTGAGGCTGAATAAAAAATAACGGAAAAATACACATATAGAGACAAGTGTGAGTATATATATATATATATGTCTGTATATATATATATATATATATGTCTGTATATATATATATATATATATATATATATATATATATATATATATATATATATATATATATATATATATATATATATATATATGGGATAACAAGTTATCATTTTAGGTAATCCAGTTAGAGGTTGTGAGTACTCTGTACTATGGATAGTTTTAACGTACGGCGTTGTTTGACTCAATAAGAGGTTTCCTTAGGTAGCGAGTTTGCGAGAATTCCCATGCAGATTATTTTTGGAATAATAGTAGTGAAAGAGTGATGAGCCAGTATTCCGATGATTTGATTAGAGACACACACTGTATGTAATGTCGAGTGACGCAACTTCGAGTGATTAGCGGCCTTTAAACTCACCTGATCAATGAAACAATTGTTAATGCTGTAAATAAAACCCTTTTTGTACAGCCGACCATGTTATTTTTCACTCTTTCACTATATATATATATATATATATATATATATATATATATATATATATATATATATATATATATGTATGTGCGTGTGTATGTATATATGTACGTATAGATGCGCGCATGTATTTTTATGTGTATAGGCATGTATGTATATCTTAATCTGTGTGTACATGTTTTTTTTTCCGTTATTTTTATTCAGCCTGACTTTCATTCTTAATAGATACCAATTTAAAATGTTATATCCAAAACAGAGATATTTCATCTGATGAGCGTACTGGACGTTTCTGTTAAGATCGTCTAGTTTCCTGAAACCTTTGCTAATGGAATAATTATATTGTGTTGTTTATTATGAAATTGAATAGCTCTGTACTATACATAGAGCACTCTTCTACGGAAATATATATATATATATATATATATATATATATATATTTCCAGACGTGTGGACAACGTGAAGAATTCATTTCTTGAGTTTAGGTAATCACTATTGCGTAATCTCTTTAGAATATTTATTCGTTCGTCAATACATAGTCCACACGACAGATTGCCCCCTGCGTATGGCTTGGACTTAGTGATGGCTTTCCATTGAATGGAGTAGTCTATACCTGAGTCCTTGAGGGACCATACGTGGCTCGCGAGTTTCGTGGATGAACGTCTGTCCGGGTACCTAAAGGTCGACTGGTGGTTCTGGAAGCGTTCCTTAAATCCCCCCCCCCCCCGCCATACCCACATAGGATTTGACCTCCTGTGGTTGATTTGGTCGGTTGGAAGTGACCACAGTTTCATAAACTGCAGCGGGTGTGTTGCATTGCTGTTGAAGGGGACAAGCTTCGGGCTTACGACAAGAGCACCCTGGTGCCATACGCAAGGAGAAATCCGTCGTGTGGACTATGTATTGATGAACGAATAAATATTCTAAAGCGATTACGCAATAGCGATTGCCTAAACTCATGAAATTAATTCTTCACACGTTGTCCACACGTCTGGAAACACCTCTTACATAACTACAAAGCTCCGGATTGAATTACAACAACATCCTAATTTTCTTATCAACTAGAAAGTTTCGGACTTTCACAGTTATCTCCCTTACACCTCTCGCACGTAATTTAGTATTGCCTAAGAAAAGTGACCGTTTCTGCGCATGTGCGTTCGTACGGTTGTCTTTCCTGTTCCGTATAACCATGTCCATTGCGAGCTGAGGATCCACTAAGGTGAAACAATTGTTCTCGATATGGTGAATTAACTCGTCCCATGGACTGAGTGCTCTACCACTACGGATATTAATTTCCAGTGTTCTACCACTATATATATATATATATATATATATATATATATATATATATATATATATATATATATATATATATATATGTAAACATACATGAATATAAAACAGACATATACTTTAATGCAGACTAATACATACACAATATACACACAAACATGTACGCATACGAAACATATGCGTACATTCGTACGCACACACATACAAACACAAACAGAAACATGTATTTCATATTCACACTAATAGTGAATCGTTAGAATATCTTGATGGATGCCCGTTAGTGTATGGAAGGTAGAAGCAATGGCGTGTGTGCCCGTGAATGTGTGTATACGTGCATGTGTGTATGCGTTCATGTGTGTATGCGTGCATGTGTGTAACCCAGTTTCTTTCTCTATCTTCACCCTCACCAACGACGTCTCTATTTCACGTCGTCTTATGGTTTGTTTTCTTTTTCTTTTTCTGTGAAGCACCCCACTTCACTTTATAATAGATGTTACATTTATCTATCTATCTATCTACCTATCCATTTATCTATCTATCTAACTAGCTAGCTAACTATTTATCTATCTTGGGTGTTCACTGACTTTGGTTATTTTGATATGCTTATTATTTTTATTATTATATATATGCTGGCTTTGTATTTTCCTAAGGGGTGTGTTGAAACAATTGTAAAGTATAAAATGTTTTATGATCGATTACTTAAACTTAAGAAAATTAACAGAGATGACAAGACAACGAACAGAAACAAAATAAAACGTAAACCAAATTTTTTAAGGCAAAACTTCAAAAAATTATGAAAAAAAAAAAGAAATACAAACGAAGGACACAGAACTCCGTGGTCATCGGCCGTTGAGATGGACTTTGGCAGTTTCGACCCCTACCAACGGTACTGCTGGTCCACCCGGGGTCACATCGTCTGACATAAGCCAAACGCTTTCCATTGGAATAAGAGACTAGAGAGAAAACATTAATTTATAGCATTTAGAATTTTGTGTGACGAGAACATTTTTTATAAAATTACCGACGGATATATTCCTAGTAAAGCAACCTAAAACGAGACAGCTTCACCATTAATCTCGCCCTTACCGCGGTTTTGATTATCAAGAAACAGCATTGACCATTCTTTGAAAGTTGATTGATAAGGATTAATTCCGTTTACTAACAAGTAAATATGTCTTCTTCGGTATTGTCCGTTTTATTATTATTGAAATGGCCAATACTGTTTCTTGATAATCGAAACAACGGTAAGAAAGAGATTAATTATGAATATTTGTTATTTTAGGTTATTTAACTAGGAATTTACCAATCGGTAACTTAGTAAAAGTTATTCTATATGTATACTCTTTTCTGAATGATAATTTTAGGTATCTTTTCATTGAGGTGCTTCTGTGTATCAGCGACAAATAATCTCTCCGTGATATATATATATATATATATATATATATATATATATATATATATATATATATATATATATATATATATATATAAGTATTAAGTTGTTAAACAATATTCGATGATTATGTCAAAGAATGAGTTTTACAGTAGATTGGAAGCACTCAACGAGAAATAATTTTCAGGAGTTATTAATATATAAAATATAAGTATTAATAAAATAGATGTTCTTTTGATCAATTATATTTTATTATACATATTTCGGATGTACAACAGTACGTCCTCATCAGACAAAATATAATGATACATGACATACCCTGAGATATTAAATGGTTAAGATTTAATCAAGGTAGTGATTACCCGATAGAAAATTTTGCTTATATACTATCTGTGTGAGAGTGCGAAAACGTAATGAATTCATTAGAGAATGTGTGAGTAAGAAAAAACGTTGCATGCTTAAAGTGTTCTAAAACTTTAAATTGTATGATACGATAATATCTATGGAAACGTGTCGTGAATCATAACAGCCAGTGATAGCCACTAATATATACCTAATATATACCTAATATATATCTATATATATACATCCCTATATCTAATAATACGTTGATATCTTGGTTGAAGAATAATTATACATATGTATAAATTTTATCTGTAACATATTTTATTTTATTTTTACCTTATTGACTCATTAATATATACCTATATACATAATAGTTATTCAAATATTTATAACAATAAGTACTTCAAAAGATTTACATACCTAATATGTTGAGATATTTGTTAAAGTTTAGAGTTAGGTAATTAATCAACAGTATAATATTTCATTCTTTACGTGCCAGCTAAATCCTTTAAAATGTTATTCTCCCAATTCAGAAGTTTAGAAATGATAACACATTTATCGAATTTATATAAATAATATATAATTAAATAGTAAATAATCCTGAAATCTTGAGTCTTCACATTAATATTATAAATTAAATATTTCCAAATTCTAACCGTTTAACTTTCGAACCCCCCCCCCCCCCACACACACACACACACCCCAGTTTATCTTTCCCTCCTTATAAATCTTTTTCCAGTGGCTATCACTGGCTGTTATGATTCACGACACGTTTCCATAGATATTATCGTATCATACAATTTAAAGTTTTAGAACACTTTAAGTATGCAACGTTTTTTCTTACTCACACATTCTCTAATGAATTCATTACGTTTTCGCACTCTCACACAGATAGTATATAAGCAAAATTTTCTATCGGGTAATCACTACCTTGATTAAATCTTAACCATTTAATATCTCAGGGTATGTCATGTATCATTATATTTTGTGCCGCATAGAGTACGGCCCTTGCCATTCTGAGTTCAAATCCCGCCGAGGTTAACTTTGCCTTTCATTCTTACGGGGTCGATAAAATAAAGTACCAGTAATACACTGGGTAATTGCTGGCCTTGTGCCTAACAAAGAAACAATTATATTTTGTCTGATGAGGACGTACTGTTGTACATCCGAAATATGTATAATAAAATGTAATTAATCAAAAGAACATCTATTTTATTAATACTTATATTTTAATATATATATATATATATATATATCACGGAGAGATTATTTGTCGCTGATACACAGAAGCACCTCAATGAAAAGATACCTAAAATTATCATTCAGAAAAGAGTATACATATAGAATAACTTTTACTAAGTTACCGATCGGTAAATTCCTAGTTAAACAACCTAAAATAGCAAATATTCATAATTAATCTCTCTCTCTCTCTCTCTCTCTATATATATATATATATATATATATATATATATCATCACAGAGAGGTTTTTTTGTCGCTGATATGTATATATGTATATATATATATATATATATATATATATATATATATATAGGGTTTAGGATGGTGGTTGGGACGGAACAGGAGGAGAAAGGAAGAAAGGAGTTTTCATCGTCAGCTGTAAATGTTTCCCGGACCGATGTTTCGGCGCTGAATTACAGGACATCGGTGTAGTTCGGGTGCGCCCGAGGCCTTTTATTAATCAAAAGGCCAGGTGGAAAAGGAGAGAGAAAGAGAGAAAAAAAGGGGGAGAAAAAAAGGAGAGAGAAAAGGAAAGAGAGGGAAAGGAGGAAGGACAGGGGGGGGGGGGGGTATGAGGAGAGAGGAAGAAGGGGAAAAATAGGAAAGGAATAGGAGAAAAAAGTGTACAGATCCCATCGTGGGAAGACACAGGTGAAAGAAACATGCAAAAAGGTAACCGTGGAAAAATAGGGAAAGTAAGTTGTGGCCAACCTGGGAGACTTTAGCCTGGGGGTCAGCTACGACTCAGAGCTGGTATAATCGTGCTGCCTCTCACATAGACAGGAGAAAGTGAGAGAGAGACACGAGCAACCAAAAGTGAGGAGGAGAAGGGAAAGGGAGATAATCCAGAAGGGTTTTTTTTACGACGGTGGTAAAAACGTGCCGCAAAGATTGCGGACAGAGCGTCCACCACGGCACGTGTAAACCTGTCAACAATCAAAATCGAACGGGGGGGATAGAGAGAGAGAGAGAGAGAGAGAGAGAGGGAGAGAGAGAAAAAACGAGAGTGAGGAGGAGAAGGGAAGAGAGGAGGGAAGGTCGATGCGAAAGTGTGGAGGGAACACAGATCGACCAAAGCAGGTAGGGTCACAGCGGTAAATACAAAATGTTATATATATATATATATATATATATATATATATATATATATATATATATATATATATATATATATATAGAGAGAGAGAGAGAGAGAGAGAGAGAGAGAGAGTGAGATAGAGTGAGAGAGAGAGAGAGAGAGAGAGAGAGAGAGGATAACAATATATCGTTAAAGGTAATCCGATAAGAGGTTGTGAAAACTACTTATGGATTGTTTAAGCGTACGGTGCTGTGTGACTCAACAAGAGGTTTACGTGGATGACGAGTTTATGACTGCACTTGTATTCCTGTCTAAGTACATCTTGGAGTAATAAAATTGAAAAAGTGAAGAATAACATGGTCAACAGTATAAACAAGGAAATTTATTTACAGTCTAACAATTGTTTCTATGATGGAGTTGTCTAAAAATTGCTAAACACTGAAGTTAGTGGCACTCAATTTAAAATACATGCAACCTCGATCATTTCGTCAGAGAACTGAGAAAAAATACAAAATATATGCGTAACGGTAAATTTATCTATCTATACTTATCTATCTAACTTTCTATCTGTATCTTTATTATTAATATTATCTTTATTTTGATGTGATAGTTTGATTTCGTAATTTTGTCGGTTATACATTTAACTGTATTTTCGTTTTCTCTTTCGTCTTTCTTTTCCCCCTCTTTTCTATCTGTCCGCCTTCCTTTATTTCTCTCTATATCTTTATTATTAATATTATTATTGATGTAGTAATTTGAATTTATAAATTTACCGTTACGCATATATATATATATTTTTTCTCAGTTCTCTGACGAAATGATCGAGGTTGCATGTATTTTAAATTGAGTGCAACTAACTTCAGTGTTTAGCAATTTTTAGTAAACTCCATCATAGAAACAATTGTTAGACTGTAAATAAATTTCCTTGTTTATACTGTTGACCATGTTATTCTTCACTTTTTCAATTATATACATATTGCTATATCTCTGTGTGTGGGGGGGTGGGGGTGGAGTGTGTGTGTGTGTGTGTGTGTGTGTGTGTGTGTGTGTGTGTGTGTGTGTGTGTGTGTGTGTGTGTGTGTGTGTGTGTGTGTGTGTGTGTGTGTGTGTGTGTGTGTGTGTGTGTGTGTGTGTGTGTGTGTGTGTGTGTGTGCATGCGCACACGTACATATATGTATAGTTAATAAATGAAACAAATGTATATACATACAATAGATCGAAAACCAATGGGCAGAAAAGTAGAAATATTTTTTATGATATATTCATTAACCGAAGGAAATTATTATACATTTATTATACATTACAAATCCCGCCGATGTTAACTTTGCCTTTCATCCTTACGGGGTCGATAAAATAAAGTACCAGTAATGTACTGGGTAATTTCTGGCCTTGTGCCAATAGTAGAAACAATTATACATTTATTTCATTTGTACACATTTGTATAAAGCTGTGACTCCTATAACGTTTACTAATGTGTCTGCACCTAGGTGTCTAGTTAGACCATTGATAGCACCAGACCTACATATATATATATATACATATATATATATATACATATATATATATAATATATAGTAAGAAACACAGTAAACCGTGTGTCTAAAATTACAAGGGTTGAAAAACCACATTTGTTTGAAATATTTAACCAAGAAGCAGACAGAATGATAAAATATACAAACCGCCTCAATAACCATTATATCTCTCGGACAGATTATCCCTAATCTGTTTCGCCCTGAGTGTGTTTGTAACAGATAATCATGGGCTTCATCAGCGAGAGAATCTGATTAAATGCCACAAACACTATTTGCCAACGTTCACACAGAAAGATGAATTTGTCACCTCGTGCGCCGCTAGTCAAACGTGGTAAGCGTGTATTGAATAGAAATAACAGTCCAACACACACAACTTAATAAGCTCAACTTGTGAGGGAGCAGAAATATATATGAAAATTAGAGTTAAAACTCAATTGGAACCCTGTAACTATTAAGCTCAAAGTATAAATACTGAGCCGATTAATAATATATAGTAAGAAACACAGTAAACCGTGTGTCTAAAATTACAAGGGTTGAAAAACCACATTTGTTTGAAATATTTAACCAAGAAGCAGACAGAATGATAAAATATACAACCCGCCTCAATAACCATTATATCTCTCGGACAGATTATCCCTAATCTGTTTCGCCCTGAGTGTGTTTGACACACGGTTTACTGTGTTTCTTACTATATATTATTAATCGGCTCAGTATTTATACTTTGAGCTTAATAGTTACAGGGTTCCAATTGAGTTTTAACTCTAATTTTCATATATACATATATATATATATACATATATATATATATATATGTGTGTGTGTGTGTGTGTGTGTGTGTGTGTGTGTGTGTGTGTGTGTGTGTCTATATATATATATATAATGGAAAATTTGAACAGGAACAAGACAGAGAGGCAGTACAACGAATGTTTATTAATTTCACGCTCCTGAGAGTGGGGTGGTGGTGGGGAACGACGTTTCGGGCATAAGCCCTTCTTCATGTGAAAAGTGTGTGGGAAGAGAGTTGAAAGGGTGTGTAGGGGAGTGGTGGAGAGACATATATATAAATATAACCTGTTTAGCTTGCTTCGTTTTTTTTGGCTCCGGTGGCTGATAGCTTCATGACCGCCGTTTTCAGTTTGTTTGGCCTCTATAACGTATGTTAATTGCTCTGGTCTTCTTTTAGTCCATTGAGCGCTTGCCGCATATCTCGTTTCGCTTTGTTTTTGACGAAATACGATCTCGCTGAAATTATATTTAGTAAGTGTGGTAAGGAACCAGATGGACCATAACGCACCAGAGTGGGAAATAGGAAAAGAGCCAGGGCCCCGACGGCTGAGCTCCGGTCTTTTCGACAGCTATTTCTGAGTTCAGAAATAGCTGTCGAACGGTCGGCGCTCAGCCGTCGAGGTCCTGACTCTGTTCCTATATATATATATATATATATATAATTGATTCTACTTTGGGCACAAGGCCAGCAATTAACCAATGCATTACTGGTACTTTATTCTTACCAAATACATTTTTACATTAGATATTGACTTACGATCGTTTCGTTCCTTATCAGGCCTTATCAAAATCAGAGCTGTAGAGCCGTTTGGTAAGATTTATAATTAGATATTTACTTATAAATAATTGATTTTCATAAGTCCCAATAAGGGACGAAACGTTCGTAAATCAATATTTAATGTAAAAACGTATTTGGTCAAGACTTTAATGAATAATTTGCTTCATGCGTAAGTATTATTTTTAACACAATAGGATTTTGTACACATGCTTGTTGGAAAAATCTTTCAAGGAAGTATGAAACATAGCGTTTTGTACTGTTTACTATTATAAATTACTGTATTTTTAGGTGTTTTAACTTCTCCACCTACCAATTTTTATATTGTTTTTGTAAAAACGATATATTTTTTTCATATATATATATATATATATATATATATAAAACAAATCGTCCTTTTTATTATTATTATTATTATTACACTCTACTTTGAACTGCGAGAACAACAGGCAGGGTTCCGACCAAAACGTTCCTGTGCAGAGCAGATCTTTACGTTACGCCACATTATTGAGAGGTACAACGAATTCCAGAGGCCCCTCGCCGTCAGCTTCATCGATTTCTCCAAAGCATTCGATAGCATTAATCGGCCGTCACTCTGGAGCATCATGCATGAGTATGGTCTGCCCCAGAAAGTCATTTCGGCAATCAAACAGATTTATGCAAACTCCAAGTGTTGCATACGGACAGAGGATGGTTACAGTGACTGGTTTGAGGTGGTTACTAGTGTGCGTCAAGGTTGCTCGCTCTCTCCAATTCTTTTTGCCATAGCCATTGACTGGGTACTAAGAAGAGCGTCTAAAGACCAGGGTATATCTTGGGTGGGAGAGCAAAAGTTGTCTGACCTGGACTTTGCGGACGATATTGTTGCACTTGCAGAGAGCACAGCTGACCTGCAAATCATTATGAACAATATCAATGTCGAAGCAGGAAGCTTAGGTCTCAATATCAGTGCTAAGAAGACCAAAAGCATGTTATCTGGGACACACCCATCACCAACTAGTGTTTTCATTGAACAGGGGGAGGTGGAGATAGTGGACAACTTCACCTACCTAGGAAGCTCCATTGACAATGGGGGCGCCATGGACAGTGAATTGCAATGTAGAATGGGAAAGGCTTCAGCAGCATTTAACCAGATTGTCAAGATCTGGAAGAGCAGGAAGTTCACCCTCAAAACAAAGAAGAGATTCTACAACAGCAACGTGCTGTCCACACTCTTGTACGGAAGTGAAACATGGCACTTTAAGACCAGCCAAGAGAAGTTGGACGCATTCGATTCCAGGTGTCTGCGAAAGATCCTGGGGATTAAATGGAGTGACCATGTAACAAACCAGGAAGTCAGGAACCGCACCAACCAGCAGCTAGGCTCTTCTGCCATCTGCAAGCGACGCCTGGGCTGGTTTGGGCACGCTTTGAGACTTCCCCCGGAGAGACTGGCGAACCAAGTACTTAAATGGAACCCACAGGGAAGCAGACGGAGAGGGCGACCCAATATGAACTGGCGCCAGACAGTTGAGAGGGACCTGCGAGCGACAAACAGACAATGGCGGGACGCTGTGCAACTGGCTGCTGACCGAACGCGGTGGAACACTATGATTGCCTCATGTGTCGCAAGACGCGGGAGCTTCTGAGTCTGAGTCTACTTTGTTCTACACCTCTATACTTACTGGCAACTACGCATCGAGTCCTCACTCTGGTGAACCTACACACACACACACACACACACACACACACACACACACACACACACACACACACACACACACACACACATATATATATATATGTATATATATATATATATATATATATATATATATATATATATATATATACATATATATATATATATATGAGTCCCAGGTTCAATCGGGGGTAACCACAGTAAGGTACTCAATACATTAATAGAGTATATACAACAAAATTTAATATAGAAATACCTACTACAGAACTAGAATTGTATCATTCGAAGGAAATCTTTTCCTGGTGATTTCCTTCGATTGAAACAGTTCTACTCCTGTAGAAGCCATTTCTATATTAAATTTTGTTATATATATGCATGTATATATATATATATATATATATATATATATATATATATATATATATATATATATACACAGTATATATATATATATATATATATATGTGTGTGTGTAAGTATGTATACGTACATACATATATGTATATAGACGTACAGTAGTATGTATATACATACATGCACACATATATATATATGTACGTATGGGTTTACCGAACATTTATTATAATGTTCGGTTTGTTTGTTTGTAAACAAACAGCCCGAATTAAGCCGTACAGTGTTCGGCAACCATCGTTACCCTTATATGTATATACGTATACATACTTACATTTAAGTATCAGCCGTACTAAGAGTGAGAAATTAAATTTCATTTTTTCCATATATCGTCTTCGGTACTCCCTGCTCAGCCGTTAATATGCATAAGGAAAGTATATACTTTCAAACGTTCAATAGACTGATAGGAAGGTATACGGTGCTGATGACAGCTAATAAGCTAGAAACTAGTTCATCGTTCCTTTGTCAGTGTTGAACAAAAGGGCAACGATAGTTGCCGGACACTGTACGGCTTAATTCAGGCTGTTTGTTTACAAACAAACCGAACATTATAATAAATGTTCGGTAAACCCATATGTACATATATATATGTGTGCATTTATGTATGTATGTATATACATACTACTGTACGTCTGTATACATATATGTATGTACGTATACATACTTACATTTAAGTATCAGCCGTACTAAGAGTGAGACATGAAATTTCATTTTTTCCATTTATATATATATATATATATATATATATATATATATATAGTAAAATAACAGATTAAAGTTTAAGCAAAGAATCACTGCTTTGACCCTTAACTGGATCTTCTGAAACTCAGTCTCCAATCGCTGTACAATATATATATATATAATTGTTTCTACTTTAGGCACAAGGGCAGCAATTACACAGTGCATTACTGGTACTTTATTTTATCGACCCCGTAAGGATGAAAGGCAAAGTCAACCTCGGCGGGATTTGAACTCAGAACCGTAAAGGGACGTAACTATGCTGGAAGACATGGCGTCCGACCCTCTACCGATACTGCCAATCCACCGCGTACAGCGATTGGAGACGGTTTTCTCTCGCTTGTTAATTTGTGTTTGTGATGCGTTGGCTGAGTGCTTATGGCGGGAGCGGAACAATTTGAATTTCGTCTCCTATCGTCACATAAATTTCTGAACCAATAGCCAATCGGTTGGCGGCATTGTGATGACACCTAGGGATTTCAGTTGCTAATGTTTTACTGTGTTGACCGTCACATTCACTGTCTTAGCAAACACGGACTGGAATCGAATTCTATCGATCGATTGGTTATTGATTAGGCGAAACCCGTTGATGAAGCCACATGCGCCGATTGTGCATTGTTGCATAATAAATGCAGACAGTGCATGCTGTGCACTATACTGCTGCATTAAGTGTAGCCAAAATTCGAGTATGGGTATAGATTGCAGGTACTCATTTACGTGTGTTGTATTGAAGTGAATAACTATGTGTCTACTCTGGGATGTTACGTAACATTACCTATTGAGTACGCTGAGATGCAACCAGTACTAACAATGAAATCCATACTGGTCCCGTCAACTTATTATATACATATATAATATGGAAAACGAAGAATCAGTGATGCATCGGAACACAATTTGTTAACGTATTACAATTGTTTCTCCGGCGAACAGCTCGTGGTACGATCTATTCTAGCATTTGCTTCGAAGTCACTGGACGTATCTAAGGAACACACTGCCTGAGGAACAGGCAGTGTATGTGTATGTGTGTGTGTATTTGTATGTGTGGGTGCATGCTCTGGAGTGTGAACAGACGTGTGAGATACCGAACCCAGCATGACTCCATTGACGTGTGTCGGACGGAAAATGGCCGATGACCCGTGTAGCAGTAAATAGAGACCAGAACTTAAGATGACGTGGAGTAACAACAGCCAATGGCATGACAAGAGTGGAAGAGATTTTTTTAGGGTGTTTTTTTAATGATAACACCCCAGTGATAAAATTTGCTCCGAACGAACTACCCGTGTCTGAAGGAACCTGCAGTCGTAGAATCAGCCAGATCCATACAGGGGCCATGTCTCGAGCTACCTGTCGGCGAAACAATTGTAACACGCAATAAATTGAGTCCAGATACATCATTGATTTTTCGTTTTCTTTATACTATCTACACTCTACTCTGCTGAATATTGAGTGATAATTTTGGCATACCGCCTATGGAAGCACCATAGCTACCATTATACACAAGTATATATATATATATATATATATATATATATATATATATATATATATATATATAACGAAGGAAATGTGGTAAGGAACCAGGTGGACCATAACGCACCAAAGTACTCAATACTTAGGGTAGTAGAGTGGGTAATAGGAACAAGTAAGACCCCGACGGCTGGTCCAGAATTAGCCGTCGAAACGGCTTGAGCTCAGCCGTCGGGGTCTTACTTGTTCCTATATATATATATATTCCAAATTGAAGGATGAGTATTTAAACTTTATTTTATTCTGAGTTAAGACTCTATTGGTTTTTTTCCCTGGATTTCACAAAATCTGTGGATAAAATCTCTGTCTTGATTTTTTTAAAATTAAGTTTGAATTATTTTCCCATATCTTACGTTAATTATTTTCCATTTTGACGTTATAGTCATTTATATATTATGAAATACTGTTGGCTTCTTGCTCACATTTATTTCTCTATTTTCATTTATATATATATATATATATATATATATATATATATATATATATATATATATATATATATATATATATATATATATATATATATATATGGCAGTGCATATTCTAAAATTGGAACGAAACAGAATGTTAGCATGGCCCCTGCGCAAGGATGACACGCAAATTCGTGAAGCGTTCCATATTTTTTGCAAGGGCGGTGCCCCAGCATGGCCTCAGCCAGATGGCTGGAACCGGGAAAAGAGTAAACACATATATATAGTCTAACAAAGTTCTTTCGTGGCACATCTGCAACATCGTCAGTGGTGCTATTATGTATGCCTACGCCATCTTTATTTAGTCTGTTTATTTATTTATTTATTTGTTTTTTTTTGTCTTCTCTGCGCATGCGTTTGCGTGTGTGTGTAGTGTTTGATGTGTGTCGTGGTTGGGTGATTGTGTGTTGGTTATTGTATTCTATCTTAGTTTGCTAGTGTGTGTTTATATGTGTTTGTTGTTATTGTGCTTGTGTATGTATTTATTTATTTATTTATACTTCTCTTAGGTCAGTAGTGTTTGTTTTGGTGCTGTTGTTATTCCATTCATTTTTTCTGTTTAGCCTTGGCCTTCTAATTTCTATTTCGCTGGTCTCTCTGATTTGCCTATCTGCTGGGTCATTTCTATGTTTAGATATTATTCTAATTTCTATGTTGTCTATGTTACCGTCGTGTTGTTGTCTGGCATGTTCGTATAGTACTGAACCGTTTTTTCGTCCTTTTAGTTCCCCCCAGTGTTGGTCTATCCTTTCACCTATGCTACGAGCTGTCTCGACTATGTATGTTGTTGTCATGTTTCTGCAAGTACCCTCTGTACATCTTATGCTATAGACTACGTTTCTAGTTTTACAGTTTATCCGGGGTTTACTTTACATATAATACATTTCCTATTAGTACAGTGGGTTTTCTTAAAAGGGTAGGTTTTGCTGATCAGGGATTTTATGGTGATTCCTGGCTTTTCTACCAGCTTAATCTTTAAGTGGGTCTTTCTCAGGGCCTTTCTACACTGGTTAGCTAATTTCCCTCCATGGGTAGCGTCCACAAATATGACACTCTGGTATCTCTGGTTGTCGTACCATGAGGTGGCTTTCCCTAACTTATGGCTAGTCCTATCTAAGCTATTCCATGATTTGTTCCTGTATAATGGGCAAATTCCTTTCATGTCCGGTTCTATGGTCTTATACTTCTCCGTGGCTCCTTCATACATAGGCGAGACAACTCGTAGCATAGGTGAAAGGATAGACCAACATTGGGGGGGGGGGGGGACTAAAAGGACGAAAAAACGGTTCAGTACTATACGAACATGCCAGACAACAACACGACGGTAACATAGACAACATAGAAATTAGAATAATATCTAAACATAGAAATGACCCAGCAGATAGGCAAATCAGAGAGACCAGCGAAATAGAACTTAGAAGGCCAAGGCTAAACAGAAAAAATGAATGGAATAACAACAACACCAAACAAACACTACTGACCTAAGAGAAGTATAAATAAATACATACACAAGCACAATAACAACAAACACATATAAACACACACTAGTAAACTAAGATAGAATACAATAACCAATACACAGTCACCCAAACACCAATACACAGTCACCCAAACACGAACACACACACGCAAACGCATGCGCAGAGAAGACAAAAATAAATAAATAAATAAATAAACAAACTAAATAAAGATGGCGTAGGCATACAATACAACAGGGGGAAACATAATAGCACCACTGACGATGTTGCAGATGTGCAACGAAAGAACTTTAATAGACTATATATATGTGTTTGTGTCTATATTGTATCTGTATTTTTGACCGTTGGTCAGTCAATGGTAAATATTGAGGAGCGAATAAATTAAATTAACCGATATAAAAGACACAGAAGCGAAAACCAACCAAACAGTGAGTGTGTTCTGTTATTCATTCTGGCAATATTATTACACAAATATGACCCTCCCCTATATATATATACTGTATATATTTATATAATACCTTTTGGGGACACCCTGTATATATTTATATATATATGTGTGTGTGTGTGCGTGTGTATATATATATATATATATATGTATATATATATATAATATATATATGTAAATATATACATACGCATACAAGCATATACACGAACAAATGTGTGTGTGGAATGAGAGAGGGGGATAGTGAGGCAGAGCGTGTAAACAAAAGGTATGTGGATAAGCGATGTGATATAAACACATATACCACCCACCCACACAAAGTGGACTGCTCCCCACCTCGTAAAATATACCAGATAAGTGTCTATATATGTAGGTACCATACACAATACACGCCCACTAACTAGGTCTTCCCCTTTTTCATAAAAACATTGAAGCATCCTGTCTTATACCCGTCACATCTTTTTACTCCCACCTCTTCCTTCTATCTCCTTTTTTACTTTTATTTTCTTACGCATTACGCATACATACTATATACATACTTATCACATATATACACATCATACACGCACACTACTTAAACACGTAATACACATTTATTTACACAAACATACACGCCCCATTTCCCCATATACATATTGAATTAGAAGATTTCGCCATAACTGCGAATATAAACTCACTGAACGGGAAAAGATTGGTATCAGCACACGCGGGAGTCGAACCCACACCTTTTGTTTGTTGGACAAGTGCGTTATTGGCGTAATAGTAACGCAATATGTTCATGCCCAACTTTTCCCGTTCCCTGGGTTTATACGCCCCGTTATTATCAGACGGTTTTATTTAGTCAAAGTTACAACGAAATCTGATTCGATTTTCAAATTCCACTCGCCGTTTTCTAAACAGGTCCACCTCCCCATATATATATATATATATACAAGTGTGATATATATATATATATACGATATTAATAAATGGAAACTATATTTATAAAACCATATTTATTTCATTATACATATTTCAAGGATACCAAGTTAAATTATGGTATGCCTTCATCAGACAAAATACAATATATATCAGTTTTACAAATAAGCATTGACGTACCCTTTCAAAATGCGACCATTACTTTTGGAGGACATCAGGATAGTGATGTCCTCCAAAAGTAATGGTCGCATTTTGTCCTCCAAAAGTAATGGTCGCATTTTGAAAGGGTACGTCAATACTTATTTGTAAAACTGGTATATATTGTATTTTGTCTGATGAAGGCATACCATAATTTAACTTGGTATCCTTGAAATATGTATAATGAAATAAATATGGTTTTATAAATATAGTTTCCATTTATTAATATCGTATATCTACTCCAAATACTTGTCGAGTGCTTTATATCAGTTATAAAAATATTTACTTGTTGTATCCCAACATTTTAAATAGAACTTTTGCATATATATATATATATATATATATATATATATAATAAATTTGAAGACTAAAATCCAAAGAGGGCTCGATAAGGATAAATATATATCAAATATATAAGAACCGTAGAGCATATATATATATATATATATATATATATATATATATATATATATATATATAGTGTACCCCCAGCATTCGCAGATTTCTTTTTAGAACTTAACTAATAATTGTTCGTGGAAATCACCAAATTTCGCGGAATCGTAAATATTTTCCGCATTTATTTTATGGCTTTTTTCGTGGCAATATATATATTTTCACGTCTTTTAACACTAAATTATTAATAACCACGCGTGGATTGGCAGTATCGGTAGAGGGTCGGACGCCATGCTTTCCAGCATAGTTACGTCCCTTTACGATCTGAGTTCAAATCCCGCCGAGGTTGACTTTGCCTTTCATCCTTACGGGGTCGATAAAATAAAGTACCAGTAATGCACTGGGTAATTGCTGGCCTTATGCCTAAAGTAGAAACAATTATTAATAACCACATACCGTATTTGCCGGCCTATATTTTACGTTATGTTTTCACGTTTATAGGTATTTTTATGGTCCACGTCCAATATTCACAATCTTTCACTCTTCGCGGCGGGTGTTCTATGAACGCAAGCCCCCGCGAATACCAGGGGACAACTGTGTGTATATATATATATATATGTACATATATATAACATAGCAAGATTCATAATTGAGGTTTATATGAAGGCAATAATTATATTTTTCTCCCCAAACTACCAAAACACACATCTATTTGGATATGCGCTACAATTTATGTACATGTTATGTTTATCGCATATCGAAGTTTTCTGACCATTTTAGAGTGGAAAGACCTAAATAAATCACTACAACCAGATTGTCCAAATTTGCACCCCGCACCAATTCAGAAATGATTCCACCGCCCGTGATATATCATGTTCACTTCAAAGTTTTCAAGTTTCTTAATCTGGGGTGAGAGAAGATCAGTTGTGTGATTTGAAGCCGACGAGTCAGACGTACGTGTTTACGTCATTGAAACATAAGATAATGCAGGACTAAAGAAAAACTTAATACACCCACAAACTTACACATTTACGTCTGACTCGTCGGCTTCAAATCACAAAACAGATCTTCTCTCATCCCAGTTTAAGAACCTTGAAAATTTTGAAGTGAACTTGATATAAACGTAAACAAAAAGGAGAAGTTTTAGCAACGTTTTAAACCCTTTTTACATTCACTAAACAATCGTCCAATACAAATATTCTCTCTGAAACAACAGCGGCCATATAAAAAAATATTGTTTACATTTTCAGCACCTATCTAAGGACAATGTATAAAATAACTATTACAAAATGATATTCTAATGCCTTTAAAATGTGTATAATGAGTGGCAGGGTTAATATAACAGGATACGCTATAAACTATATACATGCAGAAGAAAATACTAACTTTAACAAATACATGGTTACTAGATATAACTAAGTCTGACGTCAATGAAGGTGTGTGTGTGTGTGTGTGTGTGTGTGTGTGTGTGTGTGTGTGTGTGTGTGTGTGTGTGTGTGTGTGTGTGTGTGTGTGTGTGTGTGTGTGTGTGTGTGTGTAAAGCACTCTCAAACCCTCAAATTAAAAAAAGGAGTTAATAGAATATGTCCTGAAATAGTCATTCCATTCCCACCACATCTGCCGAGCACAAAACTGTGGTGACGAGCCTGGATATAACACTGATGGTTTCGCATCAAAGTAATTTTTCTAGAAATCCTTATACGTAGACTCGGATTGACTAAACTCTTGGTAGACGGAAACTGTGAGGAAGCCCGTCGGAATTGGAAGGGACCTTTCTTGTTCTTTAATTGGTAAGTTTAATATGTCTCCCAGTTTAATAACCACGTCTCCTTTGGTATCTTTAGTATCGGAGTCCTATCAGTTGCAACCATTCTGCTCCTTTCTACCACCATTCCGAGATGTCATGGAAAAGATCATGGGCTGCAGCTCTCCTACTTTGACTAAGCTATTAAAAAATCGAAAGTAAGGAAAAGATGTAAGGCAAAAATAATATTGAAATAAAATGGATGAAGTGGATCGCCTGCCAAAACTTGCAGAGGAGGTGTCAAAATCTCTGGACTTTGCTTGGCAGAGAATATATATTACAGTAAATATTACAAATATTACAAATATTACAAATACTATACAAAAATCAAAAATTTAATATCGAAGTGAAAACGTAAAAGAAAAAAAAATGTTAGAATGACAGGTCATAATTTCAGCAATAATCCATAAGAAACACGTCATACATCATGTGACAAACTTATCTGCCAAAACTACCTTGAATTCCACGAAGTACTTCGCGTGGAATCTGACTCCTTTGTGTATCTCGGAGTAGTCATGTTAGATTTCTCTCTCTGTATATGCAAAGTTTTAATATAATATATATTATGATACCTACATACATACGCATGAACAGATTCATATACACAGACCAACTACCACATAAACTCACCAAAATACACTAACGTGCATGTATATATATATATATAAATATATATATATATATATATATATATATATATATATATATATATATATATATATATATATATATATAAGGTAATGAATTCTTTTACAATGGAATCAGCTCGAATGAGGAAAAATATCCCATGAGCAGTGTATAAATTAATATGTAAGTGATGAAACACAAATACCAACACATCTGTATATATATTGCAAAAGAAAAATTTAGCCAGATTGAAGTATACTAATTATTATACTACAGTTTGTCCATATCGATTTAAAATAATAAAATATATATATATACTGTATATATATATATATATATACAGTATATATATATATATATATATACAGTATATGTATATATATATATATATATATATATATACGATATTAAATAAATGGAAACTATATTTATAAAACCATATTTATTTCATTATATATATTTCAGGGATAACAAGGAAGGCATAGCATATTGTTAATATGTTATCCCTGAAATATATATAATGAAATAAATATGGTTTTATAAATATAGTTTCCATTTATTTAATATCGTAAATATACTCCAAATACTTGTCGAGTGCTTTTATATCAGTTATAAATATTTACTAGTTGTAACCCAACAATTTAAATATAACTTTCCATATATATATATATATATATATATATGAATATATATATATATATATATATATATATATATATATATATATATATATATATATATATATATATATATATATATAACATACGAACGAACTAGAAGATGCAATAACATAAAGTGTATTAGTTTCACACTTGGAGAAGGAGTTACATAGTCAACGTATCGAGCATTTGTCCTTCATCGGGCATAACACAAAAGTAAAATAGCGAAGAAAAAAAAAAAAACGTTAAAGAATGAAAAAAGCAAAAAATAAAATTAATTAAATGGTAGTTGAAATAACTGTTTCGACTTTAGGCACAAGGCCAGCAATTACCCAGTGCATTACTGGTACTTTATTTTATCGACCCCGTAAGGATGAAAGGTAAAGTGTGGTAGTTGAAATAACGTTAGGAAGAAATTATAAAAATAAAAAATTAAAATAAGAATACTAAGAAGGAGAGAGGAGGAGTGGTCGGCATCATATTGAGTCTGGGGAGGGGGACACCGGCGTGCCATGGGTGTCTGTGTGTAGGTGGGGTGCACATTTCGGTGCGTTTGCGTATGTGTGGGTGTGAAGTGTGTTGTTGGTGGAGATGTATATATATATATATATATACAGAGAGAGAGAGAGAGATAGAGAGAGAGAGAGAGTGAGAGAGAGAGAGAGAGAGAGAGAGAGAAAGAGGGGTTGTGTAGTTGCTGGATAAGGTGTATTTATAAATAAGAGGGAAGCACGAACGGGGGATAATGTTCCTTCATCAGTTGTCTGTTGGAGATCATCGATATTTCTATGCATTAAAGACAATATATACATATATTGTTATACTTTGGGAGGGTCATGTTGCCAATAAAAACACACGCACCTGACGGTTTTCACTTTAATTTATTATAAACTTCCGGTTGGTTGGTTGGTTCGATAACCACTATCACAGCCACTATCTCTTTTTCTCTATCTTTCGCTCTCTCTCTCTCTCTCTCTTTATGAAGGTACCCGGAAAAACCCCATATCTAGGGTACACGTGCTCCGATTTACGCGAAACTTGTTTTATTCCCTTTGTATTCCCATTTCAGGGTCAACTTCCTTTCAAAGTATTGTCCCATTATGCGCCCTTTTGACTGTAGTACAATTATAGACAAGCACGCAAGCAAGCAATTCCAGAGTTTTAGTATTATACTAGACCACCCGTGACCCGTTGGGTCACGTTCACTTGAAAATATTTTTTTTTAAATCATGTTCCCTTAAAAATAATGTTTAAATAATTAAAATATACACAGACATGTATATAATGTGAAATGAAACTGGAAGGCCCATATATATACGTGTGTGTATGTATATAAAAATGTGTATGTGTATATACACACACACACACATATATATATATATACACACACTCACATATATATATATATACACAACAACACCACCGGCTCTCTTCCATTATCCTTCTCTATGTCCTCTCCCACTCTCTATGCCTCTCTTTCAATCTACTCTCTCACAACCACTATCTCTTCCCCTCTATATTTCTCTATCTCTTTGTTTATGAAGGTACCCCGAAAAAAACCATATCCCGGGAACCCGTAGTCCGATTTACTCGAAACTTGTTTTATTCCATTTGTATTCTCATTTCAGGGGTAACTTCCTTTCCAAGTATTTTCCCATTATGCGCCCACGCACAGTTATCACCGTTTCGCAGACGGGTGGCTCAGGATCCATGTTAAGGTATTGGTACCTTCCTCAATAAACCACAAACTTACTAAATCACCCAATCTATATACATAACAAATATAATATATTAAGCTTAAGCCAAAATCTCAATTTTGAGAGGATGTAAGCTAGAGCGACTAAAGTTAGTCAGTTTTACTCATACACTTCCCCAACAATCGTTTCTGGAATTCAAAAAACATTAATCATCCCAAGACATTGGAATAAACAATATTGGAAAAATTGCAATTCCGTCATCGAGAGAATTCTTTGGAATAAGAGAACTTGAATATATATCCTTCATACCATGTCGTTGCCGAACCACATGGTGTCGACCTGATGCGTCGTTGAATTACTGTATGAATATATCCCATTCAATAGGACAATAGGACGGGCTTATATGGTCGGGTAACTATGTGAGTAAAACCGACTTATTTTAGTCGGTCTAGCTTATATCCCCACATATTGAGTTTTTGGCTTAAGTTTAATATATCTAATTACTTCTCTGAGTAGATAATTTATTTGTTTCTACTTTAGGCACAAGGCCAGCAATAACCCAGTTCATTACTGGTAGTTTATTTTATCGACCCCGTAAGGATGAAAGGCAAAGTCAACCTCGGCTAATTTATTGATATATCTTATCCTTTCATTGAGATGTTTACGTATTAGAGACAGTTAACTTTATAAATTAATATATGTATATATATTAATTTATATTTTTTCTTTCACATTGACTTATTATGCTCCACATTACGCCCCTTTTTTCTCTTTTCTTTTTTCTTTTCACTTCATAAACTTTGTTTGTAAATAACATTATTCTTTCTGCACCATTTCTTTAACATGTCCAACACCACCATTCTACACCAATACATATTATTATCATTTGATAATGCATAAAAATGCTGAAACCGGTAATAGACAATTATTAAATATATAAATAAATAAATGCCATTGTTAAATAATAAATAAATCAACTAATACCTTAACACTTCACACAAAGTAAAATATTTCGTTTTAATCATTTTCTAACCCAGAAAAAAGAGAGAAAGAAATAAAAAAGGAAAAAAATATATTTTTCTTCCTAATAATCGTCTTTTTCTCCGTTTTCACACACACACACACACACACACACACACACACACACACACACACACACACACACACACACACACACACACACACACACACACACACACACACACCACACACACCACACACACATACATATATATATATATATATATATATATATATATGGATAGATAGATATATGTGTGTGTGTGTGTGTGTGTGCGCGCGCGCGTGCGTGCGTGCGTGCATGTGTGTGTGCGCGCGTGCGTTAAAGAATCCACAGATACACACATGTATATATTACACGCACACACTTTTACGTAAACACATACACATACATGCGCACATCAATGATGCACAAATCACACAGACACAGAAGAATATAACGTATGCCCACGACACAAACCAATAACCACATAAAACTTAAACATGTCATTACGATTTCCAGCCTGGGCGATATCGCCCACCGGTGGATAATTTCAACTGTTGGGAGGGCGGATATAGGGTTTGGAGTATTAAGAAGGTATTTCAACACATGCTACCCGAAAACAAACATTCGAAGGTGATATGCAAAGAATTTGTATAAAAAAAAAAAGAAACAGGGTGCTAAATGGGAATAAGGAGCCAAACTTTTACCAAACATTTTCAGTATGCTTTTGAATATTTACTATACAGGTAGACAGTGGAAATATTTTCCCTTTGAAAGTGGGCGATTATGCAAAAGAGGTTTGGAAACCCTGATGTACACGCAAGCACACACACAAACACATACAGAATCCACAGACACACATGTGTATATATACACGCACACACAAAAAATACATTAAAAAATACTGACACACACGTGTCATAAACACACACTTACAAAAACATACACACACACATAAAAAAAAACTAGATAAAATATTCACAGACACACGCACGTTCATTTCCATTAACAATACACAAACAATACGCACACACAAAAGCAATAATGCACACACACGAAATGCACTCCCTCTGCACCTTAACAGCACCCATGACACACCTGGACTTTCCACCTCGATCCCCAACTCCCACACGCTGGACTATTCGCCTACCTTCCTCAACCTTCTTAATTTTTTTTTCCAATCACCGTTGCTCGATTGTTTTATCTCTCCAAACCTGCTATTTCCCTAAGAAGGACTTCTGTCCAATACGTCGAAACCATTTACTTCTTCCTTAGCGTAAAACTAAGACTTTCTATTTTACAGCTCTGTGTTTATCTTGTTTATTCTTCAAGTATATATATAATTGTTTCATATAATTGATATTTAATTGATTGTTTATAACGGTAGTTGAGAATTTTTCTTTGACGCTGTGCAAAAAATCTCTTTGTTCACACCTTCATTTTACCCGCCAAAAGAGTGACTAATTTGTACAATTTCTAGGAGTAACTATTTCTGATTTTCATCCTACGTAAAATCATTAACTCTCCTTATGAGATAAACACTTGGCTCAGCAGCGCCATTCACAACTTTCAAAGCATCAACAAATGTTTTGATATCGCCGTCAGTGCAAAAATCCAAATTCTTTAGGACAATGTCGAGCAGATGGAAAACATTATTTGTTTCCTTCATAACGAAGTCACTTTGTTGCTGAAAGCCATTCCTTTCTCTTCGACCTTCTTCATCAATGCTACTAACTCTTCTGACAAATACCACAAGTGACGTCTCTGCCACAGTTCCGATGTGTTGTTCAGAATACATTAGTAGCAGCTTCATTAAATCGAGATCATTCTTTGAAACCCATCTGGAATCCATTACTTTGTTCCAGAATTTTACATACACCAAAGTCACAAACTAAGCGACTTTTTGTTCATCTCTCGACTCACGTGGTGTAAGCTTAAGTTGATCTTTGAACAGAACTATCTTGATCACACATATGGTCATAGCCATCCAACGAGCTTGGTGATAAGCTCCTTGAACCGAGAAGGGGAACTAAGGAGATGGCCAACTACCAAGGTAGAGAAGGGAGAGCTTTATGAACTCGGCATAGTCACCTCCCGCTTTTGCTTCTAAAAATCTGCCATGAGCTCATCATCGTCCTGGATAGTTTGATAATGAGACTTATCTGTGGAGTCCCAATGTTCCTGGAACTTTTTGAACAGTGGGAGATTTGTACAATCTGAGTTCAAATCCCGCCTCATGTCTCCAGAAAAGTTCGTGCAAAGAGCCGCAACCGACAAATAGTGTCAACAATGGAAACAGATCCTTGGCGTGATTTAAGCACTGTTTCTTTCCCTCCGTGTATGTATACACGTACACACACGCGCGCACGCGCGCGCACACACACACACACACACACACACACACACACACACACACACACACACACACATATCCAGCCAATTTTTTTGTAAAGTTAAGACAATGGCTTTTATAGCCACCTAGTGAAAGCAGCATGTGTTTTTCGTTCTTCGTAAATCTCATCAGCGATGCATATATACTAGCAGTTGACTTGGTAAGAATTGTCGGAATATATAAGCAAATATATGACGTATACAACATTAATGAAAAGAGGGGGAAATTTATGCTGAGTAAATGAGTCAAAGGAGTGTTCTGCATGCTTTATGTGCACACACGTACACACACACTCACATATATAGGCATACAGAAACACACACACACACACATACACGCACACACACACACACACACATATATAGGCATACAGAAACACACACACATACACGCACACATACACACACACATATATAGGCATACAGAAACACACACACACACACACATACACGCACACATACACACACACACACATATATATAGGCATACAGAACACACACACGCACACACATACACGCACATACACGCACACATACACACACACATACACGCACACACATACACACACACGCACGCACGCACATATATAGGCATACAGAAACACACACACACACACATACACGCACACATACACGCACACATACACGCACACACACACACACACATACACACACATACACACTGAGGTACCGACATATACTCACACGCATGCACATACAAAGACAGAAAAAATACACATACTGGCACACATACACAGGGGTACACACACACATAGTTACACACACTCAGGCACATATAAATACAGACGTACACACATGCAAATAGAAACACACATATATACTCAGGCACACAGAAACATACATATACGCACACAGAAGCACACACAGGTACACAGAAACACACATAAGCAAGCAAGTACATACACACACACACACACACTCACACAAGTCCAAAGAAACACACACATATATATACACAGACTCACAGAAAGACACACATAGACACACAGATACACACACAGGTACACAGAAACACACCCATACACAAAGAAACACGTACATATGCACACGGGTACACGGAAGACGAACAGAAACACATACATATACACACACGTATACACACAGAAGCACATTCACACATACAGGCGTACAGATATAGACGCAATGATATTTATGTAAACTAGATTCATTTATGCATACACAGACATATACACTCCCAGGCAGAATGGACTTAAATATCAAGGATGGCCTCAGTCAGGAAATTTGACCTAGGCCAGGTAAAGTGACTTGGATTAAGTAGGGTGACTTGGATCATGTAAGGTGACATAGATCAGTCAAGGTCAAGATGACATCAGTTAAGCAAAATGACTATCGTTTGTCTTCTGGAGATCATTATAATTTCGGTGGTAAGACAGGACTATTCACCACCAGTACCTCAATAGAATCCACGGAGTATCCATAGATAGCGTATTCAGGATGAATACAAAACAAAACAAGAAGAAATATCTACATACCGATATGGGACAAGAAAATTGCTCGTTCAGAAATTTGCAATGTTTAAAGTGCTGTAGCGGCTCAAACCTTCAGCCTGGAAAAAAGATTTGGCATATTAGCTTATAATAACCATATGAAAGCCAATTAAATGTGCATGAAAAGAAAAGGTAAAACCTCTTGAGTGTATCTTGTATTTGCATACCGAGCGGTAGCCGGCTCGGCTTAAATTAAAAATTAGTATTGGTGCTCCAATATAGCGTTATACACATGTATATATAATAAAAATGGCAAACACAGATAAAAAAACAATTAGTGTTATTAGCTTTGGATGAAAGACAGAAAAAAGAAGTTCAATGTATCGGACTTTTGCCATTTGCCAGGAGAGTACAAGTTGGGTATGGTGGATGAGGACTCACGTGAGGGTTGAGAAAAGGAACAAGAGGGAGATAAACAAATAAGGAGAGAAGGTCGCGGAATTTGGTGTGGTGAGCAGTTAAAAAAAAAATACCGCAATCTGAAGTCGGGGTAATCCGATGGTGATTCGTAGTTGGTGAAGATTGGTGGAATCAACAGGCCAAAAGGTGCCGCGTAGAAACCTATGTCGGAATCATGAGAAGTGGATAATATATAATTTAATATAATATAATATAATATAATATAATATAATATAATATAATATAATATTATATTATATTATATTATATTATATATATATATATATATATTAGAGTTAGATAGATAGATAGCTAGCTAGCTAGATAGATAGATTTCTTTATTAGCCACAAGGGCGCAACAAGAAAAGGGGACAATACAAAGACATGCCGGGGATTTTACATACAGTCGTGTAAAAAATATAAAAACAAACAATTTCAACAATCGAAATCCCCAATAGGGGGGAGGCGCCACAAATGGGTTGTTTAATACCCCGTCGATAGAACAACCCTCAACTCCAGGAGCGTGTTGTGCAAGTGCTCCTTTCTTCCTTTTGCTCTCTTCCTCAACCTACAGGCTTATAAACAGAGAAGGCCCAATCACTCGGGCCATTTTCGCTTCATTCACCCACCTTTCAGTAAATTTACTGGGGTGCAGTGCCTCTCTCTCCATCCTGATTCTCCTTCTAAAGTGATACTTAAAGAAGGGAATCAATTGTTGTCCGGAGAGAAAGGCATCTGTCCTCAGTCCTCTCAACCTCGTCCACCATATAACTTCTTTCACCATAGCCACCGTACAGAGGAAAACCGCCTCTCTTTCGTTTTTGAAAGAGGCTGGCGGTTTGATCCTTACTATGAACTCGGCAGTCAACTGGATTTGTCCCATACGCGACAGCAGTTGTTCTGCATAGTTCCACAGGTCGCTTACGCCCGGGCAGTGTACAATTGCGTGCAGAACTGTTTCAATGTCCTGCGCACATCTTGGACACGTCCTCTTGGAAGGATCCCTGCCAGGGCGTCCGTGCCTGTAGATCTTGTCACGAACCGGTAGAGCTCCTCGTAGCACTGCCAGGCCAGGGACCTCTGGAAGTTGTCCATAGGTCCCGGGCGGAAAGTCCTACCAAACAGACTAGTGAGCTCATCGTCTTCGACGCCCAGAGTCTCTCCGAGCACGTCGTCGCCCTTGTAACGTACAATCCCTCTATAGAATGTCGAAGTGGAGTCTCCACTGATTGCTGCGCCCGCTTGCCAGAGGACTGTGAGCGCCTGAGCGCATTCAATGTGCCAGGCGCCCATCGTTTTCGGTCTTTTCTTCACCCAGGACTGCAGCTCCGTTAGCGAGACGAGCTGTGGGAAAGCCTGTCTCACAAACGGTGCCCACACCGGTTGGGGGTCGGTGAGGAATACCTGGAGATGCCGCAGCCTCAGCGCATGTTTGCGCATCATCAGTCACGGCATTCCCAGCCCTCCGTTGGAAGGGTGCTGACAGCAGACGGATCTCCTCACTAGCGGAGCCTGCTTCTTCCACAGAAACTGGAAGAGCATGCGTTCCATCTTGGCGAGGTGTTCACGGGGACAAGGCACGACAGTCAAGCGGTAGTAGATGACGGACGCTATGAAAGTGTTCGCCACCTCCGCTCGACCTTTCAAGGACAGTTTGCACTCTGCCCACTTCTGAGTGAGTACAAATACCTTGGCCGTGACCTCGTTCCAGTTTTTCTCCACCTGGAGGTCTGGACCGAACCAGATCCCGAGCAATTTCACCGGTCCGTCCGTCCAGCGTCCAACGACGCTGTTGGACGTCATCGGTTTGCCTCTCCACGTACCGAGTTGCAAACCGACAGACTTGTCTGGGTTTAGTTTTGCTCCCGTCAGGGTTTCGTATTCTTTCAGTAAGTTGCAGATCACCCCGATTTCCGAGGTGCTCGACACCATTACCGTTACGTCGTCGGCATAAGCCGACGCCGCTTTGCGCAGTCCCGGTTCTAGGGGGATGCCCTGCAACAGCTCCAATTTCCGCAGTAGTGGCTCTAGAGTCAATACATACAGAATGGAGGAGAGAGGGCATCCCTGTCGAATGGAGCACGTGATTGCGAACGGCTCCGATAGGTAGCCGTTCACCTTGACCCTCGAGCAGATGCTGGTGTGCATCGCCTCGATCCATCCTCTGAACACGGGACCGAAACCGGCCGATTGAGAACCGCTTCCAAGTATCGATGGTCGACCCTATCGAATGCCTTAGACTGATCCAAGTTGATCAGAGCCCCACCAAAGCCGGGTTTACTACCCACTCTCTCTATGATGTATCGCATGAGGTGGAGGTTGTTGTGTATGGACCTGGTCGGGATTGCACACGTTTGCGCTTTCCCTACCAGGTTCTCAACGACAAGCGCCAACCTCGTCGCTAGCACCTTGGCCAAAATCTTTAACTCTGTGTTGAGCAGAGTTATGGGCCTGAAGTTGTTAATTTCGTCCCCCTTGTTCTCGTCTTTCCTGATCAGCGTTACTACGCCCTTGCCTGCAGAACTGGGAATTCTCCCGTTCTGCTGCCAATTGCAGTAGACGGCTTCGAGGACGCCAGAGAACAAGTCCGGCATGCCCATGTAAAATTCGTAGGGTAGACCATCTAGACCGGGTGACTTGCGTTTCCCGCAGCGGCCCAGAGCGTCCCGTATCTCAGTGTCCGTGATCGGTCTTTCGCAGAACTCGGCGTCCGTGTTCGAGAGACGCGGCAGGCCGTCGAGGTATGAACTAAAGTCCATTGCCCCGTTCGGCTCACCGTCGTTCTGCTCAAACAGTCGCGCAAAGTGCCGCTGAAAGGCCGCGCACATTTGCTTGGGGTCAAGTAGCACGCGTCCGTTTTGGTCTTTCAAAGACCGAATCGTGGACTTGTTGCCACTTTTTGCCTCCGCCACTCGGGCCCAGCTGACAGCTTTCGCTCCTTCGTTTCCTAGAGCACGTGTTTTGCTTCTGACCACGCAGCCTTCGTGTTTCGCATCGAAGAACTGGTCCAGTGCCGTTCTCGACGCTAACACTCTAGCCGCGTTGCCACTTCTAAGTGCCTCTTCTACCTTGGCTACTAGTTCTCTTTCTATTCTGTTTTTCTCTAAGGCTAACTCTCTGCTATACCCTATCGATTCTATTCTAATTGCTTTCTTGAGAGAGTACCACCATCTATTGTTGACGATGGCTCTCGTTAACTGTTGCTTGACTAGTCTACTTATCCGTTCACTGTAAGCTTTACGTGCCGGCAACGACACGTTCAGCTTCCAGTATCCGGGACCCTGTCTATGTATTCTATCACAGTTGACTAAGCAGACGACTAACTTGTGATCTGAATAGGCAACCATGTGCATTCGTGGACAGCTTAACATCTCCTTGTCCCTTTATCTAATGAAGAACCTATCTAAATACGATCTAGATGTCCCACTGCGGTTTACCCACGTCCACTGTGGTGCAGTCGGGAAATCCAGTCGATACCTATCGGCCAGTTGGAATTGGCCGATTAAAGTTTTGAGGCTGTTGCACCCCGCTCTACTGGGACATGCTCCCACATAGTCCCATCGTGCATCTAGGATACCATTCCAGTCCCCCACTAAAAGCAAGGAGCCAGACGTTCCCAGAAAAGACTCTAGACGCTTAAAGAAGTCTGGCCGTGATTACGATTGCTCGGTCGGGGCATAAACGGCCACCAGTCTGAAGGCTCCACCTCCGATACTGTTCACGTCTAGGACTACCAGTCTACCCTCCGGGTCCAAGTGTACTTGCTGTACTCCGACGTCCAGGTTCTTCCGAAACATAACAGCCACTCCACCTCCACCTCCTGGCTGACAGAGAGATGCGTAGATCTCAAAGTCGTCGAAGATGGGGTTAGTTGCTGCCTGTTGTGGATCCTGGACTCGATGATGGCTATCACATCCATACTGTGTGACCTAAGGTCGTTTAAAAGTTGGCCCTGTTTCCAGGGCATCCCTAGGCCACGCACATTCACGGTTCCAACTCGTAAACCAGCCATGTTGGTGAAGAAAAGTTGGAGAAAAAGGACGAAAGGTGCACTTACCTTTTCGTTTCCTGGAGATCGGGTTGTTCAAACTCCATTTGGGTGCTGGATGGGGTGTTGGGTGGGGTGGGGAAACATTTCAACAGGACGCGGTTGATGGGTTTGTGGCAGGGGTTGCCCACGTCCTGTGAAAATTTAATTTTTAGGTCTTTATAGGTTTCCAAAGAAACCCTTATAAGTTTAAGGTGTGGAGACGATTCTGCCTTGACGAAAGTTTTGCCCTCCGTCTCCACCTTGGGGTTTTTGGAGATGACCTCCATCAAACTCTTGTTGTTTGTGTTGATGTATGCGTATTGTTGTTTGTGTTTTTGTTGTGTTGTTTTAGTTTGTTGTTCGTCCGGGAGTTTTCTTTTTATGGTGGGTGCTTGTGTTTGGGGTGGTGTTGGTGCTGGTTTTGCTGATAGGGGGATGTTTGACTGTGGTGTTGTTTGTGTTGTTGTTTGTGTCTGTGGTTGTGTGTTGGTGTTGGTGATTGGAGTTTTGGGGGTTTTGTGGTGTCTCTTTTTTTGTTCTTTAGATTTCCGCGGTTCTCCCTCTTCTTCACTTAAAGAAGGAGAAGCAGCTTCATCCGTCGATGAATAATCATCGTCAGGTGTGTGGGGTAAGGGTATGTTGTGTGGTGGTGGTGGTGTTTCGGTATGTGTGTTTGTGGTAGTGTTTGATGGAGTGGGATGGAGTGGGCATGTGTTCTTCAGGGGTGTTGTCTCTGTTTTTTCTGTTGTTGTTGTTGGTTGAGTGTCTGTTTGTTTTGGTGTGGTTGCTCGTTTCGTCTGTCGTTGTACTTGTGGTGGTGGTGGTTGTTTTGGTGTTGGTGTTGGTAATAGCGTTTTTTTATGATGTTGTTGTTGTGTGTTTGTGGACAAGAGGCTTTTAGGTGAGCTGTGCTACCACAGCGAAAGCAATGAAATGTTTATTTTGTTGTTATTATCAATAACGACTCTTTCGGGTATTTTGGAGATTCTTTCCGGTTTCATTTGCAACAGAATCTCCAAATCTGTGCCCGCCCACCTTTGTCGAATAGATTTTCGTATCGAAAGTATTATGTCTGTTTCTGGCTCTACGAAGCCAGCCAAGATCCACCAGATGTTAATGCTTGGAGGTATGTTTTTTATTTTTATTTTTTGTGTCCTTTTCACCATGTATGTGGGGAAAAAGGTGTATGCTTTTGACACTATTGGTGTCACAGAGTTTTTTGGGGCGAGTGCCTCGCTTTTAAACAGTACGGAAACACTTCTGTACTGTTTTCCTCGCTGGAGAAAATCGACATTTGCTAGAATTTCCTTGAAAGAATCTTCTATATCTGCTTGATTAACAAATGTCGGTTTTCTTGACGAATTTGACACAGTCCTAAAAGTGACTGATCGGCGGTTTGTGTCTTCCTTTATTTCAAGGGGTGAGTTAATTCTAAACCCACCTCTTTCTTCGAAAGTTACAAATTTTCTCCCTTGCTGGAGCATATCTCTTGCGTTGGAGATATCAAGATTTATAAAATCTTGTTTCTTGTTGACTGTGTCAGCGAAAGACATTTTCTTTTTTTTGTGTGGTGTTGTTGTTGATGATGATGTTATCGTTGTTGGAAATTTTATGTGTAGATGTATCTGTAGAGTTGTTGATGTCTTTTTCATGTGTATGTATGTCAATGAGTTTTTTTGCTGTGTTTTCCTGTGTGTTATTGTCATTTTTCTCCGCTTCGGCGGTAGAAATTGTAAAATTTTCAAATGTTGATATATTTTTTTCTTTTGTGACAGTTGTATCTATGGCAACGTCCATAGTAGTAGAAGCAGATATAACGTTAATATCTGCCTCTTTCTCTCTCTTTTCTCTATTAACGTTCTCCAGCGTTCTAGTGTTGCTCAAGTTTTTTACTTTGTAAAATCTGATATTTTAAAACAAATTTTTTAAATAAAATTTTCGCCCCTACAGGGGCGAAAAATGGGATTACCACCCAGCTGACAATTCAGCTTGGGGGTTAATCTACAAAGTGTTGTATTTTTTCAAACAATTAGATCGGTTTTTTGCATAGAAATTAACAAAAAACTTACCGGCGATGTTCCACACGTCAGACAGATAGATAGATAGATAGATAGATAGATAGATAGATAGATAGATAGATAGATAGATAGATAGATAGATAGATTTCTTTATTAGTCACAGGGGCACAAAAGAAGGGGACAAATACAAAGGGGGAAGTTTACATACAATAAAAACGTGTAAAATACTATCACAAATGCAATTTAAAAATTAATCGATTTTCTCCAATAGGGGGAGACATTACATATGGATAACACATACCCCCGAAAAAATGTGCAACCCTCATCTCCAGGAGTACGAAGAGTGAGTACCCCTTTCCTCTCTTTCTCTTTTTCCTCAACCTACAGGCTGATATATAGATAGAAATGACTTCTATAGGACTAGAGCTGTTTCCTTTATACGAAATCAAAATCATTTCACACAAACGAAACAGCTCTAATCCTGTAGAAATCATTTGTATATAAAATACCGACGAAGTTTATTCAAATATTGAACATATATAAGTAAATAAAAACAGTACTCAATACACAAAGTAGAGTTACATTGAATATTCAAGTTTCTTTTGTGGTTATGAAAACGAAAAAGGAAGGGATAGGAAAGGGCTCTAGGGTCACAGAAGAATGGGGATGGGGAATGGTGATGGGCTCTAGGCAGGGGCGCGGCGGTATTGAGGCTGCACGCCTTGGACAAGACTGCAAAACCATTCCCGCGGACAATGGCATCGACACCTGCTGCAATAGCCACCCCACGTCGCGAGGCTCCTTCCTCAGTTGGGCGCTGACGTTCCGATCTTGTGGAGGAGCTCGACTGTACGGGGTCCAAGTACGCCTGGGGTCACGACGGTGACCGGTGTGAAGAGGAAGCGGTAGGACAATCCCCGGTATTTGTTTATCTTCCTTTCTCCTGCATTGCGGGCAGCATTACCGGGGTTTGTGGAAGAAGCGACTAAGCTGGAGGTGGAGAACGTGCAACATGTGGCGTCCCAGATGAATAATCCACCTCCTTCGAATGGAAAGAGGATAATTCCATCGGGGCGCTTGCCGTCACCGCGGTCAAGGCCTGCTGGCTCCTTTTTCAAATACATCTGACTCTACCAAGGAATTTCCTTCGTTCTCCACTATATATATATATATATATATATAGTAATAATAATAAATTTGAAGACTAAAATCCAAAGAGGGCTCGATAAGGATAATTATATATCAAATATATAAGAACCGTAGAGCAAATATTTATTAAAATAAGAGATTAAAGTTTAAGCAAAGAATCGCTGCTTTCACCCTTAACGGGATCTTCTTAAACTTGAATCTATATATATATATATATATATATATATATATATTAAAATAACAGATTCAAGTTTAAGAAGATCCCGTTAAGGGTGAAAGCAGCGATTCTTTGCTTAAACTTTAATCTGTTATTTTAATATATATATATATATATATATATATATATATATATATATATATTAAAATAACAGATTCAAGTTATGTAAGCGGACAGTACTTGATTTAGGAGTCGCAGAAACCCAAATGCTGGATTTTACCAACCATCCAGGGGGTCCGGGTAAATTTTCAATCACATATATTTTTCTTTGTTTGACCCGAATTACTTGATCGTTTTTTTGGCTGTGCGGATGATGGTTTAACCATCGTCTCAGTGTGTTTGGTTTTTAACGTATGTTGTGGCTCTGGTTCATCCGAACTATTGAGGACTTGCCACACATCTCGGAGGTTGTTTTTCGTTATTTCATAGGCCGAAATACGATTCTCGATAATTTATATTTGTATTAATCTCCAGAGTCTAGCTATTGACCAGTTAATTTTCTTGATTTGTTAGTTGATTCTATTGACTGATGAATAGCTTATGTTAACTTTAACCCTTCTGTTGAGAACTCTATTCGATTTGTGATTTTTTGCATTCTTGCAATAATATACACAACTGAATTCATTCGCCTGATATAAGGGTTGCCTCCCTTGCCGATCCCCAAGTGGGGTCAGTAATAGTCATTCCTTGTATTAGCATTGAACTAAAACCTGTTGAAAAAGTGGCTTCCTTGTTCAATCATCTTACCAGAAGCCTAACATTTTTTTTATGTAAGCGGACAGTACTTGATTTAGGAGTCGCAGAAACCCAAATGCTGGATTTTACCATTCTTCCAGGGGTCCGGGTAAATTTTCAATCACATATATTTTTCTTTGTTTGACCCGAATTACTTGATCGTTTTTTTGGCTGTGCGGATGATGGTTTAACCATCGTCTCAGTGTGTTTGGTTTTTAACGTATGTTGTGGCTCTGGTTCATCCGAACTATTGAGGACTTGCCACACATCTCGGAGGTTGTTTTTCGTTATTTCATAGGCCGAAATACGATTCTCGATAATTTATATTTGTATATATATATATATATATATATATACATATATATATAACAAATCGTTTTATCGCTCTACATGGCTGAAGACAAGAAATGTAAATCTATGTTTTTCGAATATTAATAAATATTCGATTCGTTTGCAATTATACAAACAGCCTCTTAAGCCGTGTCAGTAGAATGACCCCCCCCCCCCCCCCGTCATTCTTGCCCTTGTTTTCGCATAAATATATATGTTTCAACGCGTGTTTTCAGATAAGAAATCTTGCACAACAAATACAAAAACGAAGTATTTCTTGGGGGAGGCTTGGAATATGACATAGGCTTGTCTCTGAGGCCCTAGCTGCTTGCAGGGTGTGGGTGATAGACGGGTGGTCAATCAGTCCTACAATTCCACGCCTGCGCAAAGCAGTAGAATGGAACTAAAGTTCACAAAGGAACGGACTTCGGCCATGAAGACATCATTTCTTTCCGTCCCCTTGTCTTTCGATTGGATTGTCTCGGAAACGTATCCTTATTACATAAGATGCTGTCTGATGATATCGCGTGACTGGTTATGATTGACCAATCACGTAGTCATGATCGCTATTGAACTATGTACCACAGCTTTGTTAATAAAGGACTTTTTAACATCTACAACGACCTTCGCATTTTCTTTATCATGTGTATATATATATATATATATATATATGTGTGTATATATATATATATGTGTGTGTGAGTGTGTGTGTGTGTATGTATGTAAATATATATATATATATATATATATATATACAGTATATATATATATATATATATATATATATATATATATATATATATATATATATATATATATATATATATCGGTCGGCTTAGCTGCGGCTCGAGCTTCGAATATGCTGTACTTACATTTATATATATATATACACACACACACACGCATATATATACTGTATATATATATATATATATATATATATATACAGTATATATATATATATACTGTATATATATATATATATATATATATACTGTATATATATATATATATATATATATACTGTATATATATATATATATATATATATATATATATATATATATATATATATATATATATATATATACTGTATATATATATATATATATATATATATATATAGAGAGAGAGAGAGAGAGGGGGGGGGTATTAAAAAGAAAGAATGAGAGAGTGAGAAAGATGTGAGAGAGGCAGAGGTCAATTTACTGCAAATATGGTGAACATAGAAACTAAGGAAAGTGAGAATGAAATGTAAAGGAGACGGCTGAATGAAGAGAAAGGTGAGAAAAAAGATAAGTACGCAAAGGAAGTGTATTGCAGAGAAAAGGAAGAAGATAAATATATAAATGAGAAGATGAGAAAGAAATGGAGAGAGTAAGGGAAGTAAAGAGATGGCGGTTATATAGAAAAGAAGTGAGAGAATGGTTAAAGCAGGAAGAAGGAAGCTGGTATGATGCATAATGGGGAGAGGAAGGAGAAAAGTGAAAGTAAGGTATATAAACTAGAGGATGAGGAAATGAAAAATAATAACAGTGAGAAAAGGAAAAGGAAAAGAGAGAGAAAGGGTGAGTGTATACAAGAGAGAGTGAGATAGAAACGGGAAGAGTGTATAAGAGAGATAGAGAGGCGGGAAGAGTATAAGAGAGACAGGGGAGAGAGAGAAGAGAGAGAGAGAGAGAGAGAGAGAGAGAGAGAGAGAGAGAGAGAGAGAGAGACGGAGAATATATGAGAGAAATTAGTGTATAAGAAAGAGAGGGGGAGAGAGACAGAGAGGAAGACCAAGAATGTATAAGAGAGATGGAGAAACAAAGAAAAAGTTTGAAAAACAAAAAAGAGAAAGTATACACTGACGACGGTGACGTGTAGCATTGAAACTGAAAAGGTGTGAAAGAGACGCCATTCGTAGTGAGTAGTTGTGTGTCAGGGTGAAAGATGTGAAAGTATGTAACAAGAGAGAGGGGGATGAAAGAGAGTGAGAGGAACGTCTGAAAGTGAGATAAAGATAAAGAGAGGAGGAGTATGCGTGTGAGAAAATAGAGAGGAAAGGAGAGAAATAGGGAAAGAGAATGGCAATAAGAAGATGGAGTAAAAAAAAAAGAGTAATGATAGCGGAGAACGAGAAAGAAAGAAACTGAAAGAGGGAAAGAAGAAGAGTGAGGAGAAAGAAGGATGAGAGATGCAATAAACGAGAGAGATAGAAAGAGGAGGGAAATATATATATATAGTAGAGGAAGACCACGAAACACATGGGCGGAGGTGGTGAGAGCGGATCTCAGATCGCTGAACCTCATGGAGGAGATGACGAAGGGCCGTGACAAGTGGAGAGATGCTGTGCTGAATAGGAGCCGTCCCATTCTTGCAAGCAGGAAATAGCGGACGTAAAATGATGATGATGATGATGATGATGATGATGATGATGATGATGATGATGGTGTGTGTGCGCCTGTGTGTGTGTGTGTGTGTGTGTGTGTGTGTGTGTGTGTGTGTGTGTGTGTGTGTGTGTGTGTGTTGCGTGTGTGTGTGTGTGTGTGTGTGTGTGTGTGTGTGTGTGTGTGTGTGTGTGTGTGTGTGTGTGTTGCGTGTGTTCGTGTTGGGCTCTCATTTAAGCACAAGTCCAACACTTGGTGCGGGGAGAGAATTCTATTAAATTGATCCCAGTACTTAACTGATACTTATTTTATCAACCCTAGAAGGATGAAAGGCGATATTGACCGATATTGACAGGGTTTGAGCTCAGAATGTAGAGCTGGAACAAATGCGACAAAGCATAAAGATTTGTCTTGAAATAACGTACCTATTTCTCATCAAATCTTCACAGATTTTCGAACAGAGATTTAAAGTCATCCTAAAATGAAAACATAAATCCGACTTCCTATCGCCTCGGTAGTACAAACGAGGAATTTAAGGATGGAAAGAGAGAAAGACTGAAAATTCTAATGGAGTGGAAGTGAGACAGTTCAGAAGTAAAATGCCTGTTCTGAAATAGAACAAAACGACAAAACAGAACATCGAGCTGTTTCATTCTTTTTATTTGAATTAAAAGGCAGCTTTCTCTTTCGCTCTCTCTCTATCTCCCTCTCACACACACATACACACATACACACATGCACACACATACACACACATGCGCACATGCACACACACACATACACACATGCACACACACACATACATACACACACATTTATATATATATATATACAGAGAGAGAGAGAGAGAGAGAGAGAGAGAGAGAGAAATAAATAGATAGAGAGAAGGGAGATAAGTAAGATAAAGAAAGATGAGAGGGATAGAGAAAAAGAAGATGAGAAAGCGCTAAGAAGGGAAAGAAGGGGAGTAAAGTAAAATGAGAAAGAGGGAGAGAGGGATGGAATGGGGTGGCAGAAAGGATAAAGTGTGTGAGTCAGTAAAAGAGAGTGAGAGAGAGATGGGGGAGAAAGAGAAAGAAGATAGATAAAATATGAAGAGGTGGGGGAGTAGGGAGAAAGATCTGGGATTGTATGAAAGGGAACTGAAGGAGAAAAAGAAGTATGCATATTTTCTTATTCTTTTTCACACTATATCAGATTTTTCTCCCCAATTGCGCACCCTTTCTATTGCGTTTGTGGCGTATTTGTTTTGTTGCATGGGTGCATATATATATATAAAAGTTGAAAATGTGTAGAATAACATGGCCAACAATAAAAGGGGATTTATTTACATTCTAACAATTGTAACTGGATTACCTATAACGATATTGTGTTATCCCTTATATATATATATATATATATATATATATATATATATATATATATATATATATATATATATATATATATATATATATATATATATATATAATATTAAGAATATTAATAAATGGAAAATATCGTTATAAAATCATATTTATTTTATTATACGTATTTCAAGGGTACTAATATTTAAGTACGCTTTCGTCAGATCAAATATAATATTTGGTGTTAAGATAGTGACATGCCTTCATGTGTTCTTAATGAAGGTAGTGTGTAAATTAATATATACATATATATATGTGTGCGTGTATGTATATATATATACAAACTACTGTGCGTCTGTATACATATATGTATGTACGTGTACATACTTATATTTAAGTAACAGCCGTACTAAGAGTGGGAAATGAAATTTCGTTTCATTTTTTCCGTTTATCGTTTTCGGTGCACCCGGCCGATTAACCCACTCGATATGCAAATTGGGCTACTCAGCCGTTAATATACATAAGGTAAGTATATACGTTCAACAATCTGGCAGAAAGGTATACGTTGCTGACGATAGCTAATAAGCTTGAAACTAGTACAGCATTCCTTTGTCAGTGTTGAACAAACGAGCAACGATGGTTGTTAGACACAACGGCTTAATACGGAATGTTTGTTTACAAACACACCGAGCATTATAATAAATGTTCGGTGAATCCATACGTACATATATATATATGTGTGCATGTATGTATATATATATACATACTACTGTGCGTCTGTATACATATATGTATGTACGTGTACATACTTATATTTAAGTAACAGCCGTACTAAGAGTGGGAAATGAAATTTCGTTTCATTTTTTCCGTTTATCGTTTTCGGTGCACCCGGCCGACTAACCCACTCGATATGTAAATTGGGCTACTCAGCCGTTAATATGCATAAGGTAAGTATATACGTTCAACAACCTGGAAGGTATACGTTGCTGACGATAGCTAATAAGCTTGAAACTAGTACAGCGTTCCTTTGTCAGTGTTGAACAAACGAGCAACGATGGTTGCTAGACACTACGGCTTAATACGGGATGTTTGTTTACAAACACACCGAGCATTATAATAAATGTTCGCTAAATCCATACGTGCATATATATATGTGTGCATATATGTATATATATATATATACTACCGTGCGTTTGTATACATATATGTATGTACGTGTACATACTTATATTTAAGTAACAGCCGTACTAAGAGTGGGAAATGAAATTTCGTTTCATTTTTTCCGTTTATCGTTTTCGGTGCACCCGGCCGATTAACCCACTCGATATGCAAATTGGGCTACTCAGCCGTTAATATGCATAAGGTAAGTATATACGTTCAACAATCTGGCAGGAAGGTATACGTTGCTAACGATAGCTAATAAGCTTGAAACTATTACAGCGTTTCTTTGTCAGTGTTGAACAAACGAGCAACGATGGTTGCTAGACACTACCTCTTAATACGGGATGTTTGTTTACAAACACACCGAGCATTATAATAAATGTTCGGTGAATCCATACGTACATATATATATATATATATATATATGTGTGCATGTATGTATATCTAAGGCGCGTAAAATTCCCGAGATCCATGGACGAGTTCTCTCCAGCGGTCTCTGTCCCTCATTATCGCTGCCATATCCTGCATCTCCAACAGACCAGTATCTGTCCTTAGGGCATCAACATATGTTAACCTTGGTCTTCCTCTTCTAGTGTGTCCATGTAGGGGCTCCCAAAGGAGCACTGAGTGCAATGTCAACTCCGGATGTCGGTGAGCATGTCCAGCCAACCTCAGTCTCCTCTGTGTCACTTTTGAGCTGACTCTTGGGATGCTCCCATACAGCTCTGAGTTTTTCATCCTCAGTGTATACTGATTAATGTTCAGAGCCATCCTCAACATTCTCGTGTAGCACCCATCCACCATCTGAGTGAGTTTCTTGGTCAGTGTCCAAGTCTCAGACCCATACAGCAGCACAGACTCCACTACAGCAATGAAGAGGCGGATTTTCAGGTCTCTACGAAGGTCCGAGCTCCACACCGATCTCAAGTTGTGGCACGCCGCCCAGGCCTTGCTCTTCCTCTCAACCACATCATCCTCCGTATTCCCAATCTTTGCTCCCAAATACAGGAAGTCCTCAACCAATTCCAGCGGCTTCCCGCCTACATTAGTGATCCCCTTTGGCTTCTCAACATTCTCTACCAGATATTTTGTTTTAGTCTCATTCATTCTCAGCCCCACACTCATCGACACAGTCTCAACCTCCCGCATCAAATCCTCTGCCTCCTTCACTGTATTTGTCACCAAAACTATGTCGTCGGCAAATTCAGCATCCGATACCTTTTTCGCCCCAACTCTCCTGCTCTGAGCCGGTGCTACAGTAAAGCCAGAGTCCTGGTGTTTCTCCAGTGCAAGGCGCATACAATAGTCCACTATGATGATAAAAAGGTAGGGAACCAATGTATCTCCCTGGAGCATTCCAGCCAGTATCTCAAAGAACTCTGTCATCCCATCAGGTGTAATGACTTGGGCTTTGGTGTTGGTGTAGAGCAGTGATATCAGGTCCACTATCCTCTTGGGGATTCCATAAGCCTGTAAGATCTTCATCAGGCAGTGACGGTCCACAGAATCAAAGGCCTTCCTAAAGTCAATGAAAACCATGACCGCAGGAAGGCACTTTGCTCTAGCTCCCTCTAATATCCTCCTCAGCATCAGGATGTATGTATATATATATATATATACAGACGCACAGTAGTATATATATATACATACTACTGTGCGTCTGTATACATATATGTATGTACGTGTACATACTTATATTTAAGTAACAGCCGTACTAAGAGTGGGAAATGAAATTTCGTTTCATTTTTTCCGTTTATATATATATATATATATATATATATAAACAATAAATATCCAGAACATAAACATA
>OZ024741.1:234952337-234954837 GCA_964016885.1 Eledone cirrhosa | reverse complement strand
TACATAACTAATAAGCTCTGTAGCCTACATAGAGCACTCTTTTTTCCTGTACCTTTCCGATTCATAAACATATATATATACATATATATAATCAAGGTTTAGCAAATAAGAAAAAGTTTTAAAATAAATTTTAAAAACTGTACCTGCTGTAATTACCCTTACCGTACGGTTTCAAGTCTCAAAATAAATGGATAATCCATGCGGAAATCCATTGAGAAGAAGACTTTCGTCAGAGGGTTCTTCTCGCTCGGAGAATATAAAATTCCCGAGTTCAAATCATGAACTGGCGCCATACAGAACTGTTCCCGAGATTAGATGTATGATGAAGAAACAATTTTGTCTAGTGCCGTGTGTAGAGATAGAAGGCAAGGGCGGAAAGGTCAATGTACTGCCACTAGAAATAGCAGCAGTTAAAACGACCTAAATGTTATATATATATAAAACAAAGGAATTGTGGTAAGGAACCAGATGGACCATAACGCACCAGAGTATTCAGTACTTAGGGTAGTAGAGTGGGAATGTTATATATATATATGTGTGTGTGTGTGTGTGTGTGTGTGTGTGTGTGTGTGTGTGTGTGTGTGTGTGTGTGTGTGTGTATAAATGAATTCCGTCGGAAAAGTCCAGGAAAAAAGAGTGCTCTATGTAGGTAACAGAGCTTAATAGTTATGTAATAAACAACATAAGGCAATTATTTCATTTACCAGTGGTTTCTTGAAAGCAAAAAAAATTTAGTTTTCAATCATCAGAATGAAAAAATCGTGGTGTATTTATTGACGTTGGATTTTAAAAACAAAAATATATAGATTGCATTTTTGTTTTTAAAATCCAACGTCAATAAATACACCAGGATTTTTTCATTCTGATGATTGAAAGCACATTTTTTTTGCTTTTAAGAAACCACTGGTAAATGAAATAATTGCCTTATGTTGTTTATTACATAACTATATATATATATATATATATATATTGCAGAAGCCGATACAATACGAATAGGAAATATAATGGTGCAACTAGTGGAAAGTAATGTAAGAATGACAAAACAAAAGAATAGTTTTTACTTTCATAATATTTCGAGGTTAAAAACTTCTTTATCAAGCGAAGAAAAACCGGAGCCTTTTTGTTATGTGACTGACCTGTGGTGAAAGAAGTAGGTCAATGGCTAGGTGACAATAGCCAGTTACAATAGCTCAAATCAGTTGTTAATACTAGGTTTATACCCGTTGATGAGAAAAGCCTTGTTAATCAGCAAATTACGAGTGGCTTCTTGGGTGTGACACTTTTCTTGTTTTGTTTTTTTTATACAGAGGCAGCACTCGTGTTCGTATGTTCCTTGATCTTCGTGTGTAACTTCCAGACAGTGTTGCTAATGAGCCACCACGTTTTTTGCTTCTCCTTCGCTATCCTCAGGTCTGCAACTTTCTGTGTTCTGAAACCAATGGTTGTTGATGTTTCATAGAACTTGATTTTAAAATCATTCCATTTAAATGTTGAAGTGGACAAACTGATGATCTCTGAGGTCTGAGTTCAAAATCCGACGAAGTCAACATTGTTCCACCAGGTTTCAAAACTACCCAAGAAACGCTTTATGTTACTATGATGCCCTAACACTCCATCAGAAGTTACCAGTCCATGTAATCCTTGGGATGGCTTTTTGCCGTGATCTAGGTATTTCCTTCAGGAATCGTGTAAAAAAATAATTAATGTATTAGATACAAACACTGAAAGATTACTGACGGTCACTTAGGATTTTAAGTCGTCCATTTTATAAACATACCTGGAGTGTCATTTTAAACTGTTAGAATGTAGTTTGGAAGGAAGCTCGACCACTACAATAATTTAAATCTAATGCAGTTTACACAAATTCAAAAAATGAAAAAAAAAGGGAAAAAATATCAAAAACAAAAACATACACATCATGCGCGCGCGGGCGGACGCTCATCACCATACAGATGTGCAGTGTTTATCGCAAATACGCCAAGCACATATGAACACGGCAACACGTGTTCATACTAATATAGACTCACCATCACCAATATATAAAAACCAAATATGAAAAAGCAAACAGTTATATATATATATATATATATATATTAGAAAGTGAGGGTTTTTTTACAAAATGAAAAATAACCGAGGTGTACACGAGTGAAAGTATAAAGAAAAAAAGATGAAATTGAAAATGCAACTGGAGTCTTATTTTTAAAAATATATATATATTTATTTGGTTCCTTTACCGGTTTCGCAGTTCTTTTGCTTTTCAAAAGAACTGCGAAACCGGTAAAGGAACCAAATAAATATATATATTTTTTAAAAAATAAGACTCCAGTTGCATTTTCGATTTCATCTTTTTTTCTTTATACTTTCACTCGTGTACACCTCGGTTATTTTTCATTTTGTAAAAAAACCTCACTTTCTAATATATATATATATAAAGAAAAAAAGATTTACGTGTGTTGTGTTGAGGCAAATAACTATGTATATACTCTGGTAATGTATCTTA
>OZ024741.1:234939837-234944837 GCA_964016885.1 Eledone cirrhosa | reverse complement strand
CGCAGCCATGTTCAAAGAGAACCAGTGAACTAAGATCTCCACGGAATTGTGAAGGTTCACAGGCAACCTGATGCAAAATCTGAGGCCAGGGAGATCCATAGTTGTCGTCAATGTTCGAAGGAGTGCAAGTCTCTACCACTCATATATATATATATATATATATATTTATATATATATATAAATATATATATATATATATATATAAATTCGTTTGTTTGAATTCGTATGTTTGAAATTCGTATGTTTGAATTCGTTTGTTTGAAATTCGTTTGTTTGAATTCATATGACTCCAGTTCCTCATTGAATTAACAACCCAACAAGGAACTGGGCATATCAGAGTATTGACAATAGTATACACCTAAACAACATATGTACTTGTCTATACCATACTAATTCAAACTGCCTGAAGAGGTCACAGCCAAAGATGGCTGTCACTGAAATATATATAGCAGTAATAAACGAAGCTAAATTTTAATCATTTGACTTTTATTTAACTTTATTTTACACTACTCCGGAGTAACCAAACTAACCTGCGCACTTCGTCGAGTGCTCCAGCCTGCATACTAAGGTGTTGGTATACAACCAACATAAACTCAAAATCTATTTATATATATATATATATATAGTAATAATAATAAATTTGAAGACTAAAATCCAAAGAGGGCTCGATAAGGATAAATATATATCAAATATATAAGAACCGTAGAGCAAATATTTATTAAAATAACAGATTAAAGTTTAAGCAAAGTTAAGGTTAGTTTCAGAAGATCCCGTTAAGGGTGAAAGCAGCGATTCTTTGCTTAAACTTTAATCTGTTATTTTAATAAATATATATATATATATATATATATATATATATATAGAGAGAGAGAGAGAGAGAGAGAGAGAGAGAGAGAGAGAGAGAGAGACGCACATATATATATATATACATAGGAAAATGTTAAGATAGATGTTACGTTTATATAATTGTTTTATTACATTATATGTATATGTGAAAAGTAAACGGACAATAACAAAGCAAAAAATACCGTAGAGTGAAGATATATATATTTTAGTTTAACACTTGATATAGTAGGAAAAGAGACTTAACATTTCAGACGCTGGTCACTCATCAGAAGATAGAATGAAAAATAAAAGAAGAAATAGAAAAATAGAGGAAAGTAAGAAGGAAAAGAACGGAAAAGATTTGTTTTGAGAAAAAGCACGTGTGTGTTCTGTCTGCCAATATATATATGCGTGTGTTAAAAGAGGCAAACACAGATGCAATTAAACAAAGTTTCACGCTTTTTGGAAAAGGAAAAAATGTCACAACATATCGGATGCTAATCCTTTATCGGGAAAGAGGGAAGTTAAGGGAAAAGGAGGCTCGAGAGGTTCGAAAAAAAAGGTTTTTCTGAGGGTGGGGAAGGTGGGCAGGCAAGGGTGGGCGTAAGTAGTCCGATGTGCGGGGTGTTGTGCTGAAGTTGTGGTTGATCGTCTGGATCTATCATAGGCTCTGATATGTTTGTACCGATCAGGTACATTTTGTGGGTGTGCGTGCTATTATTTTAAGTTTGATTGTGTGTGTGTGCATGTATGTTGGAGTGGTGTATATTCGTCATGGTGTCTGTGTGTGCGGTTCTATGTGCGTGTTCTTGGTGTATTGCTAATGGGAGTGTGTGGGCATTTTTAGTATCGTGTGTGTTTATGTATGAGTGTGTTTGGTAGTGTTATGAGTGTTTACGTGTGTTTGAGTGAATTTGTGTGTCTGTGTATAAGCGTGTGTGTCTGTCTAGATTTTGGATCTGTGTGTGTGTGTGTGTGCGTGTGCGTATGTGTGTGTGTCTGTCTGTATGTGCCTGTGTTTGGTCTAGTTATGTAATCTGTGTCGATTTCTGTTGGTGTTTTTCGTTGATCCAGGAAAATGGAATGATAAATTAAAAAAGAAATAGAAAGATTGAGGAGACGAAAAAACGTATATATATATAAATATATATATATATAGATAGATTTCTTTATTAGCCACAAGGGCGCAACAAGAAAGGGGTCAATACAAAGACATGCCGGGGATTTTACATAGATAGATAGATAGATAGATAGATAGATAGATAGATAGATAGATAGATAGATATAGATATATACATATATATAAAAAGAGAGTGGGGAGAGATAGAGGGAGAGAGAGAGAGAGAGAGAGAGAGAGAGAGAGAGAGAGAGATGTTGCTAATTAAAACCAGCAAGGCCATTATACTTTATAGTTATGGGAATGTGTAATGGTCTTGCTGGTGCGTTACTGGTACTTATTTATCGACCCTAGCTAACACACTGTTCCCACACAATACCTCGCGGAGAACAACAAGGCAAGACTCATAATCAAATTGTCTTTATCCTTGAACTTCAAATGTTCAAGTCCAGTATTAATAAGGCCAGGACTAGGACCATCCTTTGTGCGGATGTCAACAGTGACCATGATTTGATTTGGTGACACTGAAGTTGTCAAAATAACCAAAAGAAAAGAAAAGATCCCAAGGCTGCAGCAATATTTGAGGTCAATGTGGGCACTCCTGGTTCTATGTAATTTAAATAAGATCAGGTCAGAAGGCAAAGCAGCAATACAACGTTGTGAATAAGAAGGTCAGGGTAAAAAAATGAAGAAGGCTAAGGAGAAGGGGGTAACAAATCATTATAAAAACATCAAAGCTGGTATATGAAAAAAAAAAAAAAAAAGCAAAAGCAAGGCTGCTTGGGAAACACTAACAAAAACGAAGCAAACTATATAAATATTGAAACTGGTGTTATCAGAAGATGGTCTGGGTATTGTAAAGACCTCTACAACAACTCAGACATGACACCAGCATCCTGAATAATCCTACCAACAGTAAAAGAGAGGATATTCTCAAAAGAAAAAGAAAAGTTAGCCAGGGTTTGGTAGATTCTTTCATCCTTTAGATGGTTGAAAGTACAGCGCCTGAATTCTCTGGTGATGCTGCACATGTGAAACTGTAGATTTGAGGGTGTCATTTCTGACTGTAGCCATTGCTGCACTTTCCACAGTGGGTGTGGCTCAACAGGAGTGACTTGATAGGATTTCCTCGCCAACTTCATTACAGATAGATAAAAGAAAGTATAATTTTTCCCATAGTGCCCTCCAGTAAAGCTGTTTCTTACTGGATTTCCGGTTAAAGCGAAGGCTAAGTTTAACTTTGGCTCTAAGAAGCATTGTTTCGGAGGTACGGAATCACAAGGAATAGGCAGCAATTGTATTCATAGATTTCAAGAAGGTTTTTAATTCGACCGACCGAAAGAAAATGTTCAAAATTTTTCTTGCTTATGAAATACCTCATCAGATTGTGAATGCAATTAAATTCATGAATGAGAATACTTCAGCACTTGTGATGATACCCAAGGGAAACTCAGACCTATTCTCTATTGATGCTCAAGGGAGATCCTTTGACCGTTTTCTTTTTGTGATATGCCTTGATTATGCACTGCGTAATCATTTGATCTGTTGTCATCAACAAAGTACAGTATTAGGGTATAATATTGTTATGTTTTTGATATGCTCGCCATAGTATGGAACCCGATGTTAGCAGTCCGGCTATAAGCGAGCATATAGCCGGACTGCTAACACCGTGTTCCATCCTATGGCGAGCATAGCAAAAACAAAGACAACAATATTACACCTTAATACACATCAAATGATTATTACGCAACCACTTTGATGTCTTTGAATGTGCATAACAGGACTATATAATAAACAGAGGATGCTTACGTAAAACTGTCTCGTTCCTTTTAATAATATATATAGTCATTTTACGTTAATGTAGTTGTAAGTGTGTGTGTGGGTGGGTGCATGTCCGTATGTGTATGTGTGTCAGCATTTCATAAAAGTGTGTTTGTAAGTTTGTATATTTATCGAAACTGTTTATACCGAAAAGATGTCTTCTATAAATAAATTAAGCTTAGCAATCTTTCGTTTTAAGATCACAGTGAAATGGTGGTATGTTCTATGAATACAGAGATGACAATATATTTTCTTCCATTTTATCATCATAATTGTTATCTATATCTGCAAAAAATATAATATTTAAAACGTTGTGGGGAAACAAAAGTCAGGTGGAGGCGGGCTCTACACTATTTATGTCGTCTTATGTATATATAACTACAGTATAATGCCCCTACATCATTTTGTTTCCTCATAACCTTTGTAGAAATGCATGTTTTGAAGATATATTTTTTTTATATGTGCATTACGACTATGATGATAAAATCTCTTTTTCAAATATATTGTCATTTTCATCCGGGAAGTTACCGGAAGATATCCGTATGAATTTCTAATATATCCATATTTCTCAATTTCTATCTACCCCCTCTCTCTCTCTCTCTATCTATCTCTATCTATCTATCTATCTATCTCCTATCTATGCCTTCCTCTGTATAGATACACCTACAAAACAAGACAAATACCCTATCTGTAAGGTTGCGAGTTCGCGCAAACATACGGGGTATCCCCCCAAAATGTATACACACTTTGATTACCTGTACAGGCAATATTTATTAGATTGCACTGCCTTTCCCAAAAACAAAATGATTTACAGACATAATTAAATTGTATGTAAACACCAAAAAACGTTTACAAAATTTAAATAATGCATATAAAACAGAATTTATTTTAATGCATTTTTTTTATATACACTTTTTGGGGACACCTGTATATATATATGTGTGTGTGTGCGTGCGCGCGCGTGTGTGTGTAAGTATGTGTGCGTGTATGTGTGTGCGCGCATGCGAACTCGCAATCTTATGGATAGGATATTTGTCTTGTTTTGTAGGCGTATCTATATAGAGAAAGACATAGATAGAAGAGAGAGAAAAGTAGATAGATAGAAACTGAGAAATATTCTTTCCAGCATAGTTACGTCCCTTTACGGTCTGAGTTCAAATCCCGCCGAGGTTTACTTTGCCTTTCATCCTTACGGGGTCGATAAAATAAAGTACCAGTAATGTACTGGGTTATTTGC
>OZ024741.1:234922337-234929837 GCA_964016885.1 Eledone cirrhosa | reverse complement strand
ACTAGCAGTGGTACCTGGCGTTGCACGGGATAAGGTATTTTGGAACGCGGGCAGCCAACAGACCTAATCGTGGAATGCCTGGACAATATGTAAAGAAAATAAACCGAATACTCTGATGGCTGGATAATCTTTAAGATTTTCCTTGATGAAGCAGGAAAAATGGATCAATAAAATGAATTTTTTTTATGTGCATAATATGCCTTCAAATTTCGGGAAATCGGTTAGACGTAACGCCTCAAAAGTTTTTCACCTAATGCAGGCCCTAGGCCATAAACATTTTGGATTTTCTTTGCTTGCGGTATGAAGAAGAGACTGACTAATACATAGTTTCAATTTCAAGGAAATCGGTCTGATGTAACGCCTCAAAAACCCGCTAAAAGCCTGAAAAAACGCAGTTTTTCACCTAATGCGGGCCCTAGGGGATCAAAAAGTTGTGCATAACACTCCCTGAAACATAAGTAATACACATGTAAAGTTTGAAAAAAGTCGGTTTGGTGCTTCTCGAGTTTTAGGGATTCAAACTCACACACACACACACACATCCCCAGGGAAGTGACGTAATGCAGACAGCCAGACATACAGACAGATATTATAAGGGCGCGTTCTGGACGCAGAAGGAATTGTGGGAATTGACGTAATGCAAACAGCCAGACATACAGACAGATATTTTAAGGGCGCGACGTTATATGTATGTATCTATCTAAAAAGAGAAAGACTAACAACTATAGAGGGAGATTGCAAAATCGGCTAATGCGGTTCCTAGTGCATTGAAAATTTGAAATTTATTTTGCTCAGAACACTCTCTGAAACATAAGTATTACATGTGTAAAGTTTGAAAACAGTCGGTTGGGTGCTTCTCTAGTTTTAGGGATTTAAACTCACACACACACACGCACACAGATAGACATCCTCAGTTTTATATAATACTAGCAGTGGTACCCGGCGTTGCACGGGATAAGGTATTTTGAAATATAAAACCGCCTTAGTAAGCTTAGTATTGCCACAACCACGGCTGGCAAAGAAGTAAGTGTCTGGTGGTACGTAAGTAAGCAACACTGTGTGGCTTAAAACATGAGGAAGAAGTTGTGTGCACTTACCAACTGTTTGGAAAATGAGTGTGAGATTTATCTTGAGCAAGGGTGGCAGAATAACCGGAGGCAGCAGACAGCCAGACATACAGACAGATATTATAAGGGCACATTCTGGACGCAGAGCGAATTGTAGGAAGTGACGTAATGCAGACAGTCAGATATACAGACAGATATTATAAGGGCGCGACGTTATATGTATGTATCTATCTAAAAAGAGAAAGACTAAGAATTATAGAGAGAGATCGCTAAATCGCCTAATGCGGTCCCTAGGGCATTGAAAATTTGAAATTTTTTTGGCTCAGAACACTACCTGAAACATAAGTATTACATGTGTAAAGTTTGAAAACAGTCGGTTGGGTGGTTCTCTAGTTTTAGGGATTCAAACTCACACACACACAGACAGACATCCTCAGTTTTATATATATAGACTAGCAGAAAACCTCCTACCGGGTGGTTTTCTGTAGTATATATATATATTACACACACAGAAATGTATATATATTTCTGTGTGTATATATATATATATTACACACACAGAAATGTATATATATTTCTGTGCGTATATATATATATATTTCTGTGTGTGTATATATATATATATATTACACACACACAGAAATGTATATATGTTTCTGTAGCACTCCTCAATTCCCCCCTTTCTCCCTCCCGCTATCCCCCTCTTGTAGTCTCTTTCTTTCACTCTCACTCTCTCTCTACGCGTGCGCAAAAAACATTCGCACGCGCGCACGTGTTTCCACTGTCGGACAGACAGACAGAGAAATTGCTGGTTATATATTATAAGGAGATATAGATGTATATATATATATATATATATATATATATATATATATATATATATATATATATATATATTTTTTTTTTTTTTATATATAAAGAAAAAGAGATGAAATCGAAAATACAACTGGAGTCTTATTTTTTTTTTAAATATATATATTTATTTGGTTCCTTTACCGGTTTCGCAGTTCTTCTGCTTTTCAAAAGGTGAGTTGAGATGGAGGGTCTGTGGTTGTTCTCACATTTTTATATATATATATTTATATGGTCATTCGTGACCAAAGGGGATAAAGACGCCCTTCGGTCACGAATGACCATGGGATTTGCATCTAGAAAGTCCAGGCAAGGTTGTTTGTGGAAGGCCAGCACTTGCTCATGCGTACCAGTCTCCCCTCTCTACGCCACCGATATTGTCACTTATAAGGCGGATACAACACGTCAATCTACAGCTCAATAAACTGGAGTAGCGTGAAATAAAGTGTCTTACTCAAGGACTCAACGCATCGCCTGGTCTGAGAATCGAACTCACGATCTCTCGATTGCAAGCATATATATATACATTTTATATATTTATTTATTTATTTATTTATTTATACACACACACGCACGCACACACACACACACACACACATATATATATATATATATATATATATATATATATATATATATATATATATATATATATATATATATATTAAGGAACGATCGACTTTCGTCAAATCGGACTGAGGGAACAATGTTTCCGTTGGTCTTTCCAATTGCTAATACTATCTATCGGTCGCAACTCCTGGTAGAAGGAGCAACGTGAAATAAAGTGTCTTACTCAAGGACATAACGCATCGCCTGGTCCATACATACATACATACACACACACACACATAAGTTCCTGTCTGTTTGTTTGTTTGTTCACGACCTCCTCCTATAGTTTTGGATATAGACGCCATAACCATATATATTCTGAAACTACATTGTCCAGGGTACTTGGATAAGTATATTAATCAAAGGGTTCCCCGGGGCACAAACCCCTGCTGAAAGTTTTTTCCCTTCGATTTATATGAAATTTAAACCATAGGTAAATGACTGATGCCTATTCACAAATTTTCAGCAAATTTCAATATTAAGACACCCTAATGGGGGTTAAACCCCCTATTAGTGTTTCCCGGAGGCACAAACCCCCGCTGAAAGTTTTTTCCCTTCGATTTATATGAAATTTATACCATAGGTAAATGATAAGATATGATGCCTATTCACAAAAGTTTGGAATTGATATTTAAAAAAAAATTATTTACAAGAAACAAAATAAGAATAAGATTTAATAATGTAATTTTGATTTGATATATTACAAAAAATTAATGTTTTCCAATTTTTCATGCATTACATTTTACATTGAGTAATATTGAAATGCAGAGTTTTTCTCCATAAATTATATCACTGATTTAAAAATGTGTGATTTAACGTGTGATTTAAAAATGTGTGAAACGCAGCAACGCGCGGGTAATTCGGCTAGTATATATATATGATGGCTGCCCCCTCGTTATTGAGTATGGCAATATATATATATATTGGTAAACGGAATAGAAAATGCTGACAAATTGTTCACAGTTGAAAAATGGTTTAATTAGGAATAAAAGAGTATTAGTGATTGTATGGGTTAGTATTCAGTTGTGGTTTAAGTTTTTAAGTTTTTACCGGTTGCGCATTTCTAAATGCTTTTCAAAAATAATTTTGAGATAGAGTGTCCGTGTTGTTTGCTCTGATCTGATTAGTTTTGGGAATTCTACCTGTTTTTATGTTAAAAAAGTGGCTCCAGCGTTATTTTTGTGTTGCAAAAATGCTTGTGGTCAAAACAATTTTGATTGGTCGGTAGAGGTCATGTGAATGTAAAAAGTTGATTTTGCTATATATGTATATATATATATATATATATATATATATATATACATATATAGCAGCGTTCGCTTCTTTCCTTTTCGACCTTCTCTCTCAATTAAGCATGTTCGTAACTTCCATAATATTCTGATCCGTAGCTCCATGACCGCACCCAACAGTCGTTCCTACCCCACCAGGGTCTCTTTCTGCTGTACCTCTACCAACTTCATCAATGTGCTCCATTGTTTCTTTTGCAACCAGTCTCCAGTTGCTCGCCATTCCTGTTCTGTTGGTCACTCCAGGCAACATCTTATGGTCTAATCTTTATTCCTGGATCTCCGACCTCTCGCTTCCAGAGAGAACTAGATCTCTTTTTCTTTCCAAACCTTCACATCATACGGCCTCAATTCTTAATACCACTTTCTGTAATCTCTTACCTAGATTAATATACGCACAACCACTACACATTCCACTCCCACGCGCATTCAACAAAAAACTACACTCTCAAACACACTCGTAGGTCACATACGCAGGCCTTACTCATATACACATATACACCACATGTAAACACACATCCCTACACACACACATACATATATACATATGCATTCATCACACTAAAATAGATATTTACACATCGTGCATCACGCATGCACACATACACATGCACACTCGACACATCAGTGCATCCAACACACATAAACGCATCCACACCCATGTCCATACATCACACGCACACTGCCGCCCACGCACTCACTGCCGCCTACGTACACACTACGCTTATACAACTATCTGTCCTATCAACCTCGTTCTTACCTCCTTTGTAAGAACACCTAACAACATTGTGATTTCGTCAAGAGATTAGTTAGAGGGGGCGCGAGTTGACGATGGCACTTCTTCAGGACACTAGTTGGATGCTTACAGGAGCTTCCTGCTGAGTTGTATGTAATGTTGTTTATTGTCGCTATGATATCAGGAGCGCCGAAAGTTATGTCAGATAAAAACATAAATCAATATTGCAGAGAGACCTCCTGGCGACAATGGAAAACGTGTGCTGGTCGAATATATCCTCTGATATTTAACTGTCCTTCTATATATAAATTTGAGCGACTTCCATCCGTCCGTCACACAATGTGTGTGTGCGTGGGTGTGGGTATCTGTGTGTGTGTGTGTGTGTGTGTGCGCGTGTGCGTATGTGAATGTATGCGTTTCTAAAAGGAGGGGGGGTGATGAAAAACTATAGCAAAACAGTGGTTGGCGTTACATTTGCTACGCTGTGTGTGAGTGTATGTGTATGTGTGCATTTGTGTATATGTATGTGTGTGTTTGTATGAATGTATATCTATGAATGTGAACTTTTGTAAGTGTGTCTGTGTTGCGCGTTTATATTTACTAGCAGAAAAACCACCCGAAGGGTGGTTTTCTGCTACCATGTGTAGTGTGTATATTGATATGATACGCAAGTATATATACATGTAGATATGTGTAGTGTGTATATTGATATGATACGCAAGTATATATACATGTAGATATGATACATCAAATAAAATCGTAATTGACAATACACACAGAAATTGAACGAAGACGTTGTTACACTGTCTTATGTAATCAGTAACGTAATCCATGACACATTAAAAAAAGACGATCTATATATATAAAACTGTAGTTGTCTGTGTGTGTGTGTCCTCATTTTTGCAAAGTCTATACAAATCCACATTTCTACTCCGATTGACTTCAAACTTGCATTTATAAATTCCTTGCGGTCTAAAGATATTAACTGCAGCTTTTATTTTTCAATTTTCTGTTGTTAAAGGGGTGTTAGGCGCCGGTTATCCATCTCCGCTGTGCTCTTATAATATCTGTCTGTATGCCTGATGGTCTGCATTACGACATTCTGACGAACATTGATGACGTATTATGTTCGCTATTTTCCGTTCATTGCCAGGGAACGTCTTCACGAACCAAAGTATCGTCTACCTGTTTTCCTTCGGTTGCAACGTTTTTCGAAATATTTACTTCTGCGTTCACAGATTGATGTTTTTAGTTTCAGAAGATCCCGTTAAGGGTGAAAGCAATGATTCTTTGCTTAAACTTTAATCTGTTATTTTACTCTATATATGTATATATATAAAACTGAGGAAGGATGTGTGTTATCTCTTTCTCTTAATTTCGAGTATATTCTTTTGACCGGCCACCTTCCTGGTGGCAAGGTTGTAAAAGAAAAGAAATTGTCATCCATTGAATCGCAAGAATGTTTTGCAAATTTTCAAGGTGCCAGCTATCACAGCCATTTGTAGACTATGAATTAGGGAGCTGCGCTCTTTGTCCGCAAATCCAAGTTCAGTCATACTTTGGTCCAAGCGGGTTGGTATATAACCCGTAGCTCCAATAATGATGGGTATGAAGCTAAAGGTGTATCTTGGATACTGGATTTGTAAACTCCTCATCAATGGTCCGTAGATGTCCTCTTTCTCCTGTATTTTTCTGACAACGTTTACATCAAGTGGGCAGCTGATCTCACAACAGAACACGTTTTCAATGTGTGGTCCCAAACAACAATATCAGGCCGGTTGTGCTTTAATTTGGTGGCAGTTTTTATTTTCAGGTTCCACCAGTATTCCTTAGTGCCATCAGTGTGCATGTGTGTATGTGTGTGTGTGTGTGTGTGTGTGTGTGTGTGTGTGTGTGTGCGTGTGTGTGTGTGTGTGTGTGTGTGTGTGTGTGTGTGTGTGTGTAACCCGAGAAGTACCCAACCAATCTTTTTCAAACTTTACATGTGTATTACTTATATTTCAGGGAGTGTTATGCACATAAAAAAATTCAACTTTTTGATCCCGTAGGTGAAAAATTGCGTTTGATTCCAACTTTTTAGGGGGTTTTTCAGGCGTTGTAACTATGTATTAGTCAGTCTCTTCTTCATACCGTGAGCAAAGAAAATCCAAATTTTGTATGACCTAGGGCCCGCATTAGGTGAAAAACTTCATTTTTTTTCAGGTTTTTAGGGGTTTTTTGAGGCGTTACGTCTTGCCGATTTTCCCGAAATTCCAAGGCATATTATGCACCTAAAAAAATTCATTTTCTTGATCCCCTAGGGCCCGCATTAGGTGAAAACCTGTCTTTTTCCTGCTTCATCGAGGAAAATCTTAGATTATCCAGCCATCAGAATATTCGGTTTATTTTCTTTACATATTGTCCAGGCTTGCACTTTTTCTACGATTAGGTCTGTTGGCGGCCAGCGTTCCAAAATATCATATCCCGTGCAACGCCGGCTACCACTACTAGTATTATATATAAACTGCATTAGGAGAAAATTAGTCACAGAAAATTAGTATGTTTATTTAAGTGATCGCCACCGGAAGTGATGACATCACACACTCTCTCTTTCTATATATATGGCAGTTGAAGTGGTGGTGGTGGTGGAAACGATATACCGGAAGTGCAACTTTGAAAAGAAGTCAATTTTAAATTATTTATTTTTACGAAATTATTTTTGTTTACGAAATTTAGTAGATAAATTATGTAATATTCATTCATTATTTATTCAAAGTAATCCAACTTATTTTACTAACGGGATAAAAATAAATAAACCGTACGCAGTCCCGCAGACCTTCCTTTATTATAGTTTAGATATACTCATGCATATAAATGTGTGCATAAGCACATACACACAAACACACATAGATACATATACCCGTGAGCGTGTTGAAAAAAATTTTAGTTGATAAAATAGGAGCCTAAAATT
>OZ024741.1:234904837-234917337 GCA_964016885.1 Eledone cirrhosa | reverse complement strand
CAAGCCGGTCGACAACAACAAAAAAAACGTAGAAAAGTTTTAGTTAGAGAGAGGAGGAGGTGGATTGAGTGAGAGGTGTAGTGTTTCCCTCTCTATATATAGTTAGCATGAGGGACAACCAGACAGTAACTGTATGCTAGAAAGAGCAGTAAATCCTCCCCCAACTCGCTCCCATTCCATTTTCGGAAAATAAGTCGACAATGAGCTTGATGGAGGTCAGATTAGTTGAAAACACAAGAAAAACCTTATTATCAATTTTATTTAGTGTTATTGGTGGTCAACGTACAACCAAACTTCCTTTTTATTAGGATATAGATGTGTGTGTGTGTGTGTGTGTGTGTGTGTGTGTGTGTGTATGTGTGTGTGTGTGTGTGTGTGTGTATCTATGTGCGTCTGTGTGCGTCTGTGTGTGTGTGAGTGTGCGTGTGTGTATGCAGCGAAAATGTCCGTAGAACGGGAAAAGGAAAATAGTGCAGTCATTAGTATTATGATTCATACACGCAACATGTTTCAAGTCAGAGGCGCAGAAATCATATGCTGATTGTGCACGACTATACCTTGAAACCTAAGGTAGTGTAAATAATTGTTTCAAATTTTGGCACAAGGCCAGCAAATTATCCAGTACGTTACTGGTACTTTATTTTATCGACCCCGTATGGATGAAAGGCAAAGTTAACCTCGGCGAGATTTGAACTCAGATCATAAAGGGACGTATAATAATTATTATTTTTATGATAATAATAACAATATATATATATATATAATTGTTTCTACTTTTGGCACAAGAGTATTACTGGTACTTTATTTTATCGAACCCGTAAGGATGAAAGGCAAAGTTAACCTAGGCGGGATTTGAACTCAGAATGGCAAGGGCCGTAACTTTATGCGTCAAAGCATGGCGTCCAACCCTCTACGATACTGCCAATCCATATATATATACACACATGTGTGTCGTGTATATCCTTCAACTATGCACACACACACACACACACATATATATAGATATAGATATGTATATATATATCATATATGTACAGACATACATATCTATATCTATGTGTGTGTGTGTGTGTGTGTGTGTGTGTGTGTGTGTGTGTGTGTGTGTGTGTGTGTGTGTGTGTGTGTGTGTGTGTGTGTGTGTGTGTGTGTGTGCATAGTTGAAGGATATACACGACACGTGTGTGTGTGTATATATATATATTATCCTGGGAGGAGAAAGAAAGCAGTGAGTGAGTGAGTGATAAATTAGGAGAGAGTATAAGAGAACTAAAGGAAGTAAGATCGAAAGGGGGAGGAAAGAGAGGAGGTAAAGATATGAAGTAGGGTAGGGCGCTGAGGGAAAGATAGAGAGATAGAGATAGGGAGTTAGTTTCAATAGAACAGGATAAGAGAAAGAGAGAGAGGGAAAGAGAATATGGGGGAGATGGTAGTGGAAGAAAGAGAAAATGTGACAGTGACAGGGTAGAATAGCGGGTAGGGCATATGTATGGATGTGGGAAGAGGGGTAACAGATAGTGGTGGAGGATAAATATATAGGGAGAGAGCGGCAGGCGAAAGAGGGTCAAAGAGAGTGTGAGAGAAAGATATAGAGAAAAGGAGAGACTAGAACAGTTGAGTATAATTTTATGTGTGTACATGTGTATATATATATATATATATATATATATATATATATATTATGTATTGTATGTGTATGAATATATATATATATAAAAGAAATATATATATATATATCTTCTCCGAGCGCTTACTATATTAAAGTCGGGGACCGACGGCTGAGCTCTTGCCGTTTCAACAACTAATTCCAGACTCATATACATATGTGTGTATATATATATATATATATATATATATATATATATATATAGAGAGAGAGAGAGAGAGAGAGAGAGAGAGAGGGGGGTGGGGTATATAAGTGTGAATGAAAGTATAAATGTGTAGAGCAGTGAAACAGTGAGAACAAACATTTAGAAGGTTGAGAGAAGAGAGAAGGAGAGAAGGCTGATAAATGATCGGGGTGGAGAAGGGAGAAACGAAAGAGAGAGATAGAAGAAACATTAAGATAATAGAAGAAGGTTGCTATGAAAAGAAGGAAACAACAAATAAAATTTAAAAAAGTAGAGTAAGAGGGTAAGAGAGAAATGTGTGAGAATAGAAGACGAGAAGAGATAGATGAATACAGAGTGAGAATTAGTGAGAAAGGGAAGTGTGAACAAATGTAAGAGAGGAGATAGAGAGTGAAAGAAAAAAGAAAGGCTATAGAGAAGCAAGGGAATGGAGAAATAGAAGGAAAATAGCAGCAAAAAAAGACAAATTAGAGTGAGAAAGATAGATAGATAAATAGAACGAGAGAGAGTGAGAGATGGCACTATATGATGAGAGAGAGGGGGATGGAAAGGCGAAGTACGAAAAAGAGAGAAATGTGGAATGGGGAAGAGAACAGTGATAGATAGATAGACGGAGAGTGAGAGTGACAAAGCGAGGCAAAGTGGGGAGAAAGAGAAGCTATAAATAGGGAGGGGGGGTGAAGGAAGACAAAAAAATAGAACGAGAGAGATGTGGGGACGGTGTAAATGAGAAGTAGAACGGTTATAAAGAGAAAAAAGAGGGAAAACATAAGAAAGAAAAAGAGTAAAATTAATAGAGAACGATTTAGGGGGGGGGGGGGGTGAAATAATAAGGATAAAATAGGGAGGGGGTAAATGTGAGCTTACGGGGAGATAAAAGACTGAAAGAGGAATAGAGAAAAGCAAGAGTGAGAGAAAGAATGGGGGGGGGGGGTGAAGAGAGAAGAAGAAAAATGATAAAAAATAGAGATAATAAGAAAGTCAAGTGAGGGTGTCAGAGAGAATAATGATAATGTGCGTGTGAAAGTTAAAGAGTGTAAGAGAGAGTAGGTGGTAGTTTAGAAAGGAAGGATTTGGAAAAGAGGAAAGAGGATGGTTTAGAGAGGAAAGAAAGAACGGCAGAGGGGGAAAAGAGGAAAGAAAAGAAAAAATACATAGTGTAAGAGAGAGAAGGGTTAATTTAGAGAGGAAAAGTACACTGGGAAGAAGAAAAGGAAGGAAAAAGTAAGGGAAAGAGGAAGAGAACGCAGGGGAAAAGGAAGGGAAAATAGACGAAAAAATAAAGAGTGTAAGACAGAGAGAGAAGGGGTGATTTAGAGAGGAAAAAAAATTTTCATTACTCTCGATCATTCTTTTTCCTTTCATATCTACATCTCACAACACTCGTTTTCATTGTTATTGTTGTTGCTGCTGTTGTTATCGTTGTCATCGCTGTTGTTGTTGTTGTTGTTGTTGTTATCATTAACGTTTCTACGTGGTCCCTCAAACTGCTAGAAATCACAACTTGCTGTCTTTAAAAGAAGGAAAGACACATTGGATAATGTAGTCTTAGATATCCCCCCCCCCCCTAAAAAAAAAAAAGACGGGATGGTCATGACTAAAAACAAACAATAACATCGCTTTCATTACTGTCGTCAGTTTATTGTTGATGTAGTTGATGATGTCGTTGATGTGGTTGTGGTTGGTGTTGTGACCGGTGTTATTGTTGTTTTTGCTGGGCCCTTGGTGTTGTTGCTGTAGAAACTGTTAGTGTTGTTGGGGTTGGGGTTGTTGCTGTTGTTGTTGCCGTTAGCTTGTTGATGTTGATGTTGGTGGTGTTAGGGCTATTGGTGTTGTTGTCAGCTTGTTGATGTAGTTGATGTTGGTGGCATTGTTGTTGGTGTTGGTGTTGTTGGTGTTAGTGTTGTTGTTGGTGTTGTGGATATTGGTGTTGGTGTTGTTGGTGTTAGTGTTGTTGTTGGTGTTGTGGATATTGGTGTTGGTGTTGTTGGTGTTAGTGTTGTTGTTGGTGTTGTGGATGTTGGTGTTGTTGGTGTTAGTGTTGTTGTTGCTGTTGTGGATGTTGGTGTTGTTGATGTTGGTGTTGTTGGTGTTGGTGTTGTTGGTATTGATGTTGTGGATGTTGGTGTTGTTGGTGCTGGTGCTGTTGTTGGTGTTGGTGTTGTTGGTATTGCTGGTGTTGTGGATGCTGGTGTTATTGATGTTGGTGTTGTTGGTTGTTGGTGTTGTTGGTATTGATGTCGTGGATGTTGGTGTTGTTGGTGCTGGTGTTGGTGTTGTTGGTGTTGGTGTTGTTGGTGTTGCTGGTGTTGTGGATGTTGGTGTTGTTGATGTTGGTGTTGTTGGTGTTGTTGGTGTTGATGTTGTGGATGTTGGTGTTGTTGATGCTGGTGTTGTTGTGGATGTTGGTGTTGTTGGTATTGGTGATGTTGGTGTTGTTGGTGTTGATGTTGTGGATGTTGGTGTTGTTGACGCTGGTGTTGTTGTGGATGTTGGTGTTGTTGGTATTGATGTCGTGGATGTTGGTGTTGTTGGTGCTGGTGCTGGTGTTGTTGGTGTTGGTGTTGTGGATGCTGGTGTTGTTGTTGTTGTTGTTGTTGTTGTTGTTGTTGTTGTTGTTGTTGTTGTTGTTGTTTGTGGAGGTGGTGGTGGTGGAGGTGTTGTGACCGGTGTTACTGTTGTTATTACTATTGTTAGTGCCGTTGTGATGCTTGGTGTTGTTGCAGTTGTCACTGTTGGTGTTGTTGGTGATGTCGTTGATGATGTTGTTGATGTAGTTGTTGTTGTTGTTGTTTGTGGTGGTGGTGGTGGTGGTGGTGGTGGTGGTGGTGGTGGAGGTGTTGGTGAAGGTGGTGTTGTTGGTGTTGTTGTTGATGTGGTTGTTGTTGTTGTTGTTTGTGGTGGTGGTGGTGGAGGTGTTGTGACCGGTGTTACTGTTGTTATCACTATTGTTATTGCTGTTGTGATACTTGGTGTTGTTGCAGTTGTCACTGTTGGTGTTGTTGGTGATGGAGTTGATGATGTTGTTGATGATGTTGTTGTTGTTGTTGTTGCTGTTGTTGTTGTTGTTGTTGTTGTTGTTGTTGTTGTTGTTGTTGTTGTTGTTGTTGTTGTTGTTTGTGGAGGTGGTGGTGGTGGAGGTGTTGTGACCGGTGTTACTGTTGTTATCACTATTGTTATTGCTGTTGTGATACTTGGTGTTGTTGCAGTTGTCACTGTTGGTGTTGTTGATGGAGTTGATGATGTTGTTGATGTAGTTGTTGTTGTTGTTGTTTGTGGTGGTGGTGGTGGTGGTGGTGGTGGTAGAGGTGTTGTTGTTGTTGTTGGTGGTGGTGGTGGTGGTGGTGTTGTGACCGGTGTTACTGTTGTTATCACTATTATTATTGCTGTTGTGGTACATGATTTAGTTGTTGCTGTTGTCGCCGTTGGTGTTGTTGTTGACGTTTTTATGTTGCTTTCATCATCTCATTACACAAGAGGGTATCGGGACAATTTCAAATTTCACATATAGTTGGGAGAGAGACAGACAGGAAGAGAGAGACACTAACATTCATACACACATGCATGTATGTATATATATATATATATATATATATATATATATATATATATATATATATATATATATATATATATATGCAGAACTTATATTTAATTTGTTGGGATTCAACAAGTTTAAAAGTTTTATAACTCATATAAAGCACTCAACAAGTTACTGGAGTAAATATTCAATATATTAATAAACGGAAACTATATTTATAAAACCATAATTATTTTATTATATATATTTCAAGGGCAACCAGGAATATATATATATATATATATATATATATATATATATAAATGGAATAGAATGAAACGAAATTTCATTTCTCACTCTTAGTACGGCACTTACTTAAATGTAAGTATGGGTGTATGTATACGTACATACATATATGTACACAGACGTACAGTAGTATGTATATATATACATACATGCACACATATATATATATATGCACGTATCGATACATATATATATATATATATATATATATATATATATATATATATATATATATGTGTGCATGTATGTATATATATACATACTACTGTACGTCTGTATACATATATGTATGTACGTATACATACATACATTCTTACACATATATATATATATATATATATATATATATATATATATATATATATATATATATATATATATTCCAACCAGGAATATATATATATATATATATTATATATATAGGAAAAGAGTCAGGACCCCGACGGCTGAGCTCTGGCCGTTTCGACTGTTAGGTATATATATACACACTAATTCATCAGACAGAGAGGCAAGCAGAGAAAGAGAGAGAGAAAATGAAAGAAAAAAAAGAAGAAAAAAAGTTACAGACTCTCATTTCTGAGATTATTGCACCTAAATGCTGTTTTTATTATTGTTGTTGTTGTAGTATTAGGGAAAAGGGTTAAAACTTGAACCCAACACAGCCTGGGATGCTGGCTTTTGTTTTGTTTGATGTTTGTTATTGATAGCAAAACGTGGTTTTGTTGTGTATATTTATTTACCTGTTAACGTCCTAGTAAGCCACACTACACAACACCACATTACACCACTCAACACTACACCACACTACACCATACCATACCACACCAAACTACACACCATTCTACACTACACCATAGCATACCACACCACACTACACCATACCATACCACACCACACCACACCATGCCACACCACACCAAACTATACCACACCACACCACACCACACTACACCACTCCACATCACATCATACCACACTCCACCACATTACACTAAAACACACCACACTACACCACTCCACACCTCATCAGACCACACTGAACCTCATCACATCACACCAAAACACACGACACTACACCATACCATACCACACCAAACTACATCCACCACATCACACTACACTACACCACACTACACTAAAACACACCACTCTACACTACTACACCATACCACATCATACCCACACTACACTACGTAAAACCACACCACTACACCTCACTACTCAACACAAAACCACACTACACCTCACCACATCACACCACATAGCTATTTCATACCACACTAGAGCACAGCACACCACACCGCACTACACTACAACACACTGCAAAAGACTGCACCACACCCTACCTTACTACATCATTTTACACCACACCTCACTATACTACACATCACTATATCACACCACATTACACTACACCACACCACACTACACTAGACTACACCATACCACGCATCACCACACCTCGCCACACCACACTAATTTCTGATCTGCTAGAAATAGCAGTCAAATCTCCATCGCATCACACCCTACCATACCACACTACTCTACACTAGACTGCAATCTGCTAGAAATAGCCGCCAAATCTTCCTCACGTCACACCCTACTACACTGGACTCTAATCAGTTAGAAATAGCAGTCAAATCTCCAATGATATTGTGGCTCTGGTTGTCCCTTACACAAAAAAAAAACTGACATCAGGGGTGACATCAGACTAAACTATGGGGTCCTAGAAATTGCAGTGAATGCACTCTCAAACCACACCCAATGTCTTTAGAAGACATGCTTGATCTCCTGCTATAGGAAGACAACTGGATGGTCACGGCTGGCATTTAATCACAGATCAGCAAATTCATGGCTGACCTGGGATTAAACCTCAATAAGGGCAAATAGATGAGGAAAACAAATTACTAGACTATGTCTAATGTGGATGGATGGATAGATAGATAGATAGATAGATAGATAGATAGATAGATAGATAGATAGATAGATTGATTGATTGATTGATTGATTTATTGTTAGATAGCTAGATAGATAAATAAATATATATATATATATATATATATATATATATATATATATATATATATATATATATATATATATATAGATTATATTTTTGTTCTTAAAATCCACTGACAATAAATACACCAGGATTTTTTCATTCTGATGACTGAAAGCAAATTTTGTTTGCTTTCAAGAAACCACTGGTAAATGAAATAATTATCTTATGCTGTTTATTACATACTATTAAGCTCTGTAACCTACATAGAGCACTCTTTTTTCCTGGACTTTTCCGACGGAATTACTTCATTTATGTATGTATGTATGTATGTATGTATGTATGTATGTATGTATGTATGTATAAAGGAGCTCTTAAGAGTCAATGGCCATCCAAAATCACCGGGAGAGATGACCCCTTAGCCTTTGTCAAGGCAGAATTCTAGGAGAAGGAAAACTCTGATATAACACCTGCAACCCTGATGGTATCCAATGATGTTGACTTGTTCTTCTTTTTGGTAAATATCATCTTGGTTAAGAGAGTGGGACTGGCTTTGTGCAGTGCCTTTCCTCACTATAAAAGCTTCACAGCACAGGCATTGCTTTATATCTGGAGATCTCTCTGCACTTGTCATCACATGGTACCATGGGCCCAGCACTATGTGTCAATAATTGTCACAAGTGTAGTGTTTGTACCAGAGTTTTCAAGTCGCTGGCTGGACTAAAAAGTCACACTCGTTCAGCGCATCGGTAGGGGTTCTCCTACATGGATATAAAGTAGTGGCCGTACTCGAAAACGAGTTGGCAGCCACCATGTATGTATGTATGTATGTATGTATGTATGTATGTATAGATAGATAGATAGATAGAGAGAGAGATAAATAGATATGTGATAGATAGATTAGATTGATAAATAGATAGATAGATAATATATATATATATGTGTGTGTGTGTGTGTGTGTGTGTGTGAGAATCCCGGGTTCAATCGGGGGTAACCACAGTAAGTAAGGTACTCAATACATTAGTAGAGTGTATACAACAAAATTTAATATTGAAATGGCTTCTACAGAACTAGAACTGTTTCATTCGAAGGAAATCCTCAGGAAAGCCCTGATATATATATATATATATATATACAGAGAGAGAGAGAGAGAGAGAATGTGTAGATTGATGGATAAATATATAGATAGATAGTCAGACAAATAGATAGAGGATATGTAGATAGATAACTATATATATCAATATATATCAATATATATCAATATATATATATATATATATATATATATATATATAGAGAGAGAGAGAGAGAGAGAGAGAGAGAGAAAGGAAGCGAGAGAGTGATTAATAGATATCTTTCTTTATTTGCCACAAGGGCGTACAAGAAATGGGACATTACAAGACGTGACGGCGGGGAGTTTACATAAAAATTGTATCAACTTATAGATAGATAAATTTCTTTTTTAGTTAGCCACAAGGGCACAAAAGAAGGGGACAAATACAAATGGGGAGTTTACATACAGGTATATGAAAATAAAACTATTAATAAAATAACAAATAACAATTGAAATCCCCAATAGGGGGAGGCGTTACACAGGGGTTGTAGAGATAGATAGATAGATAGATAGATAGATAGATAGGGGGGGGGGATAAAAAGAGGAAGGAATAGAAATATAGAGACAGAGACAGAAAAAGGAAGAAAAATATACATCTAGGAAAAGAGAGAGGGAGAGAGAGAAAGGAGGGAGACATACAAACATAGAGAAACAGAAAGAGGTACAGAGATAAAGAGGAAGCAAGGGGGTGTTATGTACATAGAGAGTGAAGAAGAGTGAGAGATAGGGAAGACTGTAGAGGAAACAAGATAAAGAGAGAGAAAGAGAATGGAGAATTGAGAAGAAGAAACATGGTAGAAAAAGAAAAAGAAATAAGAAGGCGGAGGGCAAGATAAAAAGAGAGAAAGAAAGTTAAGGCAAGAGAGAGGGGAGAATTAAGAGGAAGCTTGATAAGGAGAGGTAGTGGGGGAAGGAAGACGGCAACAGAAAGAGTGGGAGAATGAGAAAGAGTAGACAAAGAGAGCGAGGAATGAAATGAGAAGAGGAAGCTAGATAGAGTGAGAGATGAGGTGTATATAGAAAGAGAGCGAGGGAATGAGTGAGGGGTGACGGTGGTATAAAGAAAAGGAGTGTGAAAAGAGAAGGGATAGCTAGATAAAAAGTAAAATAGAAAGAGAGGGATAGAGAACAAGGGAGTAGACGGCGGTAGAAAGAAAAAGAGGATAAAAGGAGAAGGAGAATCTAGATAAAAAGAAAGAGATGTATATAGAGAGAGCAAGAGAGGCGGCGGTAGAGAGATAAAGAGTGAAAGGAGTAGGGGAAGATAGATAAAGAAAGAGAGGGGGAGCGAGTGGAGACGGCGGTAGAGAGAGATAAAGAGACAGAACGGAGAACGGGAAGCTAGCTAAAATGAGGGAGGCGGCGGTAGAGAGAAAAAAGAGTGAAAGGAGAAGGGGAAGGAGGATAAAGTGAGAGAGTGAGAGAAATAGAACGAGAGAGTGGAGACGACGGTAGAGAGAAAAAGAGGCTGAAGGAAGGGGAAGCTAGATAAAAAGATATATATAGAGAGAGAGAGTAAGGGAGGGGAAACGACAGACAGGAGAGAGAGAGAGAGAGAGAGAGACATACATGCAATCACACATAGACACAGACAAGCGACAGTCATAGACTGAGAGACGAGGTGAAGAGAAGGGAGGAAGGAAAAAGGGAAAACAGCCGCCCGATCATAGATCGAAGCTGATCAAAACTCATAAAGTTGGGTAGATGAATTAAAAAAAGAAGTGTGGACCACTCTATCATCGATCCATCCATCTTACCTGGGGTACATACCCACAGATAGATGATAATATAGTGTCAACACAAGAATAACAACATCAGCAAGTGTTTCATCGTTAAGGTAAGTTTGCCTCTTTTTTATGTTGTTACCTATGTCAGTCTATCTATTTCTCTATGTGTCTATCTCTAGTCATCTATGTTGTCTGTTGCTGTTTATCTATCAATCTATCCTGGAGATGAGGGTTGCACATTTTTTCGGGGGTATGTGTTACCCATATGTAATGTCTCCCCCTATTGGGGAAAATCGATTAATTTTTAAATTGCATTTGTGATAGTATTTTACACGTTTTTATTGTATGTAAACTTCCCCCTTTGTATTTTTCCCCTCCTTTTGTGCCCCTGTGGCTAATAAAGAAACATATCTATCTATCTATCTATTTATATGCTTGACTTTCTTTCTTGCTCTTTCTGTCTGTTTATGTTATCTATCTGTATATACATATCTCATTCTTTCTGTCTATCTACCCATCAGTTATCTCTCTCTCTCTCTCTCTCTCTCTCTATATATATATATATATATATATATATATATATATATATATATATAGTAAGAGAGAGAGAGAGAGAGAGAGAGAGAGAGAGAATATATATATATAAAGAAGGAAAGAGAGAGTGTAAAAGAACACGCGATATACACGCGATCTGATCATATTGAAAAGTATAGATACATACATAATATACATATACATATATATGTATATACATACTTTATGTATGTATATATACATACACACACATATATATATATATATGTCTATAAAGTGAATTTATTTTTCAATTTTTCCTCACACTTTCTCTTTTTCTCTCTCTTAAAAAGAGAAAGACAGACAGAGAGATGGTACTTTTCTCTTCTAATTGTCTTTCTATCTGTCTTTAAAAGTATGTTTATGTTTTAACATGTAACATATATGAAATACCCTTTCTAATATCTATCTAAATTTATTTTACTATCAATCTCTCCTCTGGATTATATGTATATATACACATATATATGTGTGTGTGTGTGTGTGTGGATACACGCGTATATGTTGGTGTGTATATGGATGTATATTTATATAGATATATAGATAGATATAATGGTGCTCACTGTCTATTTTTTTAATGAAATTTTATGTACAAAACTACTTTTATATGTGTTTTTTTTATCTTGTTTTCTCATTCACATGTAAACATACATACACATATACGTGTATACAGTTATGCGCATGTGTGTGTATATTAAACTCACATACACATATACAGAGAGAAGGGGAAGAGAAAAAGAAAGATACAGGCATATGTGTGTGTTTGGCTACGTATTTATATGGGCGCATACATATGCACACACACACACATATATATAGTGTATATATACATATATATATGTTTGTGTGTGTGTGTGTACTATATATATATATATATAACATCTATTTATTTCCTCTCTTTCTCTCTCTCTATATATATAACCACACACACACACACACACACATATATATATATGTGTGTGTGTGTGTAGTTATATATATATAGAGAGAGAAAGAGAGGAAATAGATAGATATGTGTTATATACACTCTCTTATATATATATATACATGTTGAACTTTTGCTTCTCTACCTTCTCTCTCTCTCATACTTTTATCTCCCTCCTACATACTCTCCGTTTCACGTCTATCAATTTCTATTTCTCTTCTCTTTCTTTCTCACTTTTTCCCTCCTTCCCTTCATTACATTTCTTACTCTTTCTATCTTCTTATCCCTTCTTTCTTTCCTCTCTGTCTCTGTTATATCTTAGTCAACTTTCTTCCTTTCTCTCTCTCCCTCCCTCTTATATTTCCTGTCGTTTTATATTTCTATCGTCTGCTTCATTTCCACATTTCTTTATATCCTCCTTTTTTCCTTGGATTTATTAGTCTTTCCCTTCTCTCCTTCTTTAATTCTGTTTTTCTTCCCTCTTCCTCT
>OZ024741.1:234889837-234902337 GCA_964016885.1 Eledone cirrhosa | reverse complement strand
AACGCAGCCTTTTTTTCTTCTCTTTCTTCAACGACACTTGTTTCTCATCACATCTAAAACTTCTTTCTCATACTTTCCGCTACTCTCTCTCTCTCTCTCTCTCTCTCTCTCTCTCTCTCTCTCCTTTCTATATCGTCTGCTATCACTCTTTCTCAGACTTTTCTCTCCCTTCACTATATTGTCTGCTATCCTTCTTATACTTTATTCTACTCTTTCTCTTTCCTCCCCTTTCTATATCATCTGTTATCCCTCTCTCTCTCTTCTCAACTGTCTATATCGTCTGCTATTTCACTTTCTCATGCTTTCCTCTATTTTCTCTTATTCCTCTGTTTATATCGTCTGCTATCCATCTTTCTTTTTTCTCTCTCTCTCGTCTTCTTTCTATATCGTCTGCTATCCCCCCTTTCTTCTATTCTCTCTCAGTCCTTCCCTCTCATTTGCTTTTAGTTATCCCCCGCTCCTCAGTCTATACATTATTTAACTCTATCTCTTACCACCTCTCTATCTGCTATGTGTGTGCGTGTACTACCCAAACTCTCATACATGAACACATACACACACGGCTTTTCTCTCTCTCTCTCTCTCTCTCTCTCTGCCTTAAGTCTTACCTCTTCTCTTTATCCTGCATTAGTTTACTACATCTTTTCCTCTTCTTTCTCTTTCACAATCTCACTCTCCCACCCCCACTCTCTCTCTCTATATATATAATGTGTGTGTGTGTGGGCATACTGACCTCTTCCTACTTCTATCTTTCCTCCTCTTTCTCTCTCTCTCTCTCTCTCTCTCTCTCTCTCTCTCTCTCTCTCTCTCTCTCTCTCTCTCTCTTGTCTCAGATTAGGTTTGTCTCTTTATCTTGGTCCTTCGGTTCTCTTTCCCCTCGACTCTTTTCTTTCTTTTTCTCTGTCACATTTTCCAATGTCGCCCCTCTGTCTACTTTGATGTGTCCCCTTCCCATCTCTATGTTGTCGTCACATTTGTCTCTTCCTTCACATAAATCTTACCCTCTCTGTCTCACTCAATACAATTCTTATCTTCTCTACCTGACTCCCCCTATACAATTCTTATCTTCTCTACCTGACTCCCCCTCTTTCCTCTACCTACGATATAAATATCTATAAGCATATGTACACATACGGAGAGAGGGACTTCCGCGTAGTTTCTGTCTACAAAATTCAGCTCCCGACGTATTGGTCAATCTGGGGCTATATATATAATATTGGATGCTTCCCCAAGGCAACGATGATATATATATACACACACACACACACACATATAGGGAACGAGAGCGGGAGAGAGAGAGTGTGTGTGTGTGTGTACAGTGATGTAAAAGGGTGAAGGTCAGGGTATACTTCCTATTCTACATTTGTTATACACAAGGGTTTGAACATTGAACTGCATGGTTGTGAATACACACACACACACACACACACACACACACACACATACACACACACACACACACACACACACACACACACACACACACACACACACACACACACACACACACACACACACACACATCTATATTAGACAAAAAACAAGACGAGATAGGATAAAAATTTAAGTTATTTGTTTGACGCTGAAATTAAAAGAAATGTTAACGTTTCTGACGATGTCCTTCCTCGGAAAATAGAGTAAGAAGGAATTGATTTTTATTGAAACTGAAAATCTTCACAAATTTCTGCGACTTTCACGTTGTGGTTTTCAGATGGTGGATTAGAGCCGCATCATGTAACTTGGGGTACCGTTTTGTAAAGATATAATTCAATATTAAAATCTAGTTTGATATTGAGTGCTGTTTTCTCCGTCTTAGCATTTGTGTGTGTGTACACATGTACATAGGTATGTGTGTGTTGTAAAGTACGAGCTGCAGTGTTGTAGAACATAACAGCAACCCTCTTATACTTCCTATTCTACATTTGTTATATAAACTGTCCCCTTTAAGCTATTTACTAATCACCATCAAGGAGTATTGTCGTGTGTACCCTGACCCCAACCTACACATATTCACCCTTTTACATCACTGTACACACACACACACACACTCTCTCTCCCCGCTCTCGTTCCCTATATGTGTGTGTGTGTGTGTGTGTATATCATCGTTGCCTCTTGTCTCTGCTTCTCCCTTTCTATCTTTACTATTTACCACCACCACTATCCCTTTTCTCTCTCTCTGTGCTATCTATTTATCATTCCTCTTCACTTGTCACTGTTGCTTCTCCCTCTTACTATCTTTACTATCTATAGAAGCTATCTCTCTCTTATCTTTACAAACATCTCTTTTCTCCTTCTTTCGCTCTCTTCATTCTCTCTATCATAAATCTAATATCCTCTTTCTTTTATCTCTACTAAACTCCCCTCTTATATATATTGCCTTCTCTCTTCACCTCCTCCCCTTCTTTTCCATTCTTCTATGTCTGCCTTGATATATCCCTTACTATTTTATCTTCAATGTCCATCAACACATCTCTCCTCCTCTCTTTTATCTGCTGCCCATTCTCTCTCTCTCTCTCTCTCTCTCTCTCTCTCTCTCTCTCTCTCTCTCTCTCTCTCTTTCTCTCTCTCTCTCTCTCTCTCTCTCTCTCTCTCTCTCTCTCTCTCTCTCTCATATATATCTATATATCTAGAGAGAGAGAGAGATATGTATAATCCTCCTCCTTCCCAGACCTCTCCCTCTCTCTTTAATTTACAATTGTACTGTTTTATTTTATCTACTGAGTTTCTAGTTATCATAATTCATATATTTACCAACCCCTAACCCCAATGCCAACATTAGCAAGCCAGCAAGGAAGCTTCTAAATAGTCACATTAGACTCTCTCTCTCTCTCTCTCTCTCTCTCTCTCTCTCTCTCTCTCTCTCTCTCTCTCTCTCTCTCTCTCTCTCTCTCTCTCTCTCTCTCTTTCTCTCTGTATATATATATATAGTCTAACCCATACTAGCCTGGAAAATGGACGTTAAACGAAGATGATGATATATATCTATCTCCATCTCTATCTCTCTCTGATGTTACCAGTTTAGACCAGTAAGACCTATTATACAAGTGTTCTTCTATGCTTAAGAAAGGTTCAGTGATTTCTCATTTGCTATCGAAATGTTGAAACATAGAAGTTTAAACATAGGGCAGAAAATCCTTATGATAAATACATGTGTGTGTGTGTGTGTGTGTGTGTGTGTATAGACTATTTCTGAAAAAAATGTTAGAATGCTTTTGATCATATCCTATGACTGCTTGATAAGGGTTGGCTCAGGGCTAAAGAACTGCAACAGTTTACCTTAATTATTCTTAGATATACTATTGACTGTACTTGAACTGTCCACCATTGTTTGTCAAGCTATGCACCACTACATCAGAGTACAAGTAGATTCTGTACTCTGCTTGTATTTAAACCTTCCACCATTGTCTGTCAAGCTATGCAGTACTACATCAAGGTAAAACCAACATCTGTACCCTGCTTGTATTTAAACCTAGCATTGTCTGTCAAGCTACCCACCACTGTATCAGGGTACAGCTATCTTCTGTACATAATATTTACTTAACACAGATTAAAACTCTGTCAGAATCAACCAATCAGACTTATATACATTGTATTTATATAATGCTGTACAATCTTACTCTATGCCTTCAACATTGATTACTCTGTGTCCATATGTATATATATATATATATATATATATATATATATATATATATATATATATATATATATATATATATATGTACATTCATACTTATATTATCAATATCATCATTTTACATCTATTTTCCATGTTGGCATGGGTTAGATGATGATGATGATGATGATGGTGGTGGTGAAGTTATATATACATATCCTGTAATGTGTATAAACACATACACAAGCATAGCATATATCCATTGGAAAGTGTGGAGTACTTCTTTCCATACACCAGTAGGGAGGAAAACTGGTGGTGGTGGTGGCAGGAATGATGATGGTGATGGTGGTGAAGAGGAAAAGAATGGTGATGGGAATGAGGATGTGGATGATGTTGTTTATGGTGATGGTGATCATGATGAGGATGATACATTAAATCACAAACTGATCACAATTGGTTAGTCTGTGATTTATTACTAGTCATTAGCAAGAGGAGGCTTGATTTAATTGGTCACTCTATGCTGTAATCACTGACCACCAGCTTATATGCTTTCTGCCTTGGTCCTTCTCTTATTATTACTGGTCATTAGCAAGAGGCTGATTTAATTGGTCCACCCTGTTATAATTATTGGCCGTTAACTTGTTACAGTCCAGCTGGTCACTCTGCTACCTTTAACCTTTCAGACACTCATTATTTACTGCCACTGAGGACAGTAGGTTGTTTGAATCGTGAGAGCATCAGACAAAATGCTTCATGATACTTAGTTATGATGCTCTTACATTTTGAGTTCAAATCATGCCAATGTCTAGTTTGCTTTTCATCCTTTTGGAGTCGATATATTAGTACCAGTTGCGTACTGGGACCAATGTAATCAACTTTCCTCTCCCCACAAATTGAAGGCCATGTGTCTAAATTAGAAATCATTATAAGGGTGGTGGATTGGTGGAATTGTTAGAGCATCAGAGAAAATGCTTTGCAGCATTTCGTTATGGCCCTTTATGTTTTGAGTCCATATCACACCAAGGTCAACTTTGCCTTTCATGTTTCCAGCGTTGATAAAATAAATGATGAGCTTCTGTACAAATTCCTTGTATTAAATTTAGCTCCAAAGGCTTTGGTCAACCTCTGGTAGAAGGAAGAGTTTTACCCATATGCTGTGTAGTGGGATGAAAACCAAAACCATGATATTTGAAGCAAATAACTTAACCATTGCCATTCTTGTGTATCTGACCTTATATGTGTGTATGTAGTTTTGGTAGATAATCCCACAGCAAGTAGAACAGCCATCAAAACTAGTCATTCATGACGCAAACCAGAGTGGGAATAGCAAAATGAAGAGGTGATGTAACATTGTGGGTTGGATGGAGGCAGGGCATTTGATCATTGTGATCAGTGGAAAAGATAAGTAGATATGATATCAACTGGTAGTAGCAAAACTGAAGAGATAGGTATGAAATATGTTGATCTGCTATGGGATGAAGTTGAGACTATTTGACTATTAATAGGAGCAGAACTTTTTGTCACTGTCATCAGAGGAGGATAGACAAAATGGTACAATATGTAAGGATATGATATATCAGATGAGACAACCATGCAATCATGTCCAAGGCTACAACTTCATCTGGATTTAGGGGTTGATGGATGGATATGTGTGTGTGTGCATGAATATACATTAATTAATCATCTTCATCATTATCATTGTTTTATGTGACATATATTATGTATATATATATTTAATGAATTGGATTATAAGTGGCAATACTATATATATAGATATCAAATATTTCATCATCTCATCACATACCAATGTCATCAACCCCTACATTTTAGTTATTTCCCATGGTATTTTTTTCTATTCTTCTAATGGTTTCAGTTATTGGGCTGTGGCCATGCTGAGGCAACACCTTCAAGGATTTTTTAGTCTAACCAGATCAATTCCACAATGTATTTCATTTGGGGTACTTATTCCATCAAACTCCCTTATTTTATTTCATTTCTCTCTCTCTCTCTCTCTCTCTCTCTCTCTCTCTCTCTCTCTCTCTCTCTCTCTCTCTCTCTCTCTCTCCCTCTCATTCACATTCATTCTTTTCCTTCCAATTTTACTTACCCACTTCTCCCTCTGTCACTCCCCCTCTTAAACCTCTCTCTCACACTAACTCTCTCTCTCTCTCTCTCTCTCTCTCCTTCCTCACTCTGCCTCTCTGTGTCTGTTACATATCTGTTTCTCCTAAACATTTCTTTCTCTCTCTCACTCACACTACCCCACCTATCAGTCTATCTTCCTATCTCAATTGGTGACCTTTTTTTTTTATTCTACCCCCCCCCCCCTCTCTCTCTCTCTCTCTCTCTCTCTCTCTCTCTCTCTCTCTCTCTCTCTCTCTTCTCTCCTTCCTCTCTGAACCTAACCTTTTATGTAGCTCCATACAAATACATAGTAATATAAACTACCATTATACATATACAAACACACACATATTAAAGGTTTAATATGTGTGTGTGTGTTTAAATAAATATATATATATGTGTCGAAAACAAAGCGAGGTTTCACATTAAGGTCTTTGTTGATTATACAGTTACAAACGTTTCACCGATGGGTGGTTCAGGATCTATGTAAATGTTATAGACCCAACTCCAGCCTGATCTGCTCATCAGACTTAGTATATATGTACGTAAACGTATATATGTGTGTGTGTGTGTGTATATATATATATATATATCCACCTAATTTTTTTTTATCCACCTAATTTTAATTCTTTGATATTAGAGTTAGAACAGATACTCTATACTATTTCCGGTCAGCATGGCTTGGCTAGAGATTTAAGACGCTGGCTTGAGACCTTTACTTCCCTCCGAAGAAGAGATATTATCTCGAAAATTAAGGACATTTAAATAAATTCAAGGTGAAAGACAAATTCTCAACAATATCTTTTACTATTGCATTCTTTTTTCTATGTCCATACCTGCATTGTTTTGGCCTTATTACACATATTCAAACGTTTATATATATATATATATATATATATATATATTTATAAAGGTTCAAGTAGCTTTCGATGTAGCTCATTAAAGTAAACAAAAGTAAATTTGAATACATAGAAGAAAAACGTACTTTATGTAAACATGAAAACCTTAGGCACTATTCCAGCGAAATAATTATTATGTGAGCTCGGTGTCTTTTTCGACAACAGTAAAAGCGCATCATGAAATAGAGGAGTGAATAATAGACACTATTATGTACAAAACATAATATTGTAAAAGTTATGACATCACTTAATGTATGAACATCAAGCATGAAACGATAAATTATACAATGTCAAATCTATAACTTAACTTAGTAATCTGTTAGAAATTGCTGGTTGTGAAATATACAAAATGATATTGTTAGTCTCAAGGAAGCGTACCTTTTGTTTCAAGTACAAAGAGTAAATTAAAATCCGAAGAGCCGAATAACGAAAGATAACTCTTGTCTTACTTAATCACGAAAATTCACACAAATAACCGAAACTTTTTTAATGTCTCCAAAGGCCCCAATATTGATTTTTGAAAGCCTTTGTAGATCATGTACAGGTTTTGTGCAAGGAGAAGCTCTGTAAAAAATCTCAAAGAAATCGCATGAATGGTTTAGAATATATGAGCCCTCATTAAAAATTGTCCACACACATACAGAAAACTTCATCTTTATATATATACAGATATATATATGTATAATATATATAAATTAGAGCATGTGTTAGTTTATCACCGACACTTTTGTATGCAGGGTAGAGCACTCGAAGTACACAAGTGGGTCTGTTTACTCCAGGGTATAATTATATATATATACATATAGTAGTTGCTTATCTGTAAGACTTGCGTTGTCACATTTCGTTGATAATCAGGTGTAATCAGTTAAGAGCACTCCACGTCAGTCATATATATATATATCCAGCAATACGATGGAGTGTCTATGTGTGAATTGACGTTAAGACAAACGTTACAAAATCGTGTTTATTGCATAATACATGTTTCATTTCAGTGACACCGATGTCCAGCCGTTATGTAATCATGACTGATGTTGCAATGGTTGCATAACGATTGCACACTGATGTCAGTGGAATATATATTAGGCAAAAATACGATTATGTAACATCTGTCTTAACGTTAATTCATACACACACACATATGTATATATATATATGAGAGATATTTTAACTTTAATTATATCTCATAAAATAATACAACTGGCTTTTCCACATAATACATATTGTTAGCACCCCAAACACTTAAATTGGGTTTATATTAAAATATAACCTAATGTTTGTTGAGTGAGATGGTTACCAGTTAGAGATTAGCTTTAAACTATCTCTGTTATTGTATTATATATATATATATATATATATATATATATATATATATATTATAATAAAATAACAGGAGGCTGGACTTGTGCAAATCCTTGAAAGGTTTATTATACTATGATCATTTCAATGACCGGGTTCCGTATGAATTCGGTGATATCATCAGGTATTCGAAATATAACAAATTCTATCCAGTGGTGAACCAACAAACATAAATAAATAAATAAATATATATATATATTAGGTATAGGATTATCCTGGATGCAGTAATCGTTAATTACTACAATGGATAGAGTTGACGTACGGTGAGGGGTTACTCAACGAGTTATGGAAGAATAGTTGAAGAAACTCCTCTCCCTTTCTTTCTCTCTTCCTTTTCAACTCTATCTTCCCCAATAACCTCACTTAAGGGTATTTACATTTTACATTTTAACCATTCTGCTCTGATGATACAGTGGTCACAGCATTTGATAATTGAGTTTTGCAAATAGTTATAAATTTGCACATAGCATAACTAGGCTGTATAACCACCGTGGAAACATTTGTAAGCACACAGAATAAATTACCTTTTTATGATGTCTACCTGTTATTATTCATTCTTTATATATATATATATATATATATATATATATATATATATATATATATATATATATATATATATATACTATTGTTAATACGAAGCATTGTAAGGTATGTAATAAACGACTGATGAGTTTCAAAAAGCCAGTCATGCACGAAGCAGAATGGCTCCACGCGTGCGTATTTCAGACACGCAAACCATTTAGGAAAGAATCCATCGATCGTTCGTTTTTGTTTTGAACTGTTTCCGTTTCACATTTGAAAAGAGGGTATTAGCCCTGAAATATCATGCTGAAATATACTGGGTAAAACATTACTTTCTTTTGTTTTATTTGTCGACCTTTGTCCTTTATATATTTCTACCGCATTGTATAAGCTTTTTGAAACTTATCAGTCGTTTATTACACACACACATACATATATATCATAATCATCATCACTGTTTTACGTCCGTTCTTTCACGCTAGCATGGCTTAGACGGATTGTCCTGTTGTGGGCAGTGTCCGGTCGGCTGACCTTGTCTTGCTCATACGGGAACTGATTCTGGCTTGATTTCTACAGCTGGATGCCTTTCCTAACACCAACCTCATTTACAGTGAGTGCTGGGTGCTTTTTTGCCGTGGCACCTCCACGACCACTTTGCAGTGGAATGATATGAACCCCAGTCCCTATCATCTCATTTCTACAGCTGAGTAAACTGGAGCAATGGGAAATAAAGTGTCTTGCTCAAGGAAACAACACATCACCCGGTCCGAGAATTGAACTCACAACCTTTCGATTGCAAGCCCATATATATATATATATATATATATATACACACACACACACACACTATCGTTCTCTCATTTTCTAATGAACTCTAACGGAAGTCAAAATGTTCATTTATTTCTCCATTAACATGTTACATGCTAAGCCTGCTGTGTATTTTTAGTCGTAATTTTTTTTACATATTTATTTTTGTTGGAAGATGCCCGTAAGTTTTCTTTTCCATTGTTTTGTTATACATCTTAGCAACGGAGCTGTTTTCTAATCTGTCGCACAGACGGACATTACAAGTGCAATACCTCTTTAATATATGAAATTGCATGGCTTGCAATGTGGCTGACGAGGTAAAAATGCAGATGTCTCTTAGTTTTGCGTAGCTGCATTTTCTAAAAGATAAGCAACATTAACATATATAATGTCTACTATCTATGGTAGAGAAGGCTTTGAAACCTTAGGTAGCAAGTTACTATGCTGAGAAAATATTCATTACACATACACATACATATATATATATATATATATATATATATATATATATATATATATATATATATATATATATATATATATATATATATATATACATATATATATATATATATATATACATATATATATATATATATATATATATATATATATATATATATATATATATATATATATATATATATATATATATATATATATTGTTATATTTGGGGAGGGTCATATTTGCGTAATATTGCCAGAATTAATAACAGAACACACTCACTGTTTGGTTGGTTTTCGCTTCTCGCTGTCTTTTATATATATATATCTGCGATCTAACTTACTCGGTCCTCAATGTTGCCATTGACTGACCGGCGGTCAAAAATAATACAGATACAATATAGACAAACACATATATATATAGTTTACATAAATCTTTCGTTGCACATCTGCAACATCGTCAGTGGTGTTATATTCATTGTTCCTCCTGTTGTGTTGTATGTCTACGCCATTTTTTTTTGTTCAGTCTGTCTATATATTTATTTATTTATTTATTTGCTTGTTTGTTTATCTTATTTTATTTTGTCTTCTTTGCGCATGCGTTTGCGTGTGTGTATAGTGTTATGTGTGATGTGTGACTAGTGTGTATAGTGTTGTGTCTGCTGGGTGACTAGTGTGTGTTTATGTGCTTGTGTATGTATTTATTTATCTTATTTTATTTAATTTAATTTACTTATTTATTTATACTTCTCTTAGGTCAGTGTTGTTTGTTTGGGTGTTGTTGTTGTTCCACTCATTCTTTCTGTTTAGCTTTGGTCTTCTAATTTCTATTTCACTGGCCTCTCTGATTTGCCTATCTGCTGGGTCATTCCTATGTTTAGATATTATTCTAATTTCTATGTTGTCTATGTTACCGTCATGATGTTGTCTAGCATGTTCGTATAGTACTGACCCGTTTTTTCGTCCTTTTAGTTCCCCCCAGTGTTGGTCTATCCTTTCACCTATGCTACGAGCTGTCTCACCTATGTATGTTGTTGTCGTGTTTCTGCAAGTACCCTCTGTACATCTTATGCTATAGACTACGTTTCTAGTTTTACAGTTTATCCGGGGGTTCACCTTACATATGATACATTTCCTATTGGTACAGTGGGTTTTCTTAAAAGGGTAGGTTTTGCTGATCAGGGATTTTATGGTGGTTCCTGGCTTTTCTACCACCTTTATTTTTAAGTGGGTCTTTCTCAGGGCCTTTCTACACTGGTTAGCTAATTTCCCTCCAGGGGTGGCGTCCACAAACATGACACTCTGATATCTCTGGTTGTCGTACCATGATGTGGCCTTCCCTATCTTATGTCTAGCCCTATCTAAGCTATTCCATGATTTGCTCCTGTATAGTGGGCAAATTCCTTTCATGTCCAGTTCTATGAGGGTCTTATACTTTTCCATGGCTCCTTCGTATACTCTGACTCTGTCTCTTTGGTTGTAGCCAGAGAACTGCATGCGGTTGATGAAGTGTTGGATGTGTCCTTCCATTTCTGTTGGGTCGCACATGCTGGACACATTCTTCATCACTCGTACCAAATCTGCGATCAGAATATTAAACTTAGCACTACTGGACATTGCTGAGTTTTTGAGTATCAGGTATTTGGAGGCCATGGGTTTAGCATAGTGTGAGTGGAGAATTTGGGCTCTCTCGTCTATAGTGTTAATCCAGAGTTCTGTGTCTAATACAGGTAGTCTATTGTTAGGGTGTTTGGAAGGGAAGTCTATAGTTACAGTTATACTCTGGTGTATGGAATTAGCTATCTGCTGGATGCTTTCCATCGTGCTACGTTCTAAATCAAACTTGTTAGTGCTCTCTAGTGGGGGTGTTCTTATAACTATATTGATATCTTATAACTATATTGATATAGGACTAAAAGGACGAAAAAACGGGTCAGTACTATACGAACATGCTAGACAACATCATGACGGTAACATAGACAACATAGAAATTAGAATAATATCTAAACATAGGAATGACCCAGCAGATAGGCAAATCAGAGAGGCCAGTGAAATAGAAATTAGAAGACCAAAGCTAAACAGAAAGAATGAGTGGAACAACAACAACACCCAAACAAACAACACTGACCTAAGAGAAGTATAAATAAATAAGTAAATTAAATTAAATAAAATAAGATAAATAAATACATACACAAGCACATAAACACACACTAGTCACCCAGCAGACACAACACTATACACACTAGTCACACATCACACATAACACTATACACACACGCAAACGCATGCGCAAAGAAGACAAAATAAAATAAGATAAACAAACAAGCAAATAAATAAATAAATAAATATATAGACAGACTGAACAAAAAAAAAATGGCGTAGACATACAACACAACAGGAGGAACAATGAATATAACACCACTGACGATGTTGCAGATGTGCAACGAAAGATTTATGTAAATTATGTAAACTATATATATATGTGTTTGTCTATATTGTATCTGTATTATTTTTGACCGCCGGTCAGTCAATGGCAACATTGAGGACCGAGTAAGTTAGATCGCAGATATATATATATAAAAGACAGCGAGAAGCGAAAACCAACCAAACAGTGAGTGTGTTCTGTTATTAATTCTGGCAATATTACGCAAATATGACCCTCCCCAAATATAACAATATCTGTTTCGACACACGATTTCATATAAAAAACCTCGCAAAACTATATATAT
>OZ024741.1:234869837-234884837 GCA_964016885.1 Eledone cirrhosa | reverse complement strand
CAAGCAGAAATCTACTGAACCGTTTCATTTGATTCCCTCCATCCACTGTCACAATAAAAAGGCCATTACCATTCTACTCCAGAATAACAAGGATCACCACTTAGCCATGATAAATTAATATTTAAACTCTACTTCGATATTGAGTAGTCGTTCTCGTGTTCGTCAATAATACACGGTGTCCCCAAAAATTGTATACACACTTCAACAGCATTCTAATAAAAGTGTGTGTGTGTGTGTGTGTGTGTGGCTAGCTAAGTTAGTGTTAAAATATTTACGTTAATACATGGAATATTAATAAAACCAAAGCAATATTAACTTTTCGTCATTCGTGAACGCTCGTTCTGCTAGAAATAACAGCCAAATGGCACTGAAATTACACACCACCAGCTTGAATAAGTGAAGAATATATTAGATAATGTAATCCTTCATATAGGTGGTAGATGGGTGCAGATTAAGCTTGCGTGAGGCCTTCTGATTAGAAATTTAATCATAGACCTTGCGTGAAACTAATATATTATTTATGATACCAAACATATTAATTTGGGGCCCTTTCAAATACTGTTGGGCCCTTGTCTTCAGCACAGTCAGAGGCCCACCCCACTCCCTTTATCCCCCACTGCCAACATACTTCTAAAAAGATGAGATGGTCATAGGTTTCTGGATCAGGATGACCTGGGGCGAAAATGGCAGCGGTGGTTGTTGGTGACGATGGCTCGGTGGTTGTGGCGGCGGTTGTTATATATTACGCACTAACACCACCCCCGACGTCCCCCATCCATGAATATAATAAACGTTAACTAACTGTTGACATAACATGCTTGAGAGAGAGAGAGTAGGAGAAAGAGAGACAGAGAGAGTGAATGGGTTGCGTATGGAAGTTGTAGAGAAAGACTCTCTATATGAGAGAGGTGGGGAGGGAAAGAGAAAGGCTGTATATTTGAGAAAATTAGGATAGGAGAGAGAGAACGACTGTCTATATGTAAGAGAGATAGGGAAAGACAGTCTATGAGTGAGTTAAGAGGAAGAGAGAGAGAGAGAGAGAGAAAAATCTGTGTAAGAGGGGGTTAGAGAGAAAGACTATATATGAGAGTAGAAGAAAGAGAAAGAACTAAAAATAGATGTCGCATATGTTTTTGTATTTATAAACTATTTGTGTGAGTCCATAGCCGAGTAGTTAGGAAATTCTTTTTGCAATCACGAGATTCTGAGTCGATCCCACTGTATGGCATTTTGTGCGAGGACCTTTTACCATAATTTCTTGTTGACCCAAGCTTTGCGAGTGAACAAGAGGACATAAACTGTGTTGAAGCCCGTCAGTAATTTAAAGGGCAAGTCATGTCTCACTGATTCTGCTCCAGGATTACATCAAGGGCACATGTGTCACTTAATATACTAATTCAATACCGTTGGATGCGAACACACACACACACACACACACACGCACACACACATACATATATATCATCAATATATATCATCATCATCATTTCATTTTACGTCCGCTTTTTCCCTGCTTGCAAGGGTGGGACGGGAACTGATTCTGGCTTGATTTCTACAGCTGGATGCCCTTCCAACCTCATTTACAGTGAGTGCTGGGTGGTACCTCCACGACCACTTTGCAGTGGAATGATATGGGCCCCACTCCCTATCATCTCATTTCTACAGCTGAGTAAACTGGAGCAATGTGAAATAAAGTGTCTTGCTCAAGGAAACAACACATGTTTTTCGTATTCGTCTTATTCGGGAAACCTCTGGTAATGAGGTAATTATATTGTATTGTTTATTATACATTATATATATATATATTGATTTTATCTGGTGAAAGCGCACCATATATATATATATGGTGCGCTTTCATCAGATAAAATACAGATTTGTTTTAGAAATAAATATTGACATACCCGGAAAAAAACAACCTTAACGGTTGGAGCCTCCTGGGTAGTTTTTAAGCTTGTTGAATACCAACAAATTAAATATAACCTCTGCATATAAATATATATATTAATAAAAGGAATTCCAACTTTGTCTGATTTACTCGTTTTATTTATAATGGTATTAGAATGAAATAGTATGGTAGAATATTAAATGTTAAGTGTTAATTGAACAAGTACTTTCATGCTTTCGCAATCTTCAGGTTCATATTCTGTGGTGACAGTCAAGTTTGCAATTTTCATACAGTTGAAAATTGCAAACTTGACTGTCACCACAGAATATGAACCTGAAGATTGCGAAAGCATGAAAGTACTTGTTCAATTAACACTTAACATTTAATATTCTACCATACTATTTCATTCTAATACCATTATAAATTTTAAAGGATTGTAAATAAAACGAGTAAATCAGACAAAGTTGGAATTCCTTTTATTAATATAATCTTCTATACACACCCGTGTATATTTCTCTCTCTCTCTCTCTCCCCCTCTCTCTCTCTCTCTCTCTCTATATATATATATATATATATATATATATATATATATATATATATATATATATATATATATATATATATATATATATATATATATATATATATATATATATATATATATATATATATATATATTATATATATATAAAACAAAATAAGATGCTGAGGTTACATATATCGTTTAATCATTATAATTACTAGCAGAAAAACCACCCTTCGGTGTAGTGTGTATATTGATATTATACGCAAGTATAGATACATGTAGATATGATACATCAAATAAAATCGTAATTGACAATATACACAGAAATTGAACGAAGACTGTGTTACACTGTCTTATGTAATCAGTAACGTAATCCATGATACATTAAAAAAGAGGATATCTAATATATATTTGTGAAATGGGTGGTGGTTGAAATTCAGTTGTGCACGGTTAAATGGTAGTAGACGTGGTCGGACGGACATGAAAATTTACACACCTATGTAAAAAGTGCTAAGGAAGCAAATAGACGAGGTTTCAAATCTCTAACTTGAGAAATGTGGTCCCTAGGGTCCCCAAACGGTCTATTTACTATCACTTCCGGTGAGTTATTTCCCCCTGTTCTAATACTTGGATGAGTTATTTTCCGTAGTCGCTTTCAATATTCATTGTCTTATTTACAATTTCATACAAATTTTTAAACTCATCAACGTTCTTTCGCTGTTAACATACAGTACCGTTTTATGAAATCGATTCTGCAGTACCATTTTACGAAATGCCAAACCGAAAACGGTCACTATTTTCCATCAAAAGAAATAAAACCCTTAAATTGCGAAAAAGGGACGCGTGTTTTTATTTTAATTCTAATACATGTTAACCACTAACAGTAAGTAGTATTTTTCGAAGTCAAATGAAAAGTTTAAAGAATACATGCATGTAAACTTAATGAATGGGATCTATAAGCCTTTGGGTTGCCGAGTTAATTCATTCAGTTTTTTAAAAATATTCATTGTAAACTTAATGAATGGGATCTATAAGCCGTTTGGTTGCCGAGTTTATTAATTCAGTTTTTTTTTTTAAATATTCATTGTCTTATTTAAAATAACATATCAAAGACAACGTTATTTCGCTGTTAATAAACTGTTGCCTTCTACAGTACGTTTCATTTTCATTTTTCATTTACAGTTGCTCTATATTAAATTTAAATACTTCTATAACGATCATACAGTACCGTTTTATGAAATCGATTCTGCAGTAGAATTTTACGAAATGCCAAACCGAAAAAGGTCACTGTTTTCTAACAAAAGAAATAAAACCCTTACATTGCGAACCCCCTGTTCTAATACTGGGGTTAGTTATTTCCCCCTCTTCTAATAAACGTCTAATATATAGAGGCCCCTCTTGCTGACCAGGGCAATCAAAGTGTAAACTATCATACAAACCTTCATAATCTGCATTTTCAAACTTGCATATCATCGACATTGCTATTTCGGTGCTAATAAACAACGCTTTTCACGTCGCTCCACTTCTCATTGTACGCCGTCCAGCCCCAAGTGCATATTTCTATTTTTTTTTCCTGAAACTGCTTCTTTATAATAAACTTTCAATAATATTTTTCAAATTATTAACTTAATAAAAAGTGTCCCCGGGTGCAACCGGGCTCAGCTGCTAGTTATATATAAACTGCATTAGGAGAAAATTAGTATGTTTATTTAGGCGATCGCCAACCGGAAGTGTTGACATTTCAGAAATTTTAAAGAAGTAAATCTTTAAATAAACAAAACATATTTAATCAACAGCCACGAAATTTAGTAAATAAATTATGAAATATTCATTCATTAATTATTTATTCAAAGTAATCCAACTTATTTTACTAATGGGATAAAAAAAAATTATAAACCGTACGCAGTCCCGCGCCCCTCCCTTTATTGTAGTTTAGATTTCCACGGTTCTCCATGCAATCGAGATGTCCTTCATGCATTTGCTGTTGATTATGAGAACGGTATCCTCAGATGAATAACCGATATGTTTGATATGTCGCTGGCAGGAAAAAAAACACACGTCCTATTGCTTGTGTGCCCAGCAGACATATATGTATATACTAGCATAGTAACTGTCAAAGATGGCGGGGTGTATAGTAGAAAAATAGTTTAATGATCCCTTGATTACATCATACCATATGAAGACGCTTGAATCCTCGAACTTTCCTTGAGTTTCATAATTTTCAATTTGCCTTTGATTCCTTTTACATTTATTTAACATGTGGTTTATTTAACACGCGCTACAATAACAAAACAATATACGATATCTATAGACAGATAAATAAACGTTGTTGTTATTGTTCTGTGCTGTTCAATAACTCGTCTATGGGGTTTGTTTTTGTTGTCAATGTCAAAAAACAGTTGTAAACAGATTTATGAGTGTCATAGAGATGAAGTGTATGCTTCTCTTTCTCTCTCTCTTTTTTTTTTATTTATATATATATATATATATATTTATATATATTTATATGTATGTATGTGTGTGTGTGTGTGTGTGTAATTATATATATGTAATTATATCGTAGTAGGTAGTTTTGAAAGCAAAGTATTTCTTACAATTATTACGCATAATGGTAATGTATAATCGGTTCAGGTGGTGAATTAGTAGAATCGTTAGAGCGAGGGTAAAAATACATGTTTAGTTAGAATTATTTATGTTTCTAGTTCAAGTCAAAAAATAAATTGTGGTCTCATGTCTATGTTAAATATATATATACATCTAGTTCGGTACCTATAGGGATTATATAAATATGTGTATATATTGTATATTTAACCCATTTAGCACTTACATTACTCTATATATACTATTATATTTCCATGGTAACGTCTTTATCTCACACAATATCGAATCTGCGAGATTTGGGTGTTATTTATTTTGAGAACAATAATTTAACATCAGTATGAGTGGCCGGTTTAAACAGAAAAAGGTGAGAGAATTCTGGCCGGTTTAAATGCTAAATGGTTAACATATATACACACATATGTCGTATTATTAGTGTCTTGTTTTTCTTCTAGAGTCGTACTGCGGAGTCGTCTAAGATTGAAAGCTGAAGACATTTCATGCTGTCTTATTTTAAAAACACTAAACCAAATAGTTCGCAACCTTTTCATTACTAAGGACTCTTTTTTTTTTTTTTTAAACTTTTTATTTGACCCCCACCCCCACCCTCCTCACCTATATGATCACTCCTTTTACAGCTTGTTATACGTCAAGACTAACAATTGAATGAGAGAAATGTTTATACTTAGAGGAGTATTGATACCCAATAGTCTGTGTTTATGTTTTTGACTAAGAACTTGAAATTTTGAACTTAACTCAAGGGCCCTACAATATTACGTTTGCAAAACTCCAAGTTAGAAACCGTTGTATAAGGTAATTCGACTTACCAGTGACGTGTATTCCAAAGTAAGATAAACATTACTTACTCTATAAAAAGTATTTATTTATTTATTTATTTAACCTTTTATTTTTTTTGTTTCACAGCTTTGTAAACTTCTAGATTCATTACCATAGTACTTGAATGATGACATTAACATTTTGGAATAATATAATGAATTGACAATTGAATAGTTTTTTTCTAATCTGTCCCTCAAATACGCAACATCCTAATTGCTTGTCGTAGCTATCTTTTTCACGTCACTACAACAGACTATATTGAGTAAGTAGGTCAGCTGACTATATAGATCATTCATTGGCTCACGTGGTCCCAATTTTAAAGGTGTAGTGGACAAAACCTTTGGTTTCCATATAGTGCAAGACAAAGTGACTATGTGGAAGGTTTTTTAAGAACCCATGTAGGTCCAATTTTAAAGATGACGGAGTTTGTTGTGGGAGATGTCATTAGACGCATAGAGTTACGACCCTTGCCATTCTGTGTTCAAATCCCACCGAGGTTAGCTTTGCTTTTCATCCTTACGGAGTCGATAAAATAAAGTACCAGTAATGTACTGGGTAATTGCTGGCCTTGTGCCAAAAGTAGAAACAATTATTACATTGTGCGTGTTTATCTCTCCTTAGTGTATTTGGTTTTATTAGGTATGTTAAAGTTGTTTTGAGAGAGGTTACCTGCAACAGGCTGGTTTTCTATCCAGGATGATGATTATCCACGTAATAGAAGTGTTATCTATCTTAAGAGTAGCGAATAGAAATAGAAATATATATATTCGCCGTTCTTATACTGAACACTTTTTCCTCATGGTTGCAAACACAAACGTACAAATACATTATGTATATATATATATATTTTGTATCTAGCCCCTTTCATTAGGACTCATATAGTTTTGACTTATATCTTTATAGTATATGTCAACTAAATGGAAATAATTGATATAAAACATTAACTCTTTAGCAATATTTTTAACAACATTTTTAACTATATATATTTTTGAACAATATTTTCAGTAACTTATTTACTATATTGCATTATTGTATTATTGTATTATTGTATTATATTATATATATTTATAAACAAATAATAAACTATAATCTTTGTATTTTTTTATCAATACATGTATATAGTTGAAAATTCGGACTTATTTATGTTTAGTTATAAGGCTGGTTGATACTTTAAGCACTCAAACTATTTAACAATAAATTCTTTAATAATTATAACTATAATTATTTTATAAAATATATTATAGAAACTGTTGTCAATATTATAAATAATTTTGGTAAAGATTACCTTCGTGAAGTTATAAAAGCATATAGATATTTTCTTTCTCGTGTTTCGTAAATACTTTAAATTTGTTTTCAAAAAATTTGAATTTTAGAAATTAAACATAATTATATTATAATAGTAATACAAATACCTATTAACTGTTAAAACCTAAAATATGATTCATTACCCTGAAATAACTTAAATTAAATATTTTGAAAATTAACCGCCAACTATATTATTTGGGACATGTGTTGATTATATGGAGATCTCTGTATATAAACTTGAACATAAATTACTCCCCTTTGTCTCTCTCTTTAATCATCTTTCATCTGTTTTTTAAAGCCACCTACTAAATGTCTTATCACATCAGCTGTTTCTTCTTCTCTGCTTTCCTTTCCCTCCACTTTCTCCAGTAGTTTCTAAAAATTAAAAGGTTTTTATAACTGTTATATTGATGCCATGTATTTATTAAACCCTATTACACGCACCCTCTCTATTGTTTGTATTATGTTATCTCATGTTCTCAATATTAAGGTATAAATATTGAGTTTTGTCATAAGTTAATCACTACCATAACTAAATCTTAACCATCTACTATGTCAGGGTATGTCATGTATCATTTATTTTATCTGACGAGGACGTACTGTTGAACTTAACTCAGTACCTCTGAAATATGTATAATAAAATATAATTGATCACAAGAATATCTATTTTGTTAATATTTTGAATTAATATATATATATATATATATATATATATATATGGCGGTGGATTGGCAGTATCAGTATAGGGTCGGACGCCATGCTTTGACGCAAAGAGTTACGTCCCTTTACGATCTGAGTTCAAATCCCGCCGAGGTTAACTTTGCCTTTCATCCTTACGGGGTCGATAAAATAAAGTACCAGTAATGCACTGGTTAATTGCTGGCCTTGTTCCAAAAGTAGAAACAATTATATATATATATATATAGAGAGAGAGAGAGAGAGCGATTGATAGCTAGATAGTTATGTGTGTATGTATATGTTTGTGTACTTGTGTAGATTATAGCAGAGTCACGCGCATACATGCAGATACACACACACGCACACACAGTATGACTCATTCAGTGTGTTTGTTATTGTTGTTGTATCTGTAGGTGAGTGGGGCTGAGTAGAGAGAAAGAATAAGAATGACTGGTTTTTGTTGTGGTGGGGACGGTGGTGTACAGTAGGAGTAGCGATTAATTCCATACCGCCTCTGTCCCCCACCACTGCTAACAACAACAACAACAACAACAACAGCTCCCCCTCTTCTTTCTCTATCTATCTGTCTCTCAAAACAGTACAGTATTGCCAATAGACTGGGGAACGAATGGATGGGGATATTTAGGTGCCTGGAAGGGAGAGGGAGCTGGCAAGAGATGCAAAGGATGAACATCACAATCTGGCAGAGAGAGGTAAAGAGAGAGTGTGTGTAGGAGAGAGAGAGCAATTTAGAAATAGACAGACATACATTATATATGTGTGCAGATCATATTTTATATATATATAACTATATAAATATATATAACTATATATATATATATATATATATATATATATATAGTGAAGAGGCTATAAGCTGAAACTGCTCGAGCTCGTGGTCGAATCTCTACTTCATTAATATTATATATATATATATATATATATATATATATATATATATATATATATATATATTCTTACCACTTAGCCACAATAAAGAATACTTAAACTCTACGTCGGTATTTCATAAATGACCATGTATTTTGCACCAAGAAATTTCGCCATACTACCAGTCTCCTCTCTTCACACCATCGATGTTGTCCAAGGTAAAAGGCCTCCACATCTCGGCATCAGTGATGTCACAACTCATTTCTACAGCTGAGTGAACTGGAGCAACGTGAAATAAAGTGTTTTTTTCCCGATGACACAACACACCGCCCGATCCAGGAATCGAACTCCCAATCACATGATTGTGAATCCAACGCACTAGCCACTAAGTCATACGCCTTCACCCCCACCCCCCACCACCCCACACACACGCTATATATATATATATATATATATATATATATATATATATATATATATATATATATATATATAAAAACAAAGAGATATTTAATTTGTTGGTAATTCAACAAATTTATTTATAACAGATTATAAATATATATCATTGATATATATATATATATATCAGATAGGGTGTGGTAAAAAAACCCAGGTACTCGATACTTGGGGTAATGTGTAATATAAAAAGATTCAGGACCCCGTTCGGATCTAGCTGTCGAAACGGCCGGGGCTCGGCCGTCAGGGTCCTGAATCTTTTTATATATACCGTAAATGAAAGATCAAAGAAAACAGTGCTCAATGTGTTGCAAGAGACCTTATTTAGTATAAACAAAGTTTCATACACTTAACATGTATGTGCTACGCTACCATTGGTTTCGTGACTCTTCTAATATACAGTGATTACAATGAAATCAATGGTAACACATTGATATAGACTCTATATCTTATCCCGTGTCTGTATCTCTATATTATAGAGATAGAGACACCGGATAGGTCCTAGTAGTTGCTAATCTATGTACTCGCGTATGAATCGACGTAAAAATCCAGCATGCGACTTATTTATTGGACCTACAAAACTTCAATTCAAAATTAATGATATATTGCAAATGGTGTATGTAAAAATGGAGGTGCGACTTCTGTATATCTGTAGAGCAGCTAGATAATTTGTTTTTATTTTGTTTTGTTTTTTAAATATCTCTGATTGGAGAGTCGTTAGAACGTGAGATAGACTTCGTTACAGTATTCGTTCTGGGTTCAAATCATACTGAAGTTAACTTTGTTTTTTATCCTTTCTAGGTCGGTAAACAATTCTTCCTCTCTATTTCTTTCTCATTTTTTCTCATTCTTTCATCCTCCTTCTCTCAACACTCTCTCTCTCTCTCTCTCTCCTCTCTCTCTCTCTCTCTCTCTCTCTCTCTCTCTCTCTTTCTCTCTCTCTCTCTCTCTCTCTCTCTCTCTCTCTCTCTCTCTCTCTCTCACTCTCTCTCTCTCTTCTCTTCTCTCTTCTCTCTTGTTTTATTCTGGAAGAAATCAATTATGTTCAAACCTGGAGAGAGATGGGTTTCGCCAGGTTTGAATGCCCAAGACACGTCACGCCGTATTTCCTGACGGTGCCCCTACGACTCCACCAAATGCCAAAGGCACGTCTCATGTCATATCAATGATTTTACAAATTATCTGGAATACTATTTCTATCAGGTCGAACGAACACTTAGGATCTCCCATTCATTAATGTATTCTCTGTAATGTCTCTCAGAGTCTCCCTCATTGATGTGTACTCTGCAATGTCTCTCAGAGTCTCCCTCATTGATGCGTACTCTGCAATGTCTCTCAGAGTCTCCCTCATTGATGCGTACTCTGCAATGTCTCTCAGAGTTTCCCTCATTGATGTGTACTCGGCAATGTCTCTCAGAGTCTCCCTCATTGATGTGTACTCTGCAATGTCTCTCAGAGTCTCCCTCATTGATGCGTACTCTGCAATGTCTCTCAGAGTCTCCCTCATTGATGTGTACTCGGCAATGTCTCTCAGAGTTTCCCTCATTGATGTGTACTCTGCAATGTCTCTCAGAGTCTCCCTCATTGATGCGTACTCTGCAATGTCTCTCAGAGTTTCCCTCATTGATGCGTACTCTGCAATGTCTCTCAGAGTCTCCCTCATTGATGTGTACTCTGCAATGTCTCTCAGAGTTTCCCTCATTGATGTGTACTCTGCAATGTCTCTCAGAGTCTCGCTCATTGATGCGTACTCTGCAATGTCTCTCAGAGTCTCCCTCATTGATGCGTACTCTGCAATGTCTCTCAGAGTCTCCCTCATTGATGTGTACTCTGCAATGTCTCTCAGAGTCTCCCTCATTGATGTGTACTCTGCAATGTCTCTCAGAGTCTCGCTCATTGATGTGTACTCTGCAATGTCTCTCAGAGTCTCGCTCATTGATGCGTACTCTGCAATGTCTCTCAGAGTCTCCCTCATTGATGCGTACTCTGCAATGTCTCTCAGAGTCTCCCTCATTGATGCGTACTCTGCAATGTCTCTCAGAGTCTCCCTCATTGATGAGTACTCTGCAATGCCTCTTTACATTGTACGAACGACAATGTAAATGCAAGAGGGTCGTACAAAGAATATAACACTGGTTCTGTGTTATATGATCTGTTCACGTGGTTGATATGTTCACCTGGATAGGATGCCAGGCCTGTTGTGTCATTGCAGGTTAACAAACGTTCCGGACTCAATTCATAGGAGCTCGTTGCTCAGTTATTACAAACAGGTAGATAGATAGGTAAATGTGTAGAGAGATAGATATACATATTTGTATATCTGTCTACGCTCTCTCTCTCTCTCTCTCTCTGATATATACATATATAAGAAAGGGAGGGGTAAGTAGGAAAGGGTGGTTGATATAAGAGGGTAAAAAAGAGAGCAATAGGAGTTTGAGGATGTAGTTAAGAAGAGGGAGAGAGAGAATTAGGGTAATAATGAATGTGGTTGGTGGAGAAGAAAAATGAAGGGGGTAATGTGAATATAGGAGGAGGAGATGATATAGTGGAGATAGGGAGGGACTGCTTAATGAAGGTGGTGGTGGTGGTGGTGTTGATGGAGGTGAGAGATTGTAATGAAAGTATATGAGGAAGGACAGAGTGTACAATGAGAAAGAGAGAGAGTGTGTGTGTGTGTGTGAAGGAGAGAAGAGGAGGAAGAGAAGGTATGGTGTTTTATGTGGAGGTGGGAGCAGAGAGCAATTGAGTGAGAAAGAGAGTGTAGTGTGTATGTGTAGAAAAAGAAAGACAGTAAAATGAATGTGGTGGAGATGGGGAGGAAGAGTATGAGTGTGTGTGTAAAGAGAGAGATTTGTTGTAATCAGAGAATAGTGGTGGTGGTGGTGGTGGTGGTGGTGGTGGTGGTGGATATGTGCGTTGTGTATATATAATTTCTGTGTGTGTGTTTATGTGCGCGGTGGGGGAGGGTTACGTGATTATTTCTGTGTAAATATATATGGTGGCGTGTGTGAGAAAGAAAAAAGAGAGAGTATGTGTGTGTGTGTAATTATTTCTGTATGTTTTATGAGTGGGGGAGGGAGGAGGGGGGGTGTAGTTGTGTGCAACTTATGTAGTTGTATGATTATATCCTCTGTGTAGTTCATTTGTATGTATGTATGTATGTATATACACACACATATATGTGTGTGTCTGTATCCTCTCAGTGTAGTTCATTTATGTGTATGTATGTACACTCAAACACACACACACATATATACATATATATATAGAGAGAGAGAGAGAGAGTGTGTGTGTGTGTGTATCTACAATAATAGTAGTGGTGTTAAGAGGCGAGGCAATGTCGTGACGGTGGGGGAGCCTGTTGTTGTTGTTGTTGCTACTGTTATACAAAACTAAAACTAGAATGATAATGATAGTAATGATGATGATAGTAATTAAGAGAAACAAAATAATTTGTATCTTTTGAAACATTTTAATCATTTCTGAATTATTTTGTAATTTGACTAACATGAGGTTGTGATGTTTATTCATTTCATAGCGTTAAAAAAATCTTCTATTTATCATAATTATTGTTGTTGCTGTTATTATTATTATTGGCAGAATCGGTAGAGCGTCAGACACCATGCTTTGCAGCATAGGATTATGGCCCTTTACGTTCTGAGTTCAAATCCCGCTGAGATTAGCTTTGCCTTTCATCTTTACGGGGTCGATAAAATAAAGCACTAGTGATTCGCTGAAGTCGGTTTAATCGACTTTCCACTCCAAATTGTTGGTCTTGTGTCTAGAGTAGAAGGTGGATTGGCAGTATCGGTAGAGGGTCGGACGCCATGCTTTGACGTATAGAGTTACGGCCCTTGCCATTCTGAGTTCAAATCCCGCCGAGGTTAACTTTGCCTTTCATCCTTACGGGGTCGATAAAATAAAGTACCAGTAATACACTGGGTAATTACTGGCCTTGTGCCAAAAGTAGAAATAATTATTAAGGCGGTCAGGGCCGACAAACTATTTTGCGTTTCTTTATATTCTTGAGCTCAAATCTGAGATCAACTTTGTATTTGATAAAAAATTGGATTTTAAAAAATTAAACTTATTACTCTACCTCAACATACTGAGCTTTCATTTGCGTGTCTGTGTTTAGGATTCTTTATTCAACATTACGATCCGAGTTCATATCCCTCTGGGGTCAATTTTGCCTTTCATCCTTCTGGGTTCGATAAAATAAAGTACCAGTCAATTGTTGAAGTGAATGCAATCAACCTTTGCCTCCCCTAAAAATTTGCTGGCCCTGTGCTGAAATTAGAAATCATTATTGTTGGCCAATTGGCAGTATCGGTAGAGGGTTGGACGCCATGCTTTCTAGCATAGTTACGTCCCTTTACAGTCTGAGTTCAAATCCCGCCGAGGTTAACTTTGCCTTTCATCCTTACGGGGTCGATAAAATAAAGTACCAGTAATGTACTGGGTAATTGCTGGCCTTGTGCCAACAGCAGAAATAATTATTGTTATTAGGGCGGTGGATTGGCAGTATCGGTAGAGGGTCAGATGCCATGCTTTGCAGTATAGAATTACGCCCCTTTACGGTCTGAGTTCAAATCCCGCCGAGGTTAACTTTGCCTTTCATCCTTACGGGGTCGACAAAATAAAGTACCAGTAATGCACTGGGATAATTGCTGGCCTTGTGCCAAAAGTAGAAACAATTATTGTTATTAATCTTATTTTTATTGTGTCGCCATTACATAACCGAGCAAAACTCCGTACGCCTTGCGTATGTGCAGTGTAGTTTCAATGTGTGCAGCAAAACTCCGTACGCCTTGCGTATGTGCAGTGTAGTTTCAATGTGTGCAGCAAAACTCCGTACGCCTTGCGTATGTGCAGTGTAGTTTCAATGTGTGCAGCAAAACTCCGTACGCCTTGCGTATGTGCAGTGTAGTTTCAATGTGTGCAGCAAAACTCCGTACGCCTTGCGTATGTGCAGTGTAGTTTCAATGTGTGCAGTTCTTAGTAGTGCTATTTTGTGTATACTGTATATATTTGTAAGTCCAAGGGTTTTAGTTTCGTGTCTCTCTGTGTTTTTCATTATTCCAAGAGCACCTATTATTAATATTATTATCATCAGTCATTCATTGGGGTCGATTAAATCGACCGCCCCTCCCAATTGCTGGCCTTGTATCTAAATCAGAAATCATTGTTATTCGATAGAGCGTCAAACACCATGCTTCGTGGCATAGTGTTGCGTCTCTTTACGTTGAGTTCAAATCACGCCGAGGTTAACTTTGCCTTTCATCCTTACGAGATCAATAAAATAAAGCACCAGTAATTCACTGGGGTCGATTTAATCGACTTTCCATTCCCCTTAAAATTGTTGGCCTTGTGCCTAAGTAGAAATAATAATAATTATTATTATGTTATGGCTCTTTCATTCTGAGTTCAATCCCACAGAGGTCAACTTTGCCTTTCATCCTTCATTGGTCAATAAAATATTGATTTAGTCGACTTTCCTCTACCCAAGTAGGAACAATTATTATTAAGAAAGCAAGGCTGATGGACAAAATACCTTGTGGTATTTGGTTATGTCCTTTTACATTCATGAGCTCAAATCGGAGATCAACTTGCATTCAATAAAATAGGTATCAGTTAAATACTGAGGGTTTCAATTGGATTAAGTTTGAGTTTAGAAATCCCTATGAATACACTCTGAGTTCAAATCCCATAGAGGTTAACTTTGCCTTTCATCCTTCTGAGGAGGACATCATCATCTTGTATCTGCTTTCCATTCTGGCATGGGTTGTTACTGTCAAGGAGAACATCTAACTCATTCAGTCCAATT
>OZ024741.1:234847408-234869637 GCA_964016885.1 Eledone cirrhosa | reverse complement strand
AACAACGGCCTGTGGATCAAGATCAACAACAGACTTTGGATGAAGAACAACATCAGGTAGAAGAAAATGAGAAATTGGTCAGTGAAATGTCTTCATGCCAAGAAGAAGCCTGTGAGATGATGATGAATAATACTCGTTTCATTCGTGATAAAAATGATAGTGATCTCATTAATGAGTATGCTGAAAATGCTAGTAGTGATGATAATAATAATAATAGTATTAATAATAATAACATTATTGTTGGAGATGACAGTGAAGATATAGAGACAGTTGATGAAGAGGAAGCTATAAGACTAAAGGAGAAGAGCAAAGAGGAAGAAGAGGAAAGATTGAAACGGATAAAAGAAGAAGAGGAGTACTGTCAGCAGCTTGAACAAGGAGAGGAAGGTACTGCTGTCATACGCGTCCAAACAATGGAAAATTCTCATCGATGCCAGATTTGCAACGAAGAATTTGCTGGCTTTCTTGACCTTGAGAAACATAAACTGACACATCGGCAACTGAAATCATTTGACTGTAAGGTCTGCAGCAAAAGTTTCACTCGCCGCAACCATTTGAAGCAACACAAGAGAACACACAAGCGGCCTAACAAACTGCTGAAACCACTGTTTCACTGTAACATTTGTGGGACGGGATTCTCTCAGAAAATAAACTTGATTGAGCATGAAAAAAATCATGAAACTGAGATTGTCCCCCAGGAACAATACACTCCAACTCCAACTCTAACTCCAACTCCAACTCCAACTCCAACTCCAACTCCAACTGCAACACCAACTCCCCCTCCCCCTCCCCCACCAGTGATCTGTGATTCAGATCGACCCTATAAGTGTAACTACTGTGAACGTACCTTCTCCAGAAATGGCGACCTGATGCGACATATGAGGTTCCATGAAGAAGACACGCGACTACAGCAGCCACAGTACATTAACCCTCATCTGCTGTGTCAAGATGAGAAACCATTTAAGTGCAACATCTGTGAACGTGTTTTTTCAAGGAACGGTGACCTGACGCGCCATTTTCGGGTTCACGAAGAGCCGTCATGTCAGCCAGCTCTAATTGCCAATTGCCAAAATGGAGAGGTATTTAAATGCAACATCTGCCAGTCTACATTTTCAACCAATGGTAATCTCACCAGACATATGAAGATCCACGAAGAAGTGGTTATCCAGAACAACCCCAATCATTGCTATCAGAAAGAAGGGATGTTTTTCTGCAATGTATGTGGCTGTGAATTTAGCCGTAATGGTGACCTCACCAGACATTTCAAAACTCACGAGGAACCGTTACTCCCAAACTGTAACCAAATCAACAATAATTGTAACAACGACCCCTTCAAGTGTAACCTCTGTGGACTGGCATTTTCCCAAAACAATGACCTTACTAGGCACATGAAGAGTCATAATGATTCCTGTATGCCCCACAATGTGTACAGCTGTAACACTGGTTGTACAGAAGAACCCCCAATGGCATTTTCTTGCCGCTTCTGCCGACGTGTGTTCTCTACATTTATGGATATGTCAGAACATATGAAGATACATATGGAAGCCCCTCATGCTCCACTCACAATGAAACCTTGTTTTGACAGTCAAATCCATACCAGCCCTAAAGGTTGTATGGAAGAACAACACTGCAATATTTCACGACCTTGTCTCAAAGATGACCCACAGAACAGTATGAGGTCATATCTTGAGGATCAACCCATCATTTGTCCAATATGTAAACGATTGTTCTCACGACCAGGAGATCTAACGAGACATATGAGAACACATGATGAAACTGTTCTACAGGAACATGAAAATTTTGCATTTTATCAAGAAGAGAAACCATTTAAATGTAATATTTGTGCACGCACTTTCTCAAGAAATGGTGATTTGACTAGGCACTTTCGTAGTCATGAAGAGAATTATCACCAAAATGTTGTCAGCCCAGTTGTTCAATATGAACCTGAAGAATCACATCGCTGCAACACCTGTTGTTCAGTTTTTTCCACAAATGGTAATCTAACTAGACACATGAAAATTCACGATGAATTTATTGCCCAGCAAAATCTGAACACTTCTCCTGTACATAGGAATAAAGATGCATTCCGCTGTACAATATGTCAGAACTATTTCTCCACAAATGGTAATTTAACAAGGCACATGAAAACACATCGCGAATATTTCAGCCAAAACACACCACCAATGTCTATGTGTCCAAACGAAGACAGTTCCATGTGTCAGAACATTTGTCCCATGGATACAGACTTCCAAGATGGAGAGAATTTAAATTTTGACTGTGAAGAGTGCATGAAGGCTTACAATGAAAAAAATAATCAAAACCACAGCCCATCTATGCAAACTTTTACATGTGTTATTTGTGAGAAAGTGTTCACAAATTGTGAGTTATTTGAAAGACATGTTCGAGGCCACAATCAAGACAAACCTTTTATCTGTGAAATATGTGGCAAAGGATTTGTACAGAAGTATCACCTTACTGTTCATAAAAGAACTCACACAGGAGAAAGACCCTTTAAATGTAATTTATGTGGGTTCGCTTTCTCCCGCAAGGACCATTTGGTAAGGCACCAACGGGACAACAAAGTTGGAATGTATATCTCAGATGCAGGTGAGACACGATATTCCTGTATTCCAGGAGGTGCTTTACCAAGATAGTGCAGATAAAACAACTTATGGAAACAGTTGTTGTTTTATCTGTCTGTGCCTGTGTATGTGGGAACTTATGTCTGTCCATCTGTGGCTACTAAAGTAATTTAGTAGACATTGAGGACAACACTGATACAGAGGCGAGACAATACATATTACACAAATCTAAGTAATATAATGCCACATTTTTTGTCTTGATAATTATGAAAAAGAACAGAAAAGTAATATAAATAATAAGAGAGACAATCTGATAATTTGGATTATGATACCTACAGCAATAATAATAATGATTTCATTTATTGGCCACAATGGCCGACATGTAGGGGACAATACAAAGACAGGGACAGTGGGGGTTTACAATAAGGTCAAGTAAAAGTGCACAATGGCAAGACTAATTTAACAATGAAGATATACAAATAATAATAATAACAAAGTGATATATTAAAAAAATATAATATATTGATAAAGTAAATGTAAATATATAATATATATTTATATATATATGTGTGTATATATACATATATATGTATATGTATGTGTATATATATATATATATATATATATATATATATATATATATATATATTGTGAAGGATAGAAATATTACCTAAGGATTGCCACAACCATACAATGTGGCATGTAAAAAGACAAGGTTGAAACAATGATGAAGATGATGATAATATGACTATTAAAACAATGACTGTTGGGGTGGGTTGCTGAACATATTGTTATTAATTCAATCCACATTACCATGTAGAAGAGACATGAAAAGAAAGAAAAAAACAAGAGAACAGAGGAGAGAAAACAAATACAACAGAAATGACTCTTGTTCAATCAAAAACCTGATAAATAAATTGATAGAAATTTTGTACAAGATATTTTCTTCTTTTTCTGGAGAAAAAAACTAAGAAGAAAAAGAACTGGAACATTTTATTTATTTTTTGTTCTCTTCATTATTTCCATGAAGATCTTTTTATGTATATAGATATTTTGTTTTGTTTTTTTTTGTAATTGTGCATTATTATCTCCCTTTAGTCGAACTCTTTGTTTCCTCCCCTGAAACAACAATGTCTTTCTCTTCTGCTACATTTTCATATATAGTTGTGTGTGCGTGTGAATATATATATTATATATATGTATATGTATATTTATATTTATTTATATATAAATATATATATATATATTTATGTGTGTGTGTCTACGTAAATGAATATACATATATATATATACAGTTGGACAGTAGCTATCATAATCACAACACTGCTAAACTATTGATTCTTTCTTTCCACAGTTTCACATCTACCTTGTCAGGTTTCTTGAAGAAAACAAAAAACAAAACAAAAATAATCTTCTGTATTTCAATGTGTGGTTTTGGTGTATGTATGCATTATATGTGGAGGCACATGGCTTAGTGGTTAGAGCATTGGCCTTGCAATCGAAAGGTTGTGAGTTCAATTCTCAGACCGAGTGATGTGTTGTTTCCTTGAGCAAAACACTTTATTTCACATTGCTCCAGTTTACTCAGCTGTAGAAATGAGATGATAGGGACTGGGTTCCCTATCATTCCACTGCAAACTGGACGTGTAGGCGCCACGGCAAAAAAGCACCCAGCACTCACTGTAAATGAGGTTGGTGTTAGGAAGGGCATCCAGCTTTTCTCTTTTCCCGTCTAACCCATGTTGCGTGGAAGAACGGACGTAAAACGGTGATGATGATGATGATGATATGGCTTAGTGATGAAGGCTCATGGCTTGCAATCGAAAGGTTGTGAGTTCAATTCTTGGACCGGGTGGTGTGTTGTTTCTTTGAGTAAGACACTTTATTTCACATTGCTCCAGTTTACTCAGCTGTAGAAATGAGATGATAGGACTGGGGTCCCTATCATTCCACTGCAAAGTGGTCATGGAGGTGCCACAGCAAAAAAAGCACCCAGCCTACACTGTAAAATCAAGCCAGAATCAGTTCCCGTATGAGCAAGATAAGGTCAGCCAACCGGACACTGCCCACAACAGGACAACCTGTCTAACCCTAGCATGGAAGAACGGACGTAAAAACGGTGATGATGATGATGATGATATATGTATGTATATATATATGTATATACATATATATATATATATATATATATATAGTAATAATAATAAATGTGAAGACTAAAATCCAAAGAGGGCTCGATAAAGATAAATATATATCAAATATATAAGAATCCTAGAGCAAATATTTATTAAAATAACAGATTAAAGTTTAAGCAAAGAATCGCTGCTTTCACCCTATGATTCTTTGCTTAAACTTTAATCTGTTATTTTAATAAATATATATATATAATCTAACACAAAGATATATCGATGATTCCTAGCAGACAACTGATGATGGATAATACCCTCTTTCGCCCGTAACTTTTTATTTTCATTATAATATATATATATAGATATATAAGCAAAAGGGATATTCAATTTGTTGGTAATTCAACAAATATAAATGCTTATAACTGATTCAGAGCACTCGACAGGTTTTCTGGAGTATAACATTCAATGATATTAAATAAATGGAAACTATATTTATAAAACCATATTTATTCTATTATATATATTTCAAGGGTACCAAAACTTTGGTATGCTTTCATCAGATAAAATACAAAGTTTGTTTTATAAAGTTTGACATAACCAAGAAAAGATACCTTAACGGTAGAAAAACTTGAACCGTTAACATATCTTGTTTAGGTTATGTCAAAATTTATAAAACAAACTTTGTATTTTATCTGATGAGAGCATACCAAAGTTTTGGTACCCTTGAAATATATATAATAGAATAAATATGGTTTTATAAATAAAGTTTCCATTTATTTAATATCATTGAATATATATATATGTATATGTATGTATGTGTGTGTGTGTGAACAAAATGAATTCACCTCCAATAGATCTTGGTCTCATTTTAGGGAGTTTAAATATATAGGAATGAAAATATCCTCTTCGTTCCTTATTTTCCAAGAAGAAAAATAATAGAAAATCAAAGTTTACCTCCCTGGATATCTTTGTCCTCCTTCTCCACCACCACCATTACTATACACTGCAAGTTTCCCTAAACTCTTCCACTCCTTTCAGTACTCACCCATCCCCTTCCAGTACTTATATATGGCAAATGTGTAAACATCTTCATCATATTAAGAAAACCTCTTCTAAATTATTTCTATGTGATAAGTTTCATTGAAATCTCTGCACTCCTGGCTTGTCATCATTATCACATCATCATCACCACCACAACCTCAATCATCACTATCACCACCATAACCTCAATCATCACCATCACTCAATCATCATCATCATCATCATCACCACCAACAACAAAACAGTCTCTATTTTATTTCTTTAAGATATATTGAAGCCAGACATTTTAAAGATTTTTTTTTATATTCAGTTATTTATTTCCTTTTTAAAAAAGTTTTTTTTTCTATGGTTTAGAAATTTTTCTTTTTGTTATTTGTTTAAGTTTGGTAAACATTACTTTTTTTTTTAGTTTCTGGGAAAAAATGTTTGTTTATTTATTTATTTATTTATTTATTTATTTATTTATTTATTTATTATTATTATTTTTTTTTTCTGCAATACAATTTTTTTGTTGAATTAAACATGTTGAAGCTGAAAAAGAAAGAAAAACAAAACAACAAAAAAATAAGCCAGTAAACAACAACAAAAAGCAAAGCTTAAACATATCTTTGGGTTTGATTGATAACGTTGTTGTTGTCATTGTTGGATTGAATACATGAATACCTTGTGGTGTTTGTTTAGTCCCATCTTTCTTCAATCTCAGTTGAAATTCTGTCTTTTTTTTTTTTTTTTTTTTTTGCTGCTTTTCATCTCTTGCCGAGGTGGAGACTACACACATACCAGCCATATATCAGGGGCTGATATAATCAACAACATCCTTCCTGTATGTTTGTGTGACTTAAGGAACAGATGTTCTTGTTCTTTCAACTTACATTGGCTACATCAATATACCTACATTAGGTATATTGATGTTAAATGTTGGAGAAACAAAACAAAATGAAAGATAAATTGTTTGAAAACTACTTCCTGTCATGTGGAGGGCATTTTTATTTTTATTTATTTATATTTGTTTCTTCCAACGTTAAAATATCCAAACTGAATGAGAAAATTGAGGCTAATTATGATGTTGATGTTGATGTTGGTCATAACAATAATGGTGATGGTAGTGGTTAACTCTAAATGTGGGACCATATCATAATATGAATTTCTTTCAAAGGTTTCCAAGCAAACATAGACACTAAGTATTAAAGTTACTGTCCACAAAGTAATTCTCTCACACAAGTTCTTCACCTCCCTTTTTTACTATATGTACACACAATTTGATGTATGTATATATAAACATTCATTAAATTGTGTGTGTTTGTGAGTAAAGCTATTTATGTGTCTGTGTGTGTATATATATAAATATAGATATATATATTAATTATCTCATAAATTCACATATAACTAACCAAATGTACATACATATACATATATAACCTGTTCTGTTTCATAATATAAATATTAAAGAATAATATCTTATCTTTATTGTTCTGTCTTTATTTCATTGAAATATTTGAAATGTTATTAATGAGCTTCATGATGTCTCAGATGTAAAACCTCTTCCACTGTCATCAGATGATGTCACACTTCTTTTCAGCTAATTGGTTGGCTTATCTTAGCTGTACATTAGATGGCTAATAGTACTGTATACATATAATACATGCTTACATACATACATGCTTATATACATACATGCTTGCTCATACATACATGCTTACACATACATACATGCTTACATACATACATGGTTGTCTGCTCTTTCCTAGCTAGAGATCTTAAATGACTTTTGAGCCCTGAAAGACGAAGAGCTGACAGCATATACTGCAGCAATGTCTCATTTCAGCATTGGTGGCTCAATTTTTCATTTGTTTATTATGAATGTTCAAATGCCATTTCAATCCTCCAGTTTTTTTGACAAACATGACATTGAAATTGATCATCTGGAATGAAATTCCAATAATTCATGTGTGCCTCACCCTCATGGGTGCAATGGTGCATTCTCAGACCAGCATGAGGAATATTTTAAGAAAGAATGGGAATCATTCCCTTTGCTTTTGCTATTAATCTGATTTTTACCAACTTCAGCAAACTTGACTCCTGGTTCTAAATCTTTAACAACGCTCCAAATCGTAACTTTCTATGCTTCTCTATTTGCCGCAAGTAATTCAAGACTTTTGTAACATAATTTAACCCTTTAGCATTTACATTACTCTATATTTACTATTGCATTTACACGGTAATATCGATTCTATGAGATTTTGATATTATTTATATTGAGAACAATACCTTAACATCGGTATAAGTGGCCAGTTTCAACAGAAAGAGATGAGAAAATTCTGGCCAGTTTAAATCTAATTCAAGTTTGAATTTAAAGAGTATTTTTATCTTTTGGCTTACATACAGACATGGATCCATCTGTTCCAACAAGTATTCCAGTTGTTCAGTCAGCAGAACAGCTTATTCATGAAATTAATGTATAAGTAACTGAGCATTCTACTGAAATGTGTACTTTTAACGAAATTCTCAGGGAGATTCAATGTGACACAAAAAGGCCGGCCCTTTGAATTACAGGCATAGTGCAAGACAACTTTCCAAACAGTTTACACCTATTCGATTTTACATCACATCGATTTATACCCCTTACATCTGATCTTCAGCCTCTCTGTGTTGCTAGCCATCACTCCCTTTCTCTAAGACCACTTCTCTTTGACACTCATCACTCACTTACTCACAATCAAACTTGTAGTTGCCATTACTCTCTCCAGTAATATGACTTCCATTATACTCGCTCCCTTCTCCCATTACTGTTGCTTCTCTATTACTTCTTCCAGCACTATCTCTCTCCTATTACGCCCACTCTGCCACCAGTGGTGCATCTAGTGAGAGAGAGCGAAGAGAGCAACTACTTCCCTTGAACAAATTTTCCAACAACATTTTAATTCTTTAGTTCACTTGTATAATAAAAGTAGAATCTCGTTATTTTCATTTTTTATCACATGACCTTAGAAGCAAGGACTGAAGAATTTTTCAACATTCTTTTCTGAGCAATCAAACATTAATTATTCTTAATATCTATGTGCTACGGTCAGCAGTAGAGGCAGTCTTGCAGAATTTTTCAGCACTAGTAGCTGCTTGCCAAAGAATTCTGGATGTTGAAATTAAAAACAAACTGTACTCCTGTGCAGCTCATTAAGGTAAACAGTACATAGGAAACGCTCAGTACGTATGAATTCTTAATTGATCATTTATTCTAGACCATGACAATGACAATAATGGTGATGATGACAAAGATGAAAATGAAGCAACTGAATTGACCCGAAAGTGATATTAATACAGAATACAACCAGCACAGAGAACATAAAAGAAAAAAGATTACATGATGAAATTGCAGAGGATGAAAGAATATTTGCTTCTCAAAAGAAATTCATGGTTTAAACCTATTTACAGTCCTTAGATACTATTGTAAACAGAACAAGTAAAAGATTTGTACATTTTAAAAATATGGCTTCCAAAATGAGTGTTTTAAATCCAAAACATTTTGACAACTCAGATAATGTGAATAAATTAGAATTCTTAGAAGACATGTACTCAGACATCATCAACAGTCAAACTTAAATTGAATAAAAGTTTCTTTCATTCAAAGACAATATACAAAGAAATAAGGAGCCCTAGTAGTAAAGCAAATTCAAATGTCAAGAAACTATCAGTAATGTGTTTAAATTCATGATTGCTAATGACATGTTCACCTGTTGATATGTACCACAGTTTTCTAACCTTACCAATAACTAGCATAGATGCAGAAGGATCCTTTAATTGGATAGAACACATAAAGACCTACCTTCACTTTACATCGGACTAAGATAGATTGTATGCGTTAGCTTTGCTCTTCATTGAATGAGAACTCACTACTGAGTTGTATTTTAATAATGTAATGGATAATTTTGCTCTCCATTGAAAGAGAGTTGGCTTCTGAGATAGATTTTAATAAACTAATAAATAACTTTGCTAGAACAAAGAATTGATAAAAGAGTTGTTCTTTTAAAATTAAAATAATTAAATAACCCCCCAGCAAGACCAAGGACACAAAGCACCTTAGTGCTGTAAGGAAGTAGTGCTGGTGCCATGACAAAAGCATCCAGTTTACCCTGTAAGGTAGTAGTGCTGGTGCCACAACAAAAGACACTCAGTCCAGCTTGTATGGCGGTAGTCCCAAAGTCACAATAAAATGCTCCCAGTACTTTTTATAAAGTGGTAGGTTTTAGGAAGGGCATCCTGCAGTAAAAGCCAAAACAAAAAGTGTATAAGGACCTAGTCACCTGACTGGTCAGGCCCAGCACACTGATGATAGACACATATTTTTATAATGTTTTGAGATTCATAAGCGTACTGTAATTCTTTTTTGCATCATGGTTTTAAATACAAAATAGTAATTGTGCACTTTCTTTAAAACTGCATCTTCCTTCATTTTAAATGCTAAATAAAAATGAATAATGAGTTTAAAATTATCTAGTATGCGTTGTGGCACCCTTCTTTACATGTTCACTCCCTCTAACATTACAATCTGGCTTCACCCCTGTCTGCTGTCCCTACACACCAATTCTTTCTGTTTTTCCTACCATGCCCTCACTACCCTTTACTTACTCACATTGACACTTCTATCTACCTTCCAGGATATGTGTTTTGAATGAGTGAAGATGTTGGCAAGAGAACTACTTTAGTCTCCCAAGATTCAAAGCAAACTCACTAGTGTTAGCACCGCAATAAAATCCACCTAGTACATTCTGTAAAGTGATTGGCGTTCGGAGAGAGCATAAGGTTTCAGGTATGTATACATTTGTATACAATTTACACACACACATACACATAATTACAAATGGTTTTCCAGAGAGGATGAAAAAATATCCACATTCATATAAGGTCCTCAGTATATTAGTCAAAAAGATACATATTTATTTCAGTTTTTTTTTTTCTAGAGACATCAAGTAAATGAAACAGTTCAAAACAGTTCTGGTCCTGTAGAAATCACTTCTATATGAAATAAATGTGTGCGTACGTATATATGTGTATATGTATATGTGTGTATATATATATATATATATATATATATATATATATATATATATATACATATATAATATATATGATGATGATGATACAGATTTGTATGAGTGTAGCATTGTAAAAAAACCTAATAAAAAAACAAAGTGATGAGTTGCTTCCCCTTATGTTAAAAGCTAAGTTAACCATTCGATAAATCATCATCATCAGATATCGTCTGGTCTCAGCAAATTCAATACCATGGCTTACACCTCCGCTCTATTTAAGACTGTGCCAATTCTGGGTATTAACCAATCATGTATTTCTTACTTTTCCTATTCCTTTCTTCCCATTCATTTTGCTGTCTATTTATTGTTTCTGTTAGTCGTTTTTTATTTATTTAGTTTTTGCAGTCCACAACAGCATCGAGGGTATTAATGAAACTTGTTTAAAGAATTTAACACAGCCTTTGATGTTGCATGATACGCCTAAATCTGAAAGCAAAAAATTAGTTAAAAGATGAACTTCATGGCGAGCTCCATTGATTTCTAGGCAATGATTGGTCAGTGGGAAAATTTTTTAAAGTACCCTCGATGCTGTCGTGGACTGTGAATTAGAAGCCTAAAATATTTTAGTTGATAATATGCAGGGATTTAACTGCATGTAGATCAAGAATTCAATTTCCTCTGTAGGTATCTTGGTATGTGCCTGGACAAAAACTGTTTCACTTTGTTGTAACAATATTAACAACAAATTATGGTTTCTGATTTAGGCACAAGGCCAACAACTTTGGGAGGAAAAGGAAAGTCAATTAAATCGACCCCAGTGCATTACTGGTCCTTTATTTTATCGACCCCGTAAGGATGAAAGGAAAAACTAACCTTGGTGGGATTTGAACTCAGAACGTAAAGGGCCGTAACTCCATGCATCTAATCATGGTGTCCGACGCTCTACTGATACTGCCAATCTGATTTAGGCACAAGGCCATTATGTGGGAAGTGGGAGTTGATGAAATCAACGCCAGTGCATTACTAGTATTTTATTTTATCGACCCCGTAAGGATAAAAAGTAAAGCTTAACCTCAGCAGAATGAGAGACAAGGCCAACAATTTTTGGATGAATGGAAAGTCGATTAAATTCACTCCATTACGTTACTGGTACTTGAATTTATCGACCCTGTAAAGATGAAAGGTAAAGCTAACCTCAGCAGGATTTGAACTGAGAACATAAGGGGCCATAACTGTTCTGAGTTCGACTCTCAGAGTCGATCAAATAAAGTAGCAGTAAAGTATTGGGTTGTTTCAATTGACATTACTGTCTTCTAAGTTACTGGCCTTGTGCCTAAATTATTAATAATAATAATAATAATAATAATTGTTTCTACTTTTGGCACAAGGCCAGCAAATACCCAGTGTATTACTGGTACTTTATTTTATCGACCCCGTAAGGATGAAAGGCAAAGTCAACCTATGCGGGATTTGAACTCAGAATGGCAAGGGCCGTAACTCTATACGTCAAAGCATGGCATCCGACCCTCTACCAATACTGCCAATCCAATAATAATAATATTAATAAAAATAATAATAACAATAATGAAATCATAATTGAAAATTGAATAAATTATTGTTTTATTCCTCATTGGTTAGCAGTAAGAACTGCTTCACAGTTTTATTAGAAATTGTAACACAGTGATTGGTTATTTTATAAGAAGTGGGGTCATAATGCATTGGTCAGCCAGTGAGGAAGGAGTCACATTAGATTGGTTAAACACATATCATATAGTCTTAGAGAAGGACTGAGATAGTAAACACACACACATGTAAATACATACAGATAATGCATACACATACATATACAAACATTCATACACACACCACGCATACATACAAATATACATATATATATACACATATATATACACATAGATACATACATGCATACACATACATACATACAAACACAAGATACCAGCTAATGACTCCTAGGGCCATTACTTTGAGTTTCATAGATATGCAAACACATCTAATTCTTCAGATATCTACTGAGAGTTCAACCGTGTGTGTATATATATATATATATAGAGCACTCTTTTTTCCTGGACTATATATATATATATATAGAGAGAGAGAGAGCACTCTTTTTTCCTGGACTATATATATATATATATATATAGAGCACTCTTTTTTCCTGGACTATATATATATATATATATATAGAGCACTCTTTTTTCCTGGACTATATATATATATATAGAGAGAGAGAGAGCACTCTTTTTTCCTGGACTATATATATATATATATATATATATATATAGAGCACTCTTTTTTCCTGGACTATATATATATATAGAGAGAGAGAGAGAGCACTCTTTTTTCCTGGACTATATATATATATAGAGAGAGAGAGAGCACTCTTTTTTCCTGGACTTTTCCGACGGAATTACTTCATTTATATATATATATATACATACACACTCACACACACATATATATACGTGTAAAAGGTAAACAGAAATAACAACACATGTATATATGTATATATATATATATATATATGTATATATATATATGTATGTATATATATATATATATATATATATATATATATATATATATATATACATGTGTTGTTTAATATATATATATAATAGGAAAAAACAAGGAAGTTTTGTTTACATATAAAAGACATATATTGTGTATCGACCTGTATTGTACTTTTTGCAGAGGATTGGCTCAAGGTCACCCATAGGAGTTATGGACCTGACTCCACCCATAGGAGTTATGGACCTGACTCCACCCATAGGAGTTATGGACCTGACTCCACCCATAGGAGTTATGGACCCGACTCCACCCATAGGAGTTATGGACCCGACTCCACCCATAGGAGTTATGGACCTGACTCCACCCATAGGAGTTATGGACCCGACTCCACCCATAGGAGTTATGGACCCGACTCCACCCATAGGAGTTATGGGCCTGACTCCACCCATAGGAGTTATGGACCCGACTCCACCCATAGGAGTTATGGACCTGACTCCACCCATAGGAGTTATGGACCCGACTCCACCCATAGGAGTTATGGACCCGACTCCACCCATAGGAGTTATGGGCCTGACTCCACCCATAGGAGTTATGGACCCGACTCCACCCATAGGAGTTATGGACCTGACTCCACCCATAGGAGTTATGGACCCGACTCCACCCATAGGAGTTATGGACCCGACTCCACCCATAGGAGTTATGGGCCTGACTCCACCCATAGGAGTTATGGACCCGACTCCACTATCGATCTGCTCCTCCTTTTATGTGTAAACCAAAACTTCTTCATTTTTTTTCTATTATATACACTCTGCTTGTACATTGAGTGCTTGCTTTGGTACCACCACCAGTAATTCACTGAACCACATACACTATATATATATTTATATATAAATGGCTTCTCAATTGGGGGTAACCACAGTAAGTAAGGTACTCAATACATACCAGAGCATAAATATTTCTATATTACATATTTATACTCTGCTATATATATATATATATATATATATATATAGCAGAGTATAAATATGTAATATAGAAATATATATTCTATAAAAAATGTCAAAACAACAGATGGGAATCTAATTACTCACTGCCACCAAGAATTCTCACTGCTATCGAAAAACCACTCCTTCAACTATTCTTCTAACAACTTCACCCCTCCCTCCTAATATTCTCTATAAAAACTAAATAGGTCCTCAGTAATATTATTCTGATGAAATGACAGTAAATAATAACATTGAAATATTGAATGTCTGCATAACTAAAAGTTTGTAGATAGCTGTTTTAGGTTATGTAACTGTTATAGAAACACGTGTCAATAAATTCCTTTCAACTAAACTGTATCCATTCAAATCTTTCTATATATATATATATATATATATATATATATATATATATATATAAAACCCATGCTAGCGTGGAAGATAGATGTTAAACGATGATGATGATGATGATCACTATATGCCCATACCCTAAAATCCAAACACACCAGTCATATGCCCTTAGCAGTTATCATCACAGTACCCCTATACTATCAAAGGTCAACCCCCTCCTTTCTATTCATTACTTTGTCAAATCCTACCACAGTTATCATACACTCATGATATTATATTTATCATCCTTCTTAACCTTCACTCCTTGTACTATCCCTACTTTTCCTACTCCCCATTTCACTCCATAGTAGTGAAATGGGGAATAGGAAAAGTAGGGATAGTACAAGGCTCTTCAGTTGAGTCAATGACCAACCTCCCTAGCGTTAGTGTCACAAAATATGCATCCAGTACACCCTGTAAGGTGGTTGGCAATAGAAAGGGCATCCTTTCTATTGAAACCTTGCTAAATAAAGAGTCAGTAGAATGCTTCAGTTGTGTCATATATATGATAACTTTCCTAGTGCTGTTGTCCCAATAAAATGCACCCAGTGCACTCTGTAGAATATAGGAATGTAAGATATGGCTGTGCAACCCATCCGAGACCCAATTTGAATTAACCAACTTGTTTCTAGATATTTTTTGCTTGATCATTACAGGATGCTAAGAATTAATAAACCCTTAACTTACTATATTTATAATAAAAGACCCTTCTATGATTTTCAAATCATCAATTATTTAGAATGATTTAGTAAGGTAACTCATTTTTTTTATTATTAAGAATTATTATTGGAATGTAACTTAACAAAGTTTCTTTTATAAAATCAAGTTGGAAAGGTTTTAGATAAATATTAACACTTAAAAATATACAGTTCTGTATCATAGAACCATGACCAGTTTAATATCAAAAGGGTTACAGAAATATTTTATCGATTATATATGTATGTAAAGAACTGTTATGTTTTATATATTGTATTTTACATATAACTAGCAGTGTAAGACATTCCATTCATTAAGAACTGGAGATCATCTGATAATATTACTCCCCTTAGAGGGGCTGAGCAGAATTGAGGATATCAGAAAATGTTTTGTTTCTTTGGTTCAACACTGTAGCACAGTTTCTCTCCTCTTGGTATCTATGCTGCTACTAAATCATATATATATCATTGTCATCATTTAACATGTTTTCCGGGCTAGCAAAGTTTGGGTGTGCCAGTACTCAAAGCAGAGCTGCTGGCCTTTCAGATGGGCCAATCCCATGTTCTACTGAGTGCATTTTGTGGCACCAGCATTAAGGAGGGTGTCGTGTCATTGACACAGCTGAAATAGGCAACAGCTTTACTTTCAAACATATTACATTGAAAACATTACTGTGTTCCAGTTTCATCACTTTTATTAAAGATCTTTCATATTTCTTTATTAGTTGTTTATGCTTAATTTGGAACATAAACATTCCTAAATCTAATGTGAATACACTATGTTGAAAAGAGTGTTTTACATTGATATCACTGTATTATATATTCTTATATATGGAAATAACAATAGAAACTGCAGTGGGCTGTGCATCCTGATTTGTGGAGGCAATTAAATGTGAAGGTAATCGATGGAAGAATAGCCACCACCAACCCAACACCACCAATAATCTGATTATATGGCATTTAGAACATGTCGCATCCATTTTCTGCACATAGTTTATCTCAATTCTACTTTTTTTAACATCATCAGTTGTCTGAGGTTTGGAAAGAGTCTGAACAATCTTGTTTAGTATGTTTGAAGATGTTGATCTTTGTATCATGAAAAATATATATGTATACATGTATCAAGGTTTCTACTAAACCAATAGATCCTAGAGATGTGATAAACCTGAAACTCATTTGGTTTAATACATTTTGGTTTCATTTGAAGGTGGAACCTTTACATGATCACTGAACCAGTTAGAAATATGTATATATATATATGTATGTATGAATGTATGTATGTATATGTATATGTATATATATATGTATATATATATGTGTGTGACCTCTGGCATCATGCAGTAATACAGAAGATCCGACCCTCCCTACGGGTACAAGCTGAAGCATATAGACAATATGCCCCCACCCCCTCCCACTGCAAAGTGGTCGTGGAGGTGCCACAGCAAAAAAGCACCCAGCCCACACTGTAAAGTGGACATGTAGGCGCCACGGAAAAAACACCCCCAGCACTCACTGTAAATGAGGTTGGTGTTAGGAAGGGCATCCAGCTGTAGAAATCAAGCTAGAATCAGTTCCCATATGAGCAAGACATGGTCAGCCAACCGGTTACTGCCCACAACAGGACAACCCGTCTAACTTATGCTAGTGTGGAAGAACGGACGTAAAACTGTGATGATGATGATGATGATGATATATATATATATATATGTATATATATATATATGTATATATATAATACAAAGAAAATGGAAAAAACAGAGAGAAGGACAGTTCATCTCCTCAGTCAACCTCTGGAAATCATTATGGTTTTGGAGCATTAAGGTTAATACCATTTATTCCAGTGCACATTGGAACAAAACAAAATAGGTAGAGACAAGTTATGCGTTCAGGCAAATTACACAAATATACATAGATTTATATACATACATATATGTATTATCATTGTCGTTTTAATGTCCGCGTTTATATATATATATATATGAAGGCGCATGGCTTAGTGGTTAGAGCATTGGGCTTGCAATCGAAAGGTTGTGAGTTCAATTCTCGGACCGGGTGATGTGTTGTTTCCTTGAGCAAGACACTTTATTTCACATTGCTCCATTTTACTCAGCTGTAGAAATGAGATGATAGGACTGGGATCCCTATCATTCCACTGCAAAGTGGTCGTGGAGGTGCCACGGCAAAAAAGCACCCAGCACTCACTGTAAATGAGGTTGGTGTTAGGAAGGGCATCCAGCTGTAGAAATTAAGCCAGAATTAGTTCCTGTATGATGCTCATACAGACAAGGTCAGCCGACTGGACACTGCCCACAACAGGACAACCCGTCTAAACGATGCTAGCGTGGAAGAACGGACGTAAAACAGTGATGATGATGATATACAACTGTAGTGACCCCGTGAATGTGCATGCAATTTGCAAATACATAAACCAGTTAGGGAAGAAAACTCTGAAAACTCTGATCACTCGTTTGTTTTGTCTTGGATTGTTTCAGCTTCACATCTGAAAAGAGGGTAATAGCCCTGAAATATCATACTAAAATATACTGGATAAAATATTTTGTTTTGTTTCATTTGTCATCCTTTGCTCTTTGTATTTTTCTACGTCATTGTACCAGCTTTTAAAATGAAAAATTTATTAACCTTTTACTCCATAAATATGGAACTAGGTGTTGAAATGGCAAGAGCTCAATATTCATGGTTTCTTGTCATATCTGCCATGAGGTTAGTTGCACAAGGTCATCCTATGTCTTCCTACCTCGTCTAGGTGTCCAATCCATATATATAGAGATAATGCATTGGTGTATCTCAAGCAACATATTTGTATGTGTAGTGGGTTGTGTAATTTTTTATTTTATTTTTTGTAGTGCATGCTATTCAGAGCAAGGTAAGTAGAGTAATCTCTAAGGAGTTGTGAGGGAGAAGCTAGAATAAGATAAAATACAATAAATATGATAGAATTTGTTTAAAAACGGTATATGTTTTGTGTTTTATTGTTTATTTATGTGAAAGTAGAGGTGTAGAAAGATGACTGTGTGAGAGTTAATATTAGAACTAAAATTAGGGTTAGAATTAGAATTAGGATTAGTGTTAATATAGTTACAAGCCTTGTTGCTGGGTTAGTATGGGTCACTTGATAGTGATCATTTTCGGATTAATAACCCTTCATCAGACTAGATTATTCCTGGTTTGGCAAATCCATTACCCATTGGAATATGAGTATAGGTGTTTCCATGTGTCTAAGTCCCTCTGATGGTTTAGGATAGACACCTGCTTCCTAATAAAATATGCCACCACTATTCTTAGATCTACCATATCTCTTCATTCCACAAGTATTTTTGTGGTCATGCTCCTTCCACATATGTCTGTGTTGAAACACTACCCGGAGACATCGCATTTGGAAAATCTCCTTGTGTTCTATTATGCAGTAGGAATTTCATAGAACCGATGTAGTTGGCTCCACATGTGTAGTTCAACTAATACACTACATGGTCTCTCAGGCATATTTTATCTTGTTTATTGTATTTTATTATATTCTAGCTTCTCCCTCTCAGTTCCCTATAAGTTACTTGTCTTACCTTTTCCCAGAAACACACGCACTACAAAAAAACTACACACCCATGTGAGCGTGGGAAAATGGATGTAAAAACGATGATGATGATGATATATATATATATATATATATATATATACATAAATACATTGAACATGCTGTAAATATTGAAAAAGCAATGAAACAAATAAGAACAAAACGATTTCATACACTTTATCTAATTTGCATATGATGGAACTACTGAATATGGTGTTAATGGAGAGGTGGGTGGTGTGGCAGTTAGGTGTTTAAATGTATATATTGGAACTAGCTGTGTTACCCAAGGTTTCAAGATCCAAATTTGACAATACCTCCAGAATACACGAGGCATCAAATTAGTGACCTTTCTTCAGGCGTTTATACACTTTATTTCTGCTCTCTTTCCAATTGAACAGTTTTCCTTTTTTCTTTTCGCACCTACAGATATTGATACATATACATATACATATATATATATATATATATTTATTAAAATAACAGATTAAAGTTTAAGCAAAGAATCGCTGCTTTCATCCTTAACGGGATCTTCTGAAACTTGTTAGTTTCAGAAGATCATGTTAAGGGTGAAAGCAGCGATTCTTTGCTTAAACTTTAATCTGTTATTTTAATAAATATTTGCTCTACATATTTATCCTTAACGAGCCCTCTTTGGATTTTGTCTTCAATTTATTATTATTACTATATATATATATATATATATAATTAGTTAGTTGAAGTCTGTTCTAAGTCAAAAGCTCATCAAGCCAGTGCTTATCCCCAATTTCTTTGGCATTAAATGACTGAGAGTACAATACTCTTCCTGAAGAGGACACCATTCTATTGCAAGATTAACTCCCCAGCTATTGCTGGTACTCACTCTCAGCTGAGTGTACTGGAGCAATGTGAAATAAAGTGTTTTTCTCAAGAAAACAACACAGCAGCCTGTCCAGGAATAGAACCAATGGCATTATTACTGTAAGTTCAACACCCGAACCATTAGGCCATGCATGCATGCTATTTTTAATATTTAGGTGGTAAATTTAATCCTTTGTATGGTTCAGCACTACCACCTAGCTCTTGCATATCATTAGCAGAACATACTCTTTTGCAAGTATTTGGATCATGTCTTCGGTTTGAGGATATTTACTACCTAACTACCTATCAGTCTTAGAGGCTCTGTAAAGAGTCATGGCCACTGTTCTTTTCTCTCCAACTAGTCAGTAAAAATTTTAAAAACTCAGCTCCAGTGTAATTTGAATATAGGATGCAATATTTGTATATTTTTCTCACTTCAAAATTCTCTAGGGCCAATTTTCATCCTTTTGGGGTCAATAAAATAAGTTCTTTGCTTTTCATGGATCTAAGAAATCACTATCACCATTATTGTTTCGTTTTTGGAATTGCTTGTGACCAATAAATTCTGTGTCCACTCTTTCCTCGCACTAGTCTTTCCTATCTTGTAGTGGATATTTCAAGTGAGAGGCATCATCTGTCTCAACAAAATATTCTCAACACAGAGCTGCTGCTTTTATTATTATTGTTTACCCCCAGTTTAACTTTGATCAAGCAGACTTATGATCAAAGGCACTCCAGTTGGGACCATCTCATCTTTTTCTCAATACCCCAAAACAAGATCATATTACCCAAATGCTTATAAATCAGGTGTGATTTGCAATATATTTCACTCTTATTTCTAGCATCTCAAATGACCATTCGAGGCTATGCTATTGGCTCATATTTGTAGTGGTTAAAGAGGCATATTGAAAGAACAAAGTTGAAAGTTCCTAGAGTGATTAGGAGTGGAAATAAGATATAATGATAAGGTTCTGAGAAATTATTTCAGATGCCCATGGTGAATTCTTCAAAAATTTCTTTAAAAAAGATATTTTTTTAAATTTTTATTATGTTGAATTTTATATTTTTAACCATCTCATAATTTCAGCTTGGCCCCAATAGAAACATTGCTAAACTTTGATTGTGTCTAAAACTCACCCAAAAATATTTGTCTTCCCATACAGAAGATACATACACATACATATACAGATGTTAACACTCACACGCACAAACACTGGCAGTCTCAGAAACACATTGACAATCTCACACACACACATTGACATAATCTTACACATACACACAAGACATACATACACAGATTTATACACATACACAAGACAAACCCATATGTAGACACACACACACACCCGATATATACAAATATACACAGATGTAAACACACAAACACACGATATATATATATATATACACAGATGTTGACACACACACATACAAGACATATACACACACACATGGAGATACACAAATACATTGACATAATAATGTACATACTGACAGTCCCACACACAGATACACAGTTTATGAATATGGAGCAGCAGTTTCACCAATCAAAACAGTTTTATAAATAAAACTAAAAAAAAACAATAAAAATAATAAAATATTTAAAATAAAATATTTTGTCCAATGTTAAAAATTTATAAAATTATAAATATAAAAATTATATAAAAAAAGGTTTTCTACAAAATTTTCTGTTTTATTTTTCTTTTTTTTCTAAAATATTTGAAAACATCAAAACATTCATTTTAAAATAGTGGAATATATATATATATATATATATATATATGTATATATATATATGTATATATATATCATATACACACACATACACACATGCATATATACCCGCTAGACAGTCCTATACGAGCAAGACAACCAATCTTGCCTCACGTGGGACAATTCCCGTCTAAACCCATGCTAGCATGGAAGATAGACATTAAATGATGATGATGATGATGATGACACACATACACATACACAAATATATATATATCATATACACACACAATGTCTGTATACATGTGTGTGTGTGCTTGTATATATAAACCATACATGTATACACACACATACACATTACATAGAATAAACATTGACAATTTATACAGCATGTTACACAAGTGGCATTCCCCTCCATCCCTACCAAACTAGACCAACCACACTATCTCAGTATACCAAATAAGACCAGTCCAAGTCATTCTAAAATAATCCAGCACATTTCAGACCTCCTCAGACCATTTCAAAACAAACATATCAGTGCAAAACCAGTCTGAACTAGTTTAGACTAGATCAGACCAGCCCAATTTATTTGAAACAAGATCAAACCAATTTTAACCAGTTTAGATAAAACCAGTTAAGTCGAAATCATATCAATATGAACCAGTGTATGTAAGACTAGCCTAATCTAAACCAGTTTACAGTAGACTAGTCCAA
>OZ024741.1:234822408-234842408 GCA_964016885.1 Eledone cirrhosa | reverse complement strand
CCATAATTATTTTATATATATTTCAAGGGCAACCAAGGTAAATTATGGTGCGCTTTCATCAGATAAAATACAGATTTGTTTTATAAATAAATATTGATATACCCGGAAAAAAGACAACCTCAACGGTTGAAATTCGCTGGATAGTGTACCAGCGAATTTCAACCATTAAGGTTGTCTTTTTTCCGGGTATGTCAATATTTATAAAATAAATCTGTATTTTATCTGATGAAAGCGCACCATAATTTACCTTGGTTGCCCTTGAAATATATATAATAAAATAATTATGGTTTTATAAATATAGTTTCCATTTATTAATATATTGTATATTTACTCCACTAATCTGTTGAGTGCTTCATATCAGTTATAAAAAATGTTTAAGCTTGTTGAATCCCAACAAATTAAATATAACCTCTGCATATATATATATATATATTTATTTATTATATATAGAAATGACGTCTATAGGACTAGAAGACATTTCTATAATATAATAAGGATGCCTATATTTTACCAACGTATTGAGTACCTTCTTTTACTGTGGTTACCTCCCAACCCTACTCAGAAACCTTCATATTATATATATATATATATATATATATATATATGTCTGTCTGTATATTACTACTTTGTCATTTTGACTTTATCATTGTTTTTTTGGTGTTTACGTTTTTCCTTTTTCTATATTTTTTGTCTTTCAAAACTTTTGGTTAAAAATGTGTGTGTGTGTGTGAGTGTGTGTGTGTGTCTGTCTGTCTTCATTGGCTGCTCATTGCTGTGAATCATATATTTTCACCCCACTGAAGATGTGGTTGTTGTGTTCCAGTCTTTACAGTTGAATCCCATGATTGTCTTGGCAGTGTAATTATTAGAAACAAGGTAATATATATATATATATTTAATATATCTATACAAAAATATTTATTGTTGATAATGATAATAGTGTCAATAATAATAATAATTCTTTCTGTCATCGGCACAAGGCCAGCAATTTTGAAGGAAATGAAAAGTTGATTATATGAATGCCAGTACTTAACTGGTACTTTATTTTATCAATCCTTGAAGGATGAAAGGCAAAATTGACCTCAGTGGGATTTGAACTCAGAACATAAAGGGTCGTAACTCTTTGGTGAAAAGCATTGCGTCTGACACTCTACCGATACTGCCAATCCACCCAATAATAATAATAATAATAATGGTTACTGATTCAGGCACAAGGCTGGCAATTTTGAGGGAGGGGAAAGTTGATTAAATTGACACCAGTGCATGACTGGTACTTTATTTGACCTTGAAAGGATAAAAGGTAAAATTAACTTTGGTGGGTTTTAAACCAGAGCATATATTGCGAGCATTCTGTGTGACATTCTAATGATGCTACCATTCCACTGTCCTTAATAATTTCATACATAATCACAAGAGCATTAACTTTTTTTTTATGAGTGGAGGTGGGGACATTATATTCACCCATTTTACTGGTACTTTATTGACATTAGAAGGATAAAAGAAAAAGTTGACAGAACTAATATTGCTTTAATGATTGTACAAATTCACTGTCATTATTTAAAATTATTTAAAATATGTTTCAAATCCCGCCGAGATTAACTTTGTCTTTCATCCTTACGGGGTCGATAAAATAAAGTACCAGTAATGTACTGGAATAATTGCTGGCCTTGTGCCAAAAAGAAGAAACAATTATTTAAAATATGTTAGGCAGAGAGTCACAGATTTTAGGCAGAGTGTAGACTACACTTCAATCCACCTAGTGTTTAACTCCTACTTATTTTATTGACCCTGGGAGGATGAAAGTTATAGTCAACCAAATACTTGAAGATATTAATACTTTAATTAGGGTGGTGGATTAGCAGAATTGGTAAAGCATCAGATAAAATGCAATTTAGGTATTTGCTCTAGCTCTTTATGTTGAGTTCAAATCCCACCAAGGTCAACTTTCATTTTTCCAGTCAACTACCAGTCAACTACTAAAGCTGATTTAATCAACTTTACTGACATTGTACCTAAATTAGAAATCAATATTATCATTTTTTTTTTTGCAACCTTGATTAAGTACTTGACTGGTACTTTATTTTATTGAACTTGGGAAGATCAAAGTGATATTTGAACTCAGAAAAATTCTGCCATCAAGTGACCTCTATAATATAATTTATAATTTTATAGACCTTGGCACAAAGTCAAAGGTCTGTAAAGAATGAAGGTGATCTGAATCAACCCCTCTCCCAATACATTTCTGGTACTTGGAGGTATGAAAGGCAGAGTTTTGAATTCAACATATCGTGGAATGTAACTAAAAACTAGCGAATTAGGTCCAACAGTCTACCACCTCTCTGATGTTGCCCTGATGACAATAAACAAGATACTTGTAATGATGATGGTGGTTGTGGTGGATGTGACAGGGGTGGCTGTAACAGTGGTGGGGGTGGTGATGAGAATCAAGATCATCTTTTAGTGTGTGTATGTAAATATGTGTGTGTAGTGCATATATATATATATATATATAATATAAAAATAAAAATTAAAACAATATTCATATATACATAAATATATGTATGCGTGTGTGTGTATATGTAAGTAATTGTGAGTGTTGTGGTTTTTAACACTAACTACACCTTACCTTCCACATACATGTGCATATTCAAACACAGAAATATATATATATATATATATAAGCACAGTTGAACACATACATACCGAAACTCACACATATATTTCAAGCACAATTATACACACACACATACAAAAAAATAATCTAGAACATTTCTGTCACATCACAATATGGAAGAGCAAAAGCTTGTGTTAAGAATTAAATAACTAAATATTGAAAAATAAAATAATATAGAAACTGAATATTTTTGGAAAAGAAAATCTCAGAACAAAGTCTTTTCTTTTTCTTTTCAGCGTTGCTTTGTTTACAAAATATTAAATTTCCAAAAATATTGGTTACCAACTTACAGATGACTGCATAGTTTTTTTTAGGGAACACCAACACCATCAGCATCATCATCACCAGCACCACTGCAACCAGCATTATCATCACAACCATCAACATCATTGTACTCTACCTCCACCACTACCACCACAACCTGAATTATCATTACCACTACCATCAACACATCATCATCATTATAACCTACCACCATTCTCGTTATTTTTAGATCCACGTTAAAATGTTTGCATATGTTGTGTATATATATATATATATATATATATATATACATACATGCACACACAGATACCAAGACAGACGTAAAGTGATGTGCAAAAATGAACAGTGCAGTATGTTTGCTTTGCAGTAATGTAGACAAAAATGTACATAAAACATCTTATAGTGTACACATTATGTAATATTTATGCTTCCAATTAAACTATATACACACACATACACATGTATGTCTGTGTCTATGTATGTATGAATGTATATGTATCTATATGCAATCTGTAACAGTCTGCTTACAGAAACATCCGATAGATAAGTTCTCCATCTGCCAAGACTAACCTTGAACTGCACTGACATAAGAGCCAGTTGGTAAGGCCAATGGATTTCCTTCGGGAGATGCTGGCTTGCCCAGTGGCCAGAATCTCTCAACTTTATCTCAACTGTGTGATCCAGCATAATGTAGAGTCACAACACTCCACAACTAGTACTACCAGCAGAAATCAGTGCCAGTAACAGAATATGAATTCATCACACCTTGGCCAATATTGTATTGATGGTGTTATTAGCAAAACCTTAAACAAGATAATCAACTCAGGTTACCTTTAACCCTTTAGCATTTAAACCAGCCGTATCCGGCCAGAGTTCTCTTGCCTCTTTCTACTCAAACTAGCTGTAATTGGCTTCTCATACTTATGTTAAGGTATTGTTCTCAAAATAAATAATATCAAAATCTCATAGATTCAATGTTATGCGAGATATTATGTAAGATAAAGCCTTTACTGTGAAAATATAATAGTAAATATAGAATTATGTAAACACTAAAGAGTTAAAAACAAGCACCATGTTCCCTATCTTCTTCTGGTTTATGATTCACATTTTAAATTCTTAGTATTATTATTATTTTATATATACCTTCCAAATACTGGTGTCAGTGTAATTGATTTTCGTCTTCTCCACAAATTGTTGGCCTTGTGTTTAAATTAGAAGCTATCATCATTATTATAATTAAACCATTATTACTAAAAGAATTCATTACTTTGTTGTTGTTTCTCTCCAGGTCAACCCTGACAGAGCAATAGACATGTTCAAAGACAATCCAGAGATGACAATCCCATCTTACTGTCAGAAATTGTGTATTAAGGATCACGTCATTTAACACATCCCTTCTTTTTCAAGACAGTGATGTACAATCTGAGAAAGATTATGCTGCTATTTCTAGCAAATAGAATGACCACATAAAGGCTTCCTAATTACTATTAGAGTGGTGCCTTGCAGTGTTTGATTTTAGCCATTTATGTTATGAGTTCAAACAAAATACCATCAAGCAGTGGGTTTGATGTATTCTTCCCCTCAAAACTGCCGGCCTTTTGCCAAAATTTGAAACATCATCAATTAATAAGGCCAATATGTTTTCCTCCCTTAAAATGTCTGGTTTTATGTCTACATAAAAAATCATTATTAAAGTTAAGGAGTAATAAAATTCATCCTTCCAAGATCAATTTAACAAACATAAATTACATTTGTCCTTGAGGACATGTGCCTATAGTAGAAATTATTTTTCTAAAACTCATGAACCATGAAAAACAGATGTATTATTATTATTATTAGGGTGGTGGATTGGTAGTATAGGTAGAGAGTCAGGCGACATGCTTTGCGACAGAGTTACGGCCCTTTACAAATACTACTAAGGTTAGCTTTGCCTTTCATCCTTACAGAGTTGATAAAATAAAGCACCAGTAATGCACTGGGGTCAATTTAATTAACTTTTTCCTTCCCTTTAAATTGCTGGCCTTGTGCCAAAAGTAGAAACAATTATTATTATTATAGGCTATGGACTGTTTGGTGCAATGGTTAGATGTGCATGCCTGGCATACAAGAGATGTGCTCTGAGTTCAAAACTTGCCACGGTCAACTTTGCCTTTCATCCTTCTGGGGTCGATAAAATAAAGTGCCTCTCAAGTAGTGGGGTCGATATAATCAACTTTCCCTTCCCCTCAAAATTGTTGGCCTTGTGCCTAAATCAGAAATCATTATTACAATTATGTAAGTGACCTGGTAGTAACATGGTAGAATCATTCTGAGTTCAAATCCTGTTAAAGTCAATTTAGCCTTTCATTGTTCCAGTGTTAATACTATAAAATATAGTACCAGTCAACTACTGGTGTTGATATCATTTATTTCTTTGTGCTCACTGTTAAAAATCATTATTATTATTATCAAAAAAGTTTAAGTCCAGCTTAGGTCAACTTTGCTATTCATCCTTCCTAGGTCAATAAAATAAAGTACCAGTCAAGTACTGGGGTCAATGTAATCACCTTATCCCTTGCTTTTTTATTACTGGTCTTGAACTTAAATTAGAAACCACTATTATTATTGTAGTAGTAGTTCTTTAAATTGTTTTAGTTATCATAACTAAGTCCATGCAGGACTTAGCTATGATAACTAGCTTGTTACTATAACAATGTTTTAGTTATCATAACTAAGTCCATGCAGGACTTAGCTATGATAACTAGCTTGTTACTATAATAATGTTTTAGTTATCATAACTAAGTCCATGCAGGACTTAGCTATGATAACTAGCTTGTTACTATAATAATGTTTTAGTTATCATAACTAAGTCCATGCAGGACTTAGTTATGATAACTAGCTTGTTACTATAATAATGTTTTAGTTATCATAACTAAGTCCATGCAGGACTTAGTTATAATAACTAGCTTGTTACTATAACATTGTTTTAGTTATCATAACTAAGTCCATGCAGGACTTAGTTATGATAACTAGCTTGTTACTATAACATTGTTTTAGTTATCATAACTAAGTCCATGCAGGACTTAGTTATGATAACTAGCTTGTTACTATAACATTGTTTTAGTTATCATAACTAAGTCCATGCAGGACTTAGCTATGATAACTAGCTTGTTACTATAATAATGTTTTAGTTATCATAACTAAGTCCATGCAGGACTTAGTTATGATAACTAGCTTGTTACTATAATAATGTTTTACAGAGTTCTATTTCATTGTGAGATCAAACCCTTCATCATTCTAGGTTTCCTAAAACAAATACCAGTAATAAATTGAGTTTGAGTCATTCCACTGTGCCCTCTTCCAAACCCTGGTCCCTCTGGTCCCTAAATTTGAAATGTTATCAAAACAACAATGGTGGAGATAATGATAGTGGTTTTGGTGATGAGGATGATAAGGATGATGACAATAATGATAGTGATGATGATGATGATGATGGTGGTGCTGTCTCTTACAATAACATATTTTTATCGCCCTATATTCGAGGTCAAGATCTACCATGTCTTTAATCCCTTCAATGTCAATCAACTGGACCAGTCATATACTGAGAAATGGGTTTGATTACTTTACTCATTCTCCTTTCCCACCCAAATACCTGTGGAGGTCTTACTTAAGTTCTCAGTATTGAGGGAGGGAGGTGAGTTGGCAGAACCATTAGTGTGAAACAAAATACATTGCAATATATGTTCTGGTTTTTTACATTAGGAGTTCAAATCCCACCAAGGTTAATGTTGCCTTTTAACCTTACAGGATCAATAAAATATTGGAGTCAATTTAATCACCTTTCCCTTCCCCTCAAAATTAAAATGGTGGATGGCCCAGTTATTAAAACAGCAAGCAAAATGCCTTGTTGTATTTGCAACTCTTTACTTCTGAGTATAGTTTGTGCTGGAATCAACTAGATTTTTCTGAATTTAGTTACACTTTTAATACCAAACTGCCTGAAACTTCCCTTGTTTATATTTATCTAAAAACCTTCCATCATAATTTTATGTAAGAAGTTTTGTTATGTTCTAAACACAAATTTAATAATAAAGAAGTTAATTACATTACTAAACCCCTTCAAATTCTTGATTATTTTAAAAAAATCATAAGCAGTGTTAAGTTCAAATCCAAGCAAAGTTAATTTGACGTTTATCCTTCTAGGATCAATAAAATAAAATCCCTATCTTGTACTGTGGTTAATATAATTGAATTTCTGGCTTTCAGTCAAAGCTAGAAAACATTATTATTATTATTATTATTACAACTGTAATCCTCCTCATTATCATTGAGGCATCCTTTTATGTTCTGAGTTCAATTTTGCATTTCATCCTTCCAGGGGCCAATAAAATAGAGAACCAAACAAGTACTGGGATTAATTTAAATTAACAGTTTCCCTTCTATCAAACTTGTGACCTTGTTACAAATTTGGAAACCACTGTAACTAATACTACTGTAATTACCATCATTATCGTTATTAACATCAACAGCTTATTCACCAAGCCCTTGGTCAGCTCCCATCATGCAGACCTGTGGTCAAAGTATTCTAGTTATGTGGTTAACACTACAGTACCAATGTGTCCTTTTTTTAAGATGGTATAGTGTAGTATGAGGCAGATTTAGATGCTATTCTACCAGATTTTAGCTGTAAATATCTATTTGTTAATCTAACTGTATATTGGTATTATATTTTAGTTGGCAGTTAACTCTTAACATTTTGTACCACATGAAACTATATTACCACGATATTATTGAAAAATACAAAACAGCACTATGACTGCATCACATTAAATTTTATAGTCTCCAAGTTAGTGTACTACATATTTTCACAATGATCTATCCACTGGTAAGGATATGATGTATGTTTTGAATTAACAAACCAGTTTTTAGATATTTTCTGCTAAATCATTGGAGGATGTTAAAAGGTAAATAATACAACTATCTTCAAAAATAAATCTCCAAAATTAATTACTCTTAGCCTATGTAACTATCTTATCTGTGTATCTATAGTATTTGAACAAACAAATGACTGAACACCTTTAGCTTGACAGTAAAATGTTTATTTGTCAGTCTGTCTGTTTGTCTATTTATACTTTTATATTTAGGTAGACAGGAAAATATTTGTAAATCTCTGTCTAATTCATGTCTTTGAATCATATTTTAGCTGATAGTCAATAAATATATTTACCTATATATCTATTTATGTATTTGCATCATATTTTAATTAACAATCAATATATGTATTTCTATCATATTTTAGCTGATAGTCAATTAATATATCTACCTATATATCTATCTGCATGTCTGTCTATGCTTTTGCATCATATTTCAGTTAATAGACAAATAATATCTATTTATTTATGATTTTGTATCATATTATATTGCAGGCCACAATGCAGGCAACCTAACTTGGAGAGAAGAAACTTCTAAACAAAAGAAAAAGAAACTGACAGTGATTTTTTAAGTTCTGTCCCTAATAATCACTCTAGCACCAGTGGCAAGCACAATAAACTGTAGCTTGTCCATACTATTAAGTGGTTCGTAAGAAGGAAGACAACCAGTAGTAAAGACCATGTTCTCAATAAGAAAAACACAAATGAAACTTTGCTAAATGCAGCACAAGCAACCTGTCTAAGAGAGCAGTAACTTTTAAATAAAAAATAAATAAAACAAATACAGGGTAATATATAGTCATTTGTCCTGGAACAAACTTTTCTAGTGCTGGTGGCATGGTAAAATGTAACCAGACTGTGTCAAGATGCTGTGAGAATCACCCAAGCTATTGCAACATGGAAAAACAGACATAAAATAATGATCATATAGTAAATAGTTAAATAAAATGTGAGTCTATCTATCTTTCTATCATATATTATATTATAGTAAATAGTTAAATAAAATGTGTGTGTCTGTCTATTTTTCTATCATATATTATATTATAGTAAATAGTCAAATTAAACATCTATTTATGCTTTTATATCTTGTGATACTTAACAATCAAACATGCCTGCCTGTTAGTTTATCTATCTATTTATCTCATCATCATCACCATTTTATATCCCCTTTCGAAGCTGGAATGGGTCGGACAGGTTGACCAAAACCATATGAGTTGGAGCAACCAATCTCGCTTGTTATGTTCCATATTTGGCAGGGTTTCTAAAGCTGGATGCCCTTCCTAATATCAGCTACTTTGCAAGGTGTACTGGGTGCGTTTTTTGTGACACCAGTACTACCACTATCTATTCCTTTGTATTGTATCATAAACAACAATAAAATATAACTATATATAAATATAACTATATCACTGTTTGACAGTGAAATAATATAACTATTTATCTAACACCACATGCTTAGTTCTTATATACCTTCTCAATCTTATCAGTCTCGCCTCTCACCTTCTTATTATCTAATTTAATTTTGAAATGTTGATAATGAAACAGTAACCATTCTTTAACTTGTTTAAAAAATGGATGATTTGGGTTTAGAGTAGTCAAACAAATTTATAGGATTCACAAAATTCTAAACAACATCCCAGCTCCTTGGTAAATGAGCTAAGTTCTGATCACTGATCAGAACTTCAAACTACATACTGTGTGTGAATGTGTAAGCATGCATAATTATATATATTTGTGCGTGTGTGTGTGTGTTATGTAAAAACATCAGTGAAGAAGCTTGTTAAAACCAAAAGTTTGAAGTCACTGCCACTTTTTACTTTGATATATAAATATATATATGTATATATGGCAGTGTCCTAGCATAGCCTCAGCCTTTTGGCTGGAACATGTAATAGAGTAATAGAATACATACATCACATGATTAGAAAGCAGCAGTAGAATTTGAAAATATTTTTGTACTACAGAAAATAGTCTAATAATTACAGGGCCCCTAGAACAAAAGGAAAAATGGATATTAGCATGCATTAGTAATTTCAACATATTTTGTCCGAAGCATGCTAATGCCCATTTTCTCCCTTGTTCTTGGGGCTTATACACTCTATTATTATTAAACTATTTTCAGTAGTCAAAAATTACTAACTTTCATATATATATATAAATGTAAGTATGCATACGTACACACACACACATATATATACATATATATATATAGAGAGACACACACATATACATATGTACGTATGGATTATATCGAACATTAATAATAACATTCGATTTGTTTGCAAGCAAACGGCCTGACAAAGCTGTGCTGTGCCGATGACTAATCATCATCCATTTGTTCAACATTGGCATCAAGAAACAATCAACATGTTTCTGGGTCATTACCCTTCATCAGAACTGTTTACTTCTCTGCCAATCTGTTGAACGGCTGAAAATCTATAGTATTTTCTGAAGTATACATCGGCTGATTAGCCACATTTGCATACCAAGTGAGTTACGGCTTATATATGCATCTGTATATATATATATATATATATAGTATAAAGGTGACTGAGACTGCGTAAATGTTTATATAAATTTACACATTTTTAGAATATAAACGTGTAAATATACACATTTCCACTAATTTAAAAAGCATCTTTGTTGAAGTCCTTCATCAGAAGGTGTGTATAATCATCTAAACAACAACCACAAGGAAACAGGTAATCGAAGGTTTTATATACCTTATCATTTATAGTAATATTGTGTAATGGATATACTAATTTGCATACTATTAGCACCTGTGTTGGTAATATTCATTCATCATTATTTTCTGTCCACTTTCCATGCTAGCATGAATTGGACCCCTATACATATACAGAATGTTGTGATGTGTATGATCTAAAAAAAAAACTATGTTACAAATTTGGTGATTAAATATACCCAAGTACTTGATTACTACTTAATTTCATTCATCCCAGGAAGGATAAAAGGTAAAGGTAACCTTGATAGGATTTGAACTCAAAATAAAAAGAGTTATACTGCAAAACATATTTCATGATGCTATTATAATTCTGTAAATTTTGCCCTGAATTTGGAAAGAATTAAATCAGTATTAAAAGAAGGAAAAGATTCTTAACAAACATTTAATCCCACTGAAGACTTAGTTTACCAAGAGAAAAGTTTACACCTTATTTACAGTTCTCATCCATGAGAAAACAGTAACAATAACAATGATTTTTAATTTGAGAACAAGGCCATTTGATTATATCGCCCCCAGTACATTACTCCAGTTAGGCCTAGCATGTGACAACCACTAATGTTGTGGCTACAATAAATGCATGCAGTACACTCTGTAAAGTGGTAGTGTTGGTGCCATGATAAAATACACCCAGTCCACTCTGTAAAGTGGTAGTGCTGGTGTAACACAAAACACACTCTGTAAGGTGGCTGGTGTTAGGAAAAGCATCCAACTATAGAAACCATGCCGTATAGAGAATGCATTGAGTAAGATTGGTCACTCTGACCCATCTAGTCTCAGATTGTGACAACCTGACCAACCTGAGTGGAAAGGGGGTGTAAAATATGATTATATGATAATGTTGATGTTTCAAATTTAGGCCAGCTATTTTAAGGGGAAGGATACATTGACCCCAGTGTTTGACTCGTACTTTATTTACCTAGAAAGGATGAAAGACAAAGTTGACCTCAGTGGGATTTAAACTCAGAATGTAAAGAATCATAAAAAATACCGACATTTTAAATAAGACTAATAGCAACCAATGAAAAACATGTTGTTTGTGTGTTTGTTGTGTTGTTTATACAAAGCATTTGTAGAGCCGTATGGGTAGATGTGCTTCTGTCATTTTGATGTACTAGGATGGCTGGTCTGGCCCTTTGATGGGGCGGTTCCTCTTGAAGGTGGATACTCAATCCTACTGCATGGGAAAACACTGGGCATGTTTGCCCAGGTGGTAGGGGGCATCGAGGTCATAGAAAAGCCGCGGGGCCAGAGGTAGTTACCTTCCCAACGCTGTGACATCTCATGAAGATTCATTGAAGTCATCCATGAGGAAGATGTGTGAGGGGCTGCTGAGGACGAGACAGATGGCGCAGATGAACTAGGCATTAAAGGCTGTCCTGAGCGACCCCCGACTGTGGGTGAAGGGATCAGTAATGATGTGTTGGACTGTTGTTGTTGCTGCTGCTGCTGCTGCTGTTGCTGCTGCTGTTGATGTTGTGTCATGTGAGCATTCGACTGCCGATTGTTTTGGTTCTGGTTGTGTGCCATGGTCTGAGTGTAGTCAGTAGCTGACTTCAAACTCGAACTCTCACTCTTCACGTTGCCGCCAATTGTTGAAGAGTTGTTTGTTGTGCCAGCTGCTGTTGGAACCCTCGGGTTGCTGGTTCCACTCGGGGATGTCTTCACACCGGTGCTGCCACCTGCCACACTGCTTCCATTGTCCTGCAACAACATAGGGTCCCTCTCTGCAGACTGCTTACCTGCGAGCATGAGGCTTGCGTTGTGTGCCTTAGCAGCATGCGAGCGCTTGTGGTTGATCAACGTGGTCCGTTGTGCGAAGGATTTCGAACACAAGTCACAGGTGAATGGCTTGATGCCAGTGTGAACACGTTCGTGCGCATGCAAGTTACTAAGCTGACTGAACATTTTATTGCAGGTGTTGCATCGATATGGCTTCTCACCCGAGTGTACACGCTCGTGAGTCCGCAAGTTAACCAGCTGAGTAAATGCCTTCGAACACATTGAACACTTAAAAAGGTCCCCTGAATGCAAGCGACGGTGATTTTCAAGGTTTGCACGCTGGCTAAAGGTCTTTGAGCACTGTTCGCAGCTGTATGGTTTTTCCCCGGTGTGAATTCGTTCATGCATTTTCTGATTGCTTTGTTGACTGAATGCTTTTGGACAGTAACTACATTTGAAAGGTTTCTCACCAGTGTGAGTCCTTATATGAGATTTTTGCTCGGTTTGCTGACAAAATGCTTTAGGGCAATACGTACATTTGTAAGGCTTGATTCCTGTGTGAATACGTTCGTGGTTCTGAAGATTTATTTCCAATGTGAAGGCTTTTCCACAAATTAAGCACTTGAACAGGTCTCCTGTGTGTATCCGTTTATGACTGTCAAGGTTGGTTTTCTGAGAAAATGCTCGATCACATTGATCGCAGTGGAACCGTTTTTCACCAGTATGTGAACACAAGTGGGCCTTTAATGTTCCCTGTTGACTAAATGATTTGGAGCAGTAAGTGCAGTGGTAGGGCTTTACACCCGTGTGCAACCGCTCGTGGTTGTTTAGTGCACTTTGTTGCGAAAATCTCGAGCTACAAAATGTGCAGGCAAAGGGTCGCTCCCCTGTGTGCACACGTTCATGGTTGCGCAAGTTGATCTCAAGTGTGAATGCTTTGGGACAGGTTGAACATTTGAAGAGGTCGCCGGTGTGAATGCGTTTATGGCTGTCGAGGTTTGTCTTTTGAGAGAAGGAACGGTCACAGAGGTCGCAGTGGAAGCGTTTCTCACCCGTGTGTGAGCATAGGTGAGCTTTAAGAGTCCCCTGTTGGCTGAAGGATTTTGAGCAGAATGTACATTGGTATGGCTTCACTCCAGTGTGTAGACGCTCATGATTACGAAGAGCGCTCTGCTGAGAAAAGCGACGGTTGCAATACGTACAAACGAATGGCCTCTCTCCAGTGTGGATCCTCTGGTGGTTATGAAGGTTTATTTCAAGGGTGAAAGCTTTAGAACAGATTTGACATGTAAACAAATCTCCTGTGTGCACCCTCTTGTGACTGTCCAGATTGGTCTTCTGACTGAAACATTTCTCACATTTATCGCATTTATACGGTTTCTCTCCAGAATGTGTACGAAGGTGGATCTTTAGGTTACCTTGTTGGCTGAATGACTTTGAACAAATGGCACAGTGAAATGGTTTTTCACCCGAATGCACACGCTGATGGCTTTTCAGGTTCACCAGTAGACTGAAAGCCTTGCCACATGTGTTACAGGTGAAAGGTTTTACTCCTGTGTGTGTTCTTTCATGGTTACGGAGAAAAATCTGCTGGGAGAAAGCTTTGTTACAAAATGAACAAAAGAATGTTTTCTCTTTGGCTAGAGATTTCTGTAGAGCTGGGTCGGTGACACTTTGAAGGTTTGGCTGTCCCACCATTGGCACGGTGAGCATTGCCTGAGGGGGAGGGATTGCAGGAACTGTTAGGGGTAGTGACAGTAAACCAGAACTACCCACCGAACACTCATGGTTCATCAGTTCCATCTTTTGACCAAAGCTTTTCTTACAGGCCTCACATTTGAACTGCTTTCTCTCGCTACTGCCATCATTTGATTCACATTGTGAGTCATGGGTCTTTACAGATGATGGCGATGTAGAAGTGTTGGGAGGGAGCTGGTGAGATGAAGCAGATGAAGAAGGTGGGGGAGGGTGTGGTGGGGGAGAAATCAAGAGGTCACCTTGATAGAAGGGCTGGGAGTTGATGTTGTAAGGGTTTCCAGCTGTATATACAAATTGCGTGGGATACATTTTTTTACCGTCTCTGTTTGACGACTTGACAGAGGACCAAGATGAACCTATACACAATTACATGTGCCGCAGCTCTTTGTTGTCCGTGATATATGAAATGTATACATTTGATACTTCCGCTGTTTTAGTATGTCTCCCTTCAATGTATGATAGCACCAACTAATTTCTCTGGTCAATTTGCAGACAGTGAAAGTCAGGCCATTGGACAGGTATGAAGTCATCACTGACCACAGCCAGACGGCACCACTGGTGAAGGATCTGTAAAAAGGAAGAGAAAAAAGACAAGATTGAGTGATTAATAAACATTGCATACTAAATTTATTCTTTCATGATGAAGATGGTATCTGTAACATAAATGTTCTTATATAAAATTTTGTTGGTAGATTTTAATTTAAATAAAAACTCCCTTTAAGAGAGGTAGTTTTATTTCATAGAAACAGGGTTTTACGGACAAAACTAACCAGCAGGAGAGCAAAGAGTAAACCCCGAGCAAGATGGCTAGATAATATCCATGAGCTTGGCTGGCCACACTTGGGGATCAAGAAGAAGGAGAAGGAGAAGGAGAAGAAGAAGAAGAAGAAGAAGAAGAAGAAAAAGAAGAAAAAGAAAAAGAAAAAGAAAAAGAAAAAGAAAAAGAAAAAGAAAAAGAAAAAGTTTTGGTATCAAAAGAGTTAAGCATCTTTAGAGTGTCATAATAATTCATGTCTTCCTCCCCCTCCTCCTCTTCATCATCATCTTCATATCTACACTGAGTGAGATTCAACAAAGCATTCAACAAAGCAGCAGAATTTCATTAAATGCCTTAACACTAGCATTTAAACCAGCCGTGTCTGGCCAGAATTCTCTCACTCTTCCTGTTCAAACTGGCTGTAACTGGACACTCTTGCTGATGTTAAGGTATTGTTTTCAAAATAAATTTGATATTATGTGAGATAAAGCCTTTACCACAAAAATACAATAGTAAATATAGAGTAATGTAAATGCTAAAGGGTTAAATGAGTTATTCTTAACAAAATTATAATTTTTAAGACATATCATCATCATTGTTATCGTTTAACAACTATTTTTCATGCTAGCATGGGTTAGACAGGTTTTCACATTCTAATTCTAGACCAGATAGATATCCACCATACGTTCCATTTTGGGCTTGGTTTTCTGCAGCTGGATGACCTTCCCACTTTACATTATATACTGGGCGGTGGATTGGCAGTATCGGTAGAGGGTCGGAGACCATGCTTTGATGCATAGTTACTGCCCTTGCCATTCTGAGTTCAAATCCCACCGAGGTTAACTTTGTCTTTCACTCTTACGAGGTCGATAAAATAAAGTACCAGTAATGCACTGAGATAATTGCTGGCCTTGTGCCTAAAGTAGAAATAATTATATACTGGGCACATTTTATTGTGGCACCAGCATTACCATCTTACAGATTCTACTGGGCGTATTTTATTGTGTCACTAGCATTACCGCCATACAGGGCTAACTGGATGTATTTTATTGTGGTATCAACACTATCACCTTACAGAGAGTACTGGGTATATTTATCATGGCATCAGCACAAACACGTTACAGGGTCTACTGGGTGTAATTTATAGTGGCACCAGCATTATCACTATCACCATACAAGACAGACTGGGTGCGTTTTATCATGGCACCAGCACTACCATCTTAAAGGGTGTAATGGGTGTATTTTATTGTGGCACTAGCACTGCCTTCTTAAAGGGTGAAATGGGTGTATTTTATTGTGGCACTAGCACTGCCATCTTAAAGGGTGTTATGGGAGTATTTTATTGTGACACTAGCACTACCATCTTATAGTGTGTACTGGGTATATTACATTGTGGCACCAGCACATCCCAATTACAACACTTATCTGTTCCAAATTCTTAATTTGTTGAGCTGCTTATACTGTGACTAGTACTTTGCACCTATTTCTAGCAGATATGACATCCAGTCCTCTTTATATCTGTCACCAGTCAAAATGTTCTTTACACCATGTGGTTTATAGTTCTGACTAGTTTTCTTGGAACCCAACAGATATTAAGGTATTTTTGTACTTTATTGGAACTTATCCAAAGACGATTCCCTGCCTTCTGTAGCTTTACCAACATCAATAGCTGGTAATCGACAATCAATTACTTAGATCAACTTTTGCTTCGGTTTTACGAGCTATGAAATGGTACCATTAGAAAGATGATAACTTTTCCACCTTAAAGTATGTACTTTTTCCTAAATATTATATGCAGCTCAGACTCCACTATAGCGACAGAGGTGGATCTTCAAGTTTTTATGAAGATCCGACTTCCAAACCAACCCCAAACTGTGACATAGCCCAACTTTGCTCTTCCTCTCCACTACATCCTCCTCTGTGTTCCTAATCTTTGCTCCCAGATACAGAAGTCCTCAACCAACTCTAGCGGCTTCCCGCCCACATTCATAATCTTCCCTGGCTCTTAAGGCTGACCATCAGTCTATAGTCCAACTGAGGAGGACAGTAATAAGAATGCAGAGGAGTTCCATGAGGAAGTGTGTAGAGCTGTCAACACTGCAAAAGCTTACAATATCCTGCTTGTTTTGAGTGACTTCAATGCACAGCTGAGTAGGGAGAGCAGTGAAGATGCCTGCTGGTATCTGAAGACAACCAATCTAAGGTTTAGAAAGAATCCAGGTAAGATGCAGACCTACATCTCTGATATCCACCTGACAAAGTTCCAGATTGATTTCATTCTGGTGAGAAGGGAATAGCGGAATAGTGTTCTGAACACAGAACCCTGCAGTTATTTCAGCATACTGGGCAGTGACCACCGGCTTGTTATGAGTAAGGTCCAGGTGAGTTTAAGAAAGAGTAAGGCTAAGCCCCAGAGAGCTATCTATGACTGGGGAGTTTTCAAGGAAGATGATGAGTTACAGGATAGGTAGACAGTAGAGGTGAGGAGCAGGTTCAGTGCTCTATGTGGAGAGGTGGAAGAGAGAGAGAATGAGAGGATTGAAGAGAGTGTGACAAGGAGGCACGGGTACTTCTCCACTGCAGTGACAGAAGCAATTGGGGTCCTGGTGCCGAGAAGAGAGGGAAAGAGGGGGGATGAAAACTCTGTAGACCCAAAAGTGTGTGCAGCCAGAGAACACCTGAGAACACCTGAGAACATGCCGATCCTACAGAAGAGAGAAGAATTTGGAAGTGAGGAAGGAAGAACTCTGTGCCGCTTTCACTGAGGCCAGAGAGGAGGTGCTGATGGAGAAAATCAGGACTGTAGAGAGAGTGAAGGACAAGTGTAAGTATAAAGAGAGCTAGACAATCATCAATGAGATCACAAGGAGGAAGATAGGGAGTTTGAGTCAGATTCAGGGAACAGGGCCCGAGGATAGGAAGAGGAAGTGGCTGTACCATTTTAAGACATATAATAATACATAATATATATATAATATATTTATATATAATATATAATATATAATACATGATATATATATAATATATTTATATATAATATATAATATATAATACATGATATATATAAAGAGAGAGAGATAATAAATGTATATTAAATAATATATATATATAGAGAGAGAGATAATTTGTATATAATTTATATAAAGAGAGAGATAATATATATAACATATGTAGGTTAGACGGGCTGTTACATTATAAGGCTAGACAGGTCAAGTGACCATGTCTTGCACATTAGATCTGCTTTGAACTCTTCTACTGTTGTTTATCGTTCCAAACACCAACCACCTTACTGGGTGCACTGGGAGATTTTTTTTTTTTGTGGCACTAACACTACCACCTTACAGGGTAGACTGGGTGGTTTTTGTTGTAACACTAGTACAACCACCTTACAGGATGAACAGTGCTTTTTATCGTAGTACTAGTACAACCACCTAACAGAGTGGGCTGTGTGATTTTTGTCATGGCACCAGTATGATCATCTCACAAGGTGGACAGGGTGCTTTTTTTTGTGACACCAGTATGACTGCCCTACAGGGTGGACTGGGATATATGTGTGTGTGTGTGTACATCATACAATAACATCCTCATTATCTACACCACCACCACCAACACTAACAACAACAGCATGTACAATGAAATAAATAAGCAACAGTCCTCATACCATCATCATCACAATCAACAGAAAAACCACCAGCAAAGAGAGAAAAAAAACACTATCACAATCACAATGAAGAACAACAATACAGTCACACAACCACTAGCATCACACCACATCCAGAACCACTATCATTGCACAATCTCTACTCCAATACACCAATGTCGATTATGACACCACCACCACAGCCAATCACCACTACCACCATTACCACACAATCACCACTACCACTACTACCACACAATCACCACCACTACCACACAATCACCACTACCACCACACAATCACCACCACCACCACACAATCACCACCACCACCACACAATCACCACCACAGCCAATCACCACTACCACACAATCACCACTACCACCAAACAATCAACACCACCACACAATCACCACCACTACCACACAATCACCACCACCACACAATCACCACAACCAATCACCACTACCACCACACAATCTCCAACATACAATCACCACTACCACACAATCACCACCACCACCATCACCACACAATCACCACTACCACCACCACCACAAAATCACCACTTCCACTACCACTACCACCACACAATCCCCACTACCACCACTACCACGCAATCACCACCACCACCACTACCACCACACAATCCCCACTACCACCACATAATCACCACCATGACCACTATCACACACAATTACCACTACAACCACCATCACAACATAATCACCACTACTTCCACCTTCTCCACGCCATCACCACTACCACCACTACCACAAAATCATCACTACCACCATCACTACACAATTACTACTACCACCATCACTACACAATTACCACTACCACCATCACTACACAATTACCACTACCACCATCACTACACAATTACCACTACCACCGTCACTACACAACCACCTACTACCACCATCACCACACAATCACCACTTCCACCACCGCCACTACCACTATCAAATACAATCAACACCCCCACCACACAATCAACACAACACAACACAACCCCCCACCACCACCACCACCATGCAACCACTATCATCATACAATCCTTATCACAGACTCTGCCATCAATAATGTCAACCATGATGCCAACACCACCACACAATCACCACTACTACCATACACATCACCACTTCTACCACACACAACACCACCACTACTATCACACTAACACCACTAAAATCACAACCACCACCACTACCACTACAACACCACCACTACTACCACTATCTCACACAACACCACCAAAACCAGCACCACTATCACACACACACACAACACCACCCCGACCACACATAACACCACCACTACTACCATACACAACACCACCAAAACTACCACCACGATCACACACAAAACCACCAAAACCACTACTACACACAACACCACCACTACTACCACACACAACACCACCAAACCACCACCACACACAACACCACTACAACTATCACACACACACACACCACCACCACTATCGCACACAGCACTACCACTACTATCACACAACACCACCACTATTA
>OZ024741.1:234647408-234819908 GCA_964016885.1 Eledone cirrhosa | reverse complement strand
TTTCCTCCCAAAATGCATGGTGGTACACTTGTCCACAGCCAGCTTCAGTTGCCAGTCTGTGATCCATTGCTGCATTGTGTCCAGGTCTGATTGTAGGAAAGAGTTATAGATTTCAGGATCTGTCCTTTTGATTTCAAGGTACAGCTTGATGTCATCTGCATATTTCAGTACTGTAGCATTCTTTAAGTTGGCATCTATGTCATTAATGTATGCAACAAACAAAAGGGCACCAAGAACAGATCCCTGTGGTACACCAGATGACATCTCATATGGTGAAGAATGCTGTCCTAGAACCGTGACTACCTCTTTTCAGCTGAGAATGAAGGATTTCAACCAGTAAAAAGATCATTCTCAACACCCATTGCAGAGAGTTTCGTCATAAGCTTTTTGTGTGGCACAGAATTAAAGGCCTTAGCGAAGTCAAGGTAAACAACATCCACTCATGAGCCGCTGTCAGTGATCCGGGTAATGTCTTCAAGGAACTCGATAAGCTGATCACAGCAGCTGGAGTTAGGGATAAATCCAAATTGCGAGGGCCGGATGAGGCTGTGAGAGCTCCAAAAGTTCCAAAGTGTTTCTCTGACACAGGATTCTATCAGTTTGGCAATACAGCTAGTAAGACTGACTGGATGATAGTTGACAGGTGACGTGCGGTTGCCCTTTTTGAACAGGGGAATGACACTGGCAGTTTTCCACTGCTCCGGAGTAGCACCATTATTGAGACAGTATTGAAAGAAGAAAGAAAGCTGGTGCAAAAGGAAGTACCCGCCACGTTTGAGAAGCAGGTATGTAACACCATCAAGACCAGAGGAAGCATAGTTGTGCTTATTCTTAAGGTGACGTCGCAGCATTGCAGGTGTAAATTCCATAGTTGTTATGGAATTTGATGTTAGAGATGGTGGAGATGGTACATTCTGGTTTTCAACAGTAAAAATGCTTGCATAGCACTCAGCAATGAGTACTGCGCATTCTTTGGGATTGTCAGTGATCTGGTTTGTGTGGGGATTACAAAGAGGACCAACTGGAGAGTGAGGTCTCTGCTTTGAATGAACATATTTCCAGAACACCTTACTGTCAGGATTGGTTGCTATGCACTGTCCAAATTCAAGCACTGCCTTCTTTGTCACTTGCTTCAGATGGTTGGAAGATTTATTCTGCTTTATTCTGTTGACATCTGATTTATGCAGTTTATATTCCCGTTCAGCATTCCAACGTTCTTTCCTGGCAAGTTGGACCGCTGAAGTTTCCCAAATTGTACTTTTGGGGTGGTTTTTTTTCTGCTTACATGGCACTGATGCTGCACATGCTATCCATGTTGAGTCCAGGATGCTCTGGAGTATAGTGTTCACATCTCCAGAGTTATAGAAATCATGCCAGTTTGGGCGCTGTAGCTCAGTGCAGTACAAGTTCCAATCTGCTTTCTTCCAATCAAAGCAAGCAGATTGGAATGTATTAAAACTGATATGACTCTACAGTTGGGTCTATATCCAACAACCTCTTTAGTGATGGTGCCAGACTGGATTTTGCTGTCGAAACAGCAAGAGCTCAGCCCTTGGGTCCCAACTCTCTAATATATATATATATATGAATGTATATATAGTGTATTTTGCAATACACTGTATGCTTAATTAAAAGCATTTCGAAGACCTTATGCTATTGTTTTAGAGTAGTGACAGACTCACTTACTTTAATTTCAGCAAACAGGTTTGCTGAAATTAAAGTAAGTGAGTCTGTCACTACTCTAAAACAATAGCATAAGGTCTTCGAAATGCTTTTAATTAAGCATACAGTGTATTGCAAAATACACTATATATACATTCATATATATATAGCTATTTCAGAGTACCAATTCTAATATATATATATATATTGTCCCGAATCTTCTATTATCGATTTTTTTATCGTATGGTTGATTTTAGATTTGTTCTATGTGTGACGGTATTTTAACGATAGTTATAGCTCTGATTCATCTGAATTATTGAGCCCTCTGCCGCTCATTTCGAATTTTGTTTATCGTGAACTCGTGCGCCGATTTTTCGATACTCGATCATTCTAATATATATATATATATATATATATATTTTTTTATGGGTACTCATGTGTGTGTGTGCATGACAATTTAACCTAATAAGAAATGATAGGTAAATGTGTTTTTGAAACAGCGAGAGAGTTTGAAATTAGAATTAGAAGCTTTTGCTGTATTTTTTTACTCAAGAAATTTTAGCCTGATAGTGGGGTTCTAAAACCCCACAGTCAGGCTAAAATTTCTTGAGTCAGCGAAAATACAGCGAAAGCTTCTATTTCTAATAAGAAATGTTTTGAAAACCTAGAATGGAGAAAGCAAGCTTCGCTAACATCAATTATAAAGATCCTTTTTTTATATAAAAACCAGGTGCGCTTTTTGAACCCCATTTTTTATTATCATTTTCCTTCATCGTCATCATCATCATCATCGTTTAACGTCCATTTTCTATGCTAGCATGGGTCTGGACGGGAATTGTCCCACTTGAGGCAAGATTGGTTGTCTTGCTCAGGACTGTCTGGTGGGTTTTCTACGGCTGGATGCCCTTCCTAACACCAACCACGTTTACAGTGTGGACTGGGAGGTTTTTACCGTGTTACCAACACGGCCACATTACAGCATGGACTGTGTGTTTTATTGTTGTGACACCTACACGTCTGGGTGCCCTTCCCAACACCAACCACGTTTATAGTGTGTACTGGGAGGTTTTTACCGTGTTACCTACATAGCCACATTACAGCGTGGACTGTGTGTTTTATTGTCGTGACACCTACACGTCTGGCGGGTTTTCTACGGCTGGGTACCCTTCCCAACACCAACCATGTTTATAGTGTGTACTGGGAGGTTTTTACCGTGTTACCTACACGGCCACATTACAGCGTGGACTGTGTGTTTTTTTGTCGTGACACCTACACGGCCTCATTTGTTTCGGACTGGATGTTGTGGTACCAACATAACTTCACAATTAAGGGGGTGGTGTGGATGGGGTGGGGGTAGTGGTATGGGGGTCTATTTTGTTAGAGGTGTCTACTGACTGTAGGTTTCGCTTTGTACTTAGGCAAAGCGAGTCTTCTGTATAACTGTGTAGCGCCAAAGATCTCGGTTCAGTGACATTGTCTTGGAGAGGTGTAAGTGTGTGAGGTCGGAATTTATCAAGTCGTCCCAGGTTTTTCTGGGTCTGCCTACTCCGTGGCTACCGTCTATTTTTATCGCCCTGCACTTTTTTTTTTTTTTTTTTTATACAGCTGTCGTCTTTCATGCGCATCACGTGACCGTACCAACATAGTCTTCTCTCGAGTAAACAACATCTGATCCCTCTTATTCCTAATTTCTCCCTTAGTTCGTTTATGCTTTGCCGTTCACGTATATTACTATTACACATCCAGCGGAGCATGCAAGCTTCGTTTCTCTCCAGTCTGCATATATCCTCTGCACACAATGCCCAGGTCTCACTGCCATGTAACATTGCTGTTCGTATGCAGGCATCATACAGCCTGCCTTTCATTTTTTTCATCCCGTTCTGACTCTAGCTACTGTACTTTCAGAGCACCCTCCCCCACTGCTGATTTTGTCACCCAGGTAACGGAAGCTGTCCACTATTTCTATAGAACCATCTGTGCAATGGAATGAGCTAGTATTCTGTGGACACTTGCTGCTACTTATTGCACCAGAGCACCGGCCACATATAAAATCTATATTCTTAGTTAGCTTACCTGTGATCCCACTACATCTTTTATGCACCCATACTTTGCATTTGGGACATAAAATGGAGTTTCTGCCTACTCTTTTCCTACACACTGAGCATGGCCATTTCCCAGATGGGACCGGTGCCCTATTTTCCTTCCTACAAACTAGAACTTTAGTCTTAGACAAGTTAACTTTAAGGCCTTTTGATTCTAGGCCATGCTTCCGTGTTTCGAATTTCTTCTCTAGTTCAGCCATTGATTCAGCTATGAGCGTTAGATCATCTGCGTATAGGAGTTCCCATGGGCAGCCAGTCTTGAACTCCTCTGTTATAGCCTGAAGGGCAATAATAAATAGTAGGGTGCTAAGGACGGAGCCCTGATGAACACCAACTTTTAAGCTAAACTATTCACTATCTTCGTTGTTAATTCTAACCTTGCTGACTGTTTCTTTATACATGGCTTGTATAGCTCTCACAAGCCATTCATCAACACCTAGTTTTCTAAGAGCCCACCAGATAATCGAGCGGAGTACTCTGTCAAAGGCTTTCTCCAAGTCAACAAAGGCTAAGTATAGGGGTTTACTTTTAGCTAGGTACTTCTGTAGTTGTCGTACAATGAAGAGAGCGTCTGTTGTACTTTTACCTGACACAAACCCGAACTGCATTTTGTCTAGATCAATTCGCTCTCTGATTAGTTGCGCTATTACTTTTTCTGTGACCTTCATGACCTGGTCAATTAATTTAATGCCTCTATAGTTTCCCCTATCTAGGGCATCACCTTTACCCTTGTAGCAGTTAATGATGATGCTGCTGCGCCAGTCCTTCGGAACGACCCCATTCTGTATGATTTGGTTTACTATCCGACTGACCATACTGTGTCCCACCGTTTCAGATGCTTTCAGCATTTCAGCAACTATTTCCGAAGGCCCGGCCGCCTTGCCCGTCTTCATGTCTTTGATCGCCTTACTTATTATATATATATATATATATATATATAAAGATACAAAGCTACAAAGTAGGCTTTGTTTACAAACAGTGAAGATTTGAAAAATAAATAGTAAATAGTGCTTACGCCATATTTGACTAAGTAAATTAGTCTATTAGTTAGGATTTTTAAAAAACCCTCAGAATGGAAAACAGGGCATTGTGGTACATGGGATACGACAATGCTCATCCCTTTTTTCCATGGTGGCTGTCATGTCCTTAACACAAATAAAGAGTCCTCCCAACCCTTTTAGGCATGGTTTCTGCAGTGGGTGCCCTTCCTGTCACCAACCCCCCCTTGCAAGGTGTACCAGGTGCATTTTCATGACACCATCACTAGAGAGGTTGTTGGTCATTGACCCAAATATAGAGCCCTCTCAGCTCTTGGAACAGGAAAAATAGGGGAGGGAGATAAGAATGAAGTTATAAGTGTTTGTGGGGATTTGACTAAGCTATGAGTAAAGGGTAAGGGCAGCTGATTAGTGTATGGGGATGAAGTGGTGTGAGTGATATGATCAATATGGTGGGCGTGTGATGGAGAGATGGGTAGGGAGTAATGGATGAGTATAGGGTAGGTGTAACTGGCTAGTGTATGGGGAGAGGGGATGTAGTGATGCAGAGGATGTACTCAATAGAGAGGGAGGAGACATGGTTGAAACATAGGAAAGGGGATAGTGAAGGGATAAGGGGTGAAGAAGGAGTAGAGAGAGTAGCTATTAGGGTGCAATGGTGAGGGTATCTTTCTTTAGAGGGCGGGTAGTAAAGGAGTTCATTTATGTTTTGCTGTTCACTTATATTACTATTGTACATCCATCTAAGCATGGAAGCTCTTGCAACATACATCCCCTGTGCACCAACCACATGCAAAACCTACATTCATTGTTAGCCTGCCTGACATCCCACTACATCTCTTGTGTACCCATAGTTTGCATTTGAGAGATAGGATGGAATTTCTACCTACTCCTTTTCTGCACATTGAGCAGGACCATTTCCCTGGGCCCTATTTTCCTTTCTACTTACTAGATATATGTGTGCATATATATACCATTATCATCATCATAGTTTTTACGTCCACTTTTCCATGTTTGCATGGGTTGGACAAATTAGAGGTTCTATGTACCTGAAAGGGGAAGTAGTTGTGCAATTGCTTGATGATGGTGGAGGGGATCTCACACACGGCTACTCTAGCCACCCCACTACCAAGTGCAGCACTAACATGACTAGTGTTCGCCCTATATATTGAAGTCCAAAGAGACACTTTTTTATACAGTAGAGTTTCTTTCTAACACGTGTTTCAATACAGTTACTCTCGGGTCTCAAATAATCGTCCTCCCCCAGCTTATTAATTTTTCAAATTATTTCAAATCTTGCCTTTGCTCTTATTCCAACCCACCCATCTCGCTTATCAAGTTTTGCTAATCTATTTCCAGCAAAAACTTTATTTTAAGTAGTAGCATTCATGCAAGAATTAATTTTCTTTAGACATTAAAAACATTATACATGACAAAAATAAAAACCTTACAAGAAATCCATACGTTATAAAATAAATAGGAAGGGTTGGGGGTTTCAATATGTAAACTAAATGAAATGACTAATTCTGGTTTTTAAAAGAGTTAAGGGAGACAACCTACAAAAATTATCAATTTTCAAACCCCCCCCCCCCTCATATTCCACCCTACCTTTAATATTTTGGACCTGAGAGTATGTAACTGCCTATGAAACCTGAATTATTATGTAATCCACTATCTCGCACTTCTTCTCCCACTTACTGATGAGAGGGTTGTGGGGGCAGAGTCCTCAAACACTCCAACTGATCCCTAAGCAAGACCAGCCAAGCTCATGGATGTTATCCTGCTAGTTGGTTTTGCCCGTAAAATCTGTTCAGCGATTCTTTCCTAAGACATTCTAACAAAATGACAGTAATATCAAAGCTGTTACCTCTCAATTCGGAGCTGTAGCGGCTCTACCTGGAGTCACTCTCTGATCGAGCTATGCGCTCTATTGAGTAACATTACTCCAAAGACACTTCAGAGGAACCCCATTTCGGTTGCTTGTATTCGCAATCGTATTCGTGACCATAGATAAGGGTTGGCATGAATACTGAATTGAAGATAGCGAGTTTGGCTTTTACACCTACCTCCCTTCTTCTGATTACCAAATGCAGAAGCTGGTGCATTACTACACCAGCTCCTGCAATTCTTGCACTTAATTCAGTCTCCTGTCTTCCATTACTCATGACCACAGCCCCAAGATCACCTGCTTCAGTGAACCCCATTCACATGTAAAATGCACTGCGCAGGCTTCCTTAAGAGGACGAGTGTCTCAGTTTTCGCAGCACTGATTTTCATTCCAGCCCTGAAACCTATCAAATGCAAGTCCGAGTTCCCCTTCTGTCAAATTAAATAACACCATGTCATCTGCAAATTCCAACCAATTGATTTTACACCTGCCAGTTGTGATACCACTTCCAATCCAGCTACACATATCAATCTTGTTCATGAAAATAATGAATAGGAGAGGCAACAGTACACACCCTTGGTGGAGTCCAACTCCCACATTGAATGGTTTTGATTTAGCACCATTTATCTGCACACAAATACTCCGGCATTCATATAGAGACACCAGGGCAACAAGAAGAAGACCATTGATCCTATAATACTGCACAACCTTCCACAGCAGGTCTCAATGAACATGGTGATATGCCTCTTCAAGTTAGACGAATCAAGAATATACCACTTGGCAATACTCACACGATTTCTTGAATACCTGCCGCAGTGTGAATATTTGGTCGACTGTGCTGCGTCTGGGGCAAAAACCACAGTTCATCAGGTAGGTTGGACTCGACAATCTCCCTACATCTCTTTGCCAGATACTTAGCATAGACTTTACCAGGGAGGCTTAACAAGGAGATCTCCCTGTAATTGGAATTATCTCACTTTTCTCCCTTTTTGAAAATTGGGATTATCACTCCTGATTGCCATTGCTTAGGTACCTTTCTGAAAATCCAGGCAGAATTTCAGAGTTTATGGCTATCAACTATTAAAAGACTAATTATTGACCAGAAGCACTTCAGTGTAATGGGTCAGTGTATTCATTTGGCAAATGAGAGATACAAAGAGGTTCAATTCTCAAAGGTCTCTGTCCACTTTGTTTTCTATTGCCAGGGATATTTTACCCAACTTGTTCAATTATTATTTAGAATTATCACCTATTACTAATACCTACCTGAAATGTGGCTAATATATATATATTGATGATGATGATATATACTAGCATAGTACCCACTAAAAATGACAGGGTTTATAGTAAAAATATATTTGATTTAATAATTCCTTGATCATAACATTCTATGTAAAGATTCTTGAATCCTTGATTTTCGTTGGCCCTTGCCCCCTCACTACTTCAGCCATCACCAGATTTCATGTTACATTCATTTAAATCAAATACAATAATTTTCTTCCATATTTTTTAAACATTATCAAACATAAATCCTATAAATTATAATGACTGTGTTATATCTATCTATCTTAAGATTCAAATTGGGATTTGTGCTTTGTTATTGTTGTTCTTGTCTGAAGATAGATGAATTAGGTAAACATACTGAGAGGTATGTAAATACATAGATAGGTAAGTATATAGGTATATAAATAGATAAATAGGTAAGGAGATAGACAGACAAATATTAGATAGATATAGAGTGGGCTACAACCCCACAAAAACACAAAAAGACAAAGTTATGGAACCGTGGCGGAAGTGAACGACAGAAAGTGATAATAAACCGCATAAAGACTTGAGAAGAATTGATTGTTGGTACAGAGGTGTGTGGAGAAAAAGGAGGGAAGAAGATAAAGAATGGATGGACAGAAAATACCAGCTTAGAGAACTAGACCTTTGTATGGTTATGGAACAGATGAGACAACAAATAAGTGCAAAGAGCGTAAAACTCCAATGATGTGTCAATGCAAAGAATGTGTCAATTCAAACAAAACGGACGTTTTGAAGGCAATTAAAACGTTTTTTCAAAGCCTAACAAGTGATGGTGTTAAAGATTTACCACCTGATCCACATAAAGCCTTGACCCCCTGAAGTGAACTGTGTAGAATACCTATAAACTACAATGTAAAGACAGAGTGGTTTGGTGATATCCAAAGACAGCTTGAAGAAGTACCCAAACAGAACCCAGTTTCAATCAATAATAACATTAATACACAGATTAAAAGATTGCCAAACTGGAAGACTCCAGATGGCATCCATAGCTAATGGATTAAGTATGTTAATGCATTTCATAAAGTTATTTATATCCATCTGAACCCTTTACCATTTACATTACTCTATATATACTATTGTGTTTTACCATTTACATTACTCTATATATACTATTGTGTTTTACCATTTACATTACTCTATATATACTATTGTGTTTTACCATTTACGTTACTCTATATATACTATTGTGTTTTACCATTTACATTACTCTATATATACTATTGTGTTTTACCATTTACATTACTCTATATATACTATTGTGTTTTACCATTTACATTACTCTATATATACTATTGTGTTTTACCATTTACATTACTCTATATATACTATTGTGTTTTACCATTTACATTACTCTATATATACTATTGTGTTTTACCATTTACATTACTCTATATATACTATTGTGTTTTACCATTTACATTACTCTATATATACTATTGTGTTTTACCATTTACATTACTCTATATATACTATTGTGTTTTACCATTTACATTACTCTATATATACTATTGTGTTTTACCATTTACATTACTCTATATATACTATTGTGTTTTACCATTTACGTTACTCTATATATACTATTGTGTTTTACCATTTACATTACTCTATATATACTATTGTGTTTTACCATTTACATTACTCTATATATACTATTGTGTTTTACCATTTACATTACTCTATATATACTATTGTGTTTTACCATTTACATTACTCTATATATACTATTGTGTTTTACCATTTACATTATATATACTATTGTGTTTTACCATTTACATTACATTATATATACTATTGTGTTTTACCATTTACATTACTCTATATATACTATTGTGTTTTACCATTTACATTACTCTATATATACTATTGTGTTTTACCATTTACATTACTCTATATATACTATTGTGTTTTACCATTTACATTACTCTATATATACTATTGTGTTTTACCATTTACATTACTCTATATATACTATTGTGTTTTACCATTTACATTACTCTATATATACTATTGTGTTTTACGATTTACATTACTCTATATATACTATTGTGTTTTACCATTTACATTACTCTATATATACTATTGTGTTTTACCATTTACATTACTCTATATATACTATTGTGTTTTACCATTTACATTACTCTATATATACTATTGTGTTTTACCATTTACATTACTCTATATATACTATTGTGTTTTACCATTTACATTACTCTATATATACTATTGTGTTTTACCATTTACATTACTCTATATATACTATTGTGTTTTACCATTTACATTACTCTATATATACTATTGTGTTTTACCATTTACATTACTCTATATATACTATTGTGTTTTACCATTTACATTACTCTATATATACTATTGTGTTTTACCATTTACATTACTCTATATATACTATTGTGTTTTACCATTTACATTACTCTATATATACTATTGTGTTTTACCATTTACATTACTCTATATATACTATTGTGTTTTACCATTTACGTTACTCTATATATACTATTGTGTTTTACCATTTACGTTACTCTATATATACTATTGTGTTTTACCATTTACATTACTCTATATATACTATTGTGTTTTACCATTTACATTACTCTATATATACTATTGTGTTTTACCATTTACATTACTCTATATATACTATTGTTTTACCATTTACATTACTCTATATATACTATTGTGTTTTACCATTTACATTACTCTATATATACTATTGTGTTTTACCATTTACATTACTCTATATATACTATTGTGTTTTACCATTTACATTACTCTATATATACTATTGTGTTTTACCATTTACATTACTCTATATATACTATTGTGTTTTACCATTTACATTACTCTATATATACTATTGTGTTTTACCATTTACATTACTCTATATATACTATTGTGTTTTACCATTTACATTACTCTATATATACTATTGTGTTTTACCATTTACATTACTCTATATATACTATTGTGTTTTACCATTTACATTACTCTATATATACTATTGTGTTTTACCATTTACGTTACTCTATATATACTATTGTGTTTTACCATTTACATTACTCTATATATACTATTGTGTTTTACCATTTACATTACTCTATATATACTATTGTGTTTTACCATTTACGTTACTCTATATATACTATTGTGTTTTACCATTTACATTACTCTATATATACTATTGTGTTTTACCATTTACATTACTCTATATATACTATTGTGTTTTACCATTTACGTTACTCTATATATACTATTGTGTTTTACCATTTACATTACTCTATATATACTATTGTGTTTTACCATTTACATTACTCTATATATACTATTGTGTTTTACCATTTACGTTACTCTATATATACTATTGTGTTTTACCATTTACATTACTCTATATATACTATTGTGTTTTACCATTTACATTACTCTATATATACTATTGTGTTTTACCATTTACGTTACTCTATATATACTATTGTGTTTTACCATTTACATTACTCTATATATACTATTGTGTTTTACCATTTACATTACTCTATATATACTATTGTGTTTTACCATTTACGTTACTCTATATATACTATTGTGTTTTACCATTTACATTACTCTATATATACTATTGTGTTTTACCATTTACATTACTCTATATATACTATTGTGTTTTACCATTTACGTTACTCTATATATACTATTGTGTTTTACCATTTACATTACTCTATATATACTATTGTGTTTTACCATTTACATTACTCTATATATACTATTGTGTTTTACCATTTACGTTACTCTATATATACTATTGTGTTTTACCATTTACGTTACTCTATATATACTATTGTGTTTTACCATTTACATTACTCTATATATACTATTGTGTTTTACCATTTACATTACTCTATATATACTATTGTGTTTTACCATTTACGTTACTCTATATATACTATTGTGTTTTACCATTTACATTACTCTATATATACTATTGTGTTTTACCATTTACATTACTCTATATATACTATTGTGTTTTACCATTTACGTTACTCTATATAGACTATTGTGTTTTACCATTTACGTTACTCTATATATACTATTGTGTTTTACCATTTACATTACTCTATATATACTATTGTGTTTTACCATTTACATTACTCTATATATACTATTGTGTTTTACCATTTACATTACTCTATATATACTATTGTGTTTTACCATTTACATTACTCTATATATACTATTGTGTTTTACCATTTACATTACTCTATATATACTATTGTGTTTTACCATTTACATTACTCTATATATACTATTGTGTTTTACCATTTACATTACTCTATATATACTATTGTGTTTTACCATTTACATTACTCTATATATACTATTGTGTTTTACCATTTACATTACTCTATATATACTATTGTGTTTTACCATTTACATTACTCTATATATACTATTGTGTTTTACCATTTACATTACTCTATATATACTATTGTGTTTTACCATTTACATTACTCTATATATACTATTGTGTTTTACCATTTACATTACTCTATATATACTATTGTGTTTTACCATTTACATTACTCTATATATACTATTGTGTTTTACCATTTACATTACTCTATATATACTATTGTGTTTTACCATTTACATTACTCTATATATACTATTGTGTTTTACCATTTACATTACTCTAAATATACTATTGTTTTTTACCATTTACATTACTCTATATATACTTTTGTGTTTTACCATTTACATTACTCTATATATACTATTGTGTTTTACCATTTACATTACTCTATATATACTATTGTGTTTTACCATTTACATTACTCTATATATACTATTGTGTTTTACCATTTACATTACTCTATATATACTATTGTGTTTTACCATTTACATTACTCTATATATACTATTGTGTTTTACCATTTACATTACTCTATATATACTATTGTGTTTTACCATTTACATTACTCTATATATACTATTGTGTTTTACCATTTACATTACTCTATATATACTATTGTGTTTTACCATTTACATTACTCTATATATACTATTGTGTTTTACCATTTACATTACTCTATATATACTATTGTTTTTTACCATTTACATTACTCTATATATACTATTGTGTTTTACCATTTACATTACTCTATATATACTATTGTGTTTTACCATTTACATTACTCTATATATACTATTGTTTTTTCATCATAAAAGCTTTATCTCACATAATATTGATCTTCATATTGAGAACAATATCTTAACAAAAGTATGAGTGGTTGCAGCCAGTTTGAACAGAAAGAGGTGAGAGAATTCTGACGGGACACAGCCGGTTTAAATGCTAAAGGGTTAATGAGTGTGTTGTAGGACCTTACAAGCTTATTATAACAGGCTTATTACCTGCTTAAACCTGATTTGGAAACAGTTGACAGGAATATTGTCTGAGAACCAACAGTCAACTATTAGCCAACAACCTCTTCCTTACAGAACAAAAAAGACTGCAGGAAAAAAAATCAATGAGAACAAAGATCATCTTGTAGACAACATAATGACCAAAGACTGTAAATTCCGAAGGACAAAAATAAATATGGCATGGACAGACTTTAAAAACCTTATGATATGGTACCCTATTTGTGGATTCTTGAATCTATGAAGATGTTTAAGGTGGCAGATAATCTATATAAATTTGTGTAATTTAGCATGAATGATTGGAGAACTAATTTGTACTCATACAATAGGTTCCTAAGTAATGTGAACATAAATAGAAATATTTTTCATTAGTGCTGAAGAACTAACCCATCTTTAAATCATCTGTTATTTAAGGGTGATTTGAAACTGTTTGCAAAGTCTGAAACTCAACCAGAGTTACTAGTATAGACAGTCCGAAAGTGCATCCAAGACAGAGGCATGGCATTTGGAATCATAAAATGTGCAGTTGTCAAAATGAAAGGGGGGAAAGTCCCTTGTAATTAGCATTGAATAACAGTCTGGTGAAAGATGGTGTGATCCAAGTGATGACCGATATAAATACCTAGGAATTGATGAGACATTGCATGGACCAATAATAAAAGACAATGTAAGAAAAAATACATATGTACAAGGTCTGTTGCAAAAATATTCAACTTCATATTTTCCTGAGGGAAGTAATGACGTTAGGGAGACAAAAATGTGCAGAGTGGAGCTGCATACAATCATGCACATATAGGATTTTTGGTGAGCTCACTGGATATGTCAATCACTGCCAGGCAGCCAGCGTGTGATGTGTTGTAGGAGACTTCTTGTATCCTTGGCCCTAGGGCCACCTCCCTACTCACCACCATCGGCACAGAGTTGGCTACCCCCAGGTGTGAGCCTTGTGAGCTGGAATGGCTCTTCCAGCACAACTCCCTCATTATCCTCTGCAGAAATGCCTTCTCTATTCTGTCCACTGGGGCTGCAGGACGGCCAGTGTGTGGGCCCCCATTTGCTCATAATAGTGAGAGATGGGGAGAGCAGGAGAGACGGAGGCAGTGACAGTGGGATTTTGGTTCCTTTGTGTTCGGACCTGGTGTATATGTTTCACAGACACACACTCACACTGAGGCAGTGTAGTTATTTATTTTTTTAGTTATTCTCTACCATATTAAACTAACTATATTATTGTTGAGCAAATTCAATAATCTGTCTTTCAATCTCCTATTTCCTGTCAATACTCGTTGCAATTTCATTTCGCCTGATACTGGCAACAAGGATCTTGAGTTCCTGACTACCACAATAACTGGAGATGAGACATGGGTATACAAGTACAATCCAGAAACCTAATCTCAGTCAATGCAGTGGAAGCATCCAACGTCACCAAGGATAAAAAAGCATATCAGGTTAAGAACAAAATCAAGGTGATGCTAACTGTATTCTTCGACTACCGAGACATTCTGCATTACAAATATGCATCAGAACAAACAGTTACAAAGGAGTACTATATCTGTGGGCCTCAAAAAAACTGGCGGCTGCATCATGACAACACCCCAATTCATTTATTGCAACTGATCCAAGGTTTCTCAGCAAAGAAAGGTATTTTGCTCATTTGTCAGTCTCCCTCTTCTCCAGACAACTACTTCTGATTTCAGGTTGTTCCCCAAAATGAAGATGCCACTGGAAGGCTGCTGCTTTGAAAGCTAAGAGGACAGAATGCAACAGCAGAGCTGAGAGCCATTCCAGATGTCCTTCAACAGTGGAAACGATCACTGAGCCATATGTGTGAAGAAGATTAGCAATTGAACCACACCAAATATGTAATGTTTTTGCCTAGCCTAAGGTTGGGTACTTTTTCAATAGACCTACACAGGTTAAAATTCCTTAAGTCCAAACTGGATACAAGGAACTTGATTCTAGTTGTGAATGCCTGGGTGTATCTATTATATGATACAGAGTTGGAATCCTCAAGTGGACTAAGGCAGAGGGTGATGAGATAGACCACAGGTGAAGAAAAATGATAACCATCCAAAAGCAAGGTGAGTTATTAATTACCCCCAGATAAATAGTAAGGAAAGACTTCTACAGTATGTCTTGTCAGAAATGGGGCTAGAAAAGGAAAATGTTGAAAGTAAAGAATAGTTTAATCCTTTAGTATTTACATTATTTAGTATTTACATTATTAGTATTTACATTATTTACATGGAGGCACATGGCTTAGTGGTTAGAGCATTGGCCTTGCAATCGAAAGGTTGTGAGTTCAATTCTCAGACCGGGTGATGTGTTGTTTCCTTGAGCAAGACATTTTATTTCACATTGCTCCAGTTTACTCAGCTGTAGAAATGAGATGATAGGGACTGGGGTCCATATCATTCCACTGCAAAGTGGTCGTGGAGGTGCCATGACAAAAAGGCACCCAGCACTCACTGTAAATGAGGTTGGTGTTAGGAAGGGCATCCAGCTGTAGAAATCAAGCCAGAATCAGTTCCTGTCCCACCCTTGCAAGCAGGGAAAAAGCGGACGTAAAATGAAATGAAGATGATGATGATTACTCTATATTTATTATTATATTTTCAAGGTAAAGGCTTTATCTCACTTAATTATTTCACATAATATCGAATCTATGAGATTTTGATATTATTTATTTTGAGAACAATACCTTAACATCAGTAAGAGCAGTCAATTACAGCCGGATTGGACAGTTTAAATGCTAAAGGGTTAAGACAGGAGTTTCTGTCAAGAAAAAAGAAGTTTTAGTTGGAAAGACATTGCATGGCCAATTTGAACAATAAACATCTGAGTTTAAAAAACTGAGAAATCTTGAGATTTGCTCTGTCAGAGTGATATAAAATGGGAAACTGAAAATATCATCTTGGTAAAAGTGTGTAGTACTGTCTGCATAAAATTAATGCAGAAAGCGTCACCTGAAGACACGACATGGCCTGTATGTTCCTTCACTGGTTAATATACGAAAACTATGGATATCAGGTGTCCAATAAATCATACCAGCGAGTCTCAGAAACTGTCCTTGATAACAGAGACAAACTTAAGATACTTTGAGACTTCTCTATCCAAACTGACTGCAGGCTTGAGCACAACAAACCTGATATTGTGGTTTTACTCAGAAATAAGTGTGAATGCCAGATTATTGATGTTACCATCCAAGATCAAGACATAGCCTTGAAATAAATTGAAAAAAGAACAAAAACAAAGTATAATGACTTGAAGATCAAAATTGCACAAAAGAGGTCAATATCACATAATACTCTGAAGGTATCTTTGCTCTCCTACAAAAAACTGCCTTGTTGGGACTATACAATTACTTTGGAAAGTACTGTCAGCCTAAGGTCCTTGTTGAGACCCAACAGGTATTAAAAGATCCAGTAGTTATCATATTTACTGTGCAAACCATCCATAATAATAATAATAATAATTGTTTCTACTTTTGGCACAAGGCCAGCAATTACCCAGTGCATTACTGGTACTTTATTTTATTGAAAGGATGAAAGGCAAAGTTAACCTCGGCGGGATTTGAACTCAAAATGGCAAGGGCCGTAACTCTATACGTCAACGCATGGCGTCAGACCCTCTACCGATACTGCCAAATAATAATATAGGTGTCAGGAAGACACTCGCCATATACCTCAGAAATAATAATGAAAGAAAATAAAAATAACAATAATAATAATAATAATAGTAACAATAATGATTTCTAATTCAGGCATAAGGCCAACAATTATACAGAGATGAAGTCCATTATATCGACCCCCCCCCCCTCCCCGATAATAATGAACCACATAGCAAATAGGAAAATAAAAAAATAAAAGGGAGTTAACTCTTAAAATAACAACATGATTTCACAAATCAACCCAGAAAACATCAAACACTTCATACAGACAAACATACACATTAATATATGCAAACATTATATATATATATATACATATAGTGCACCTGGGCACTGCACACAATAATTTTCATTATTATATATATATAGACACACACACAAGATATGCAGAATAGTTTCAATTTAGTTCCAAACACATTCCTGTACAAGATAACTGTCCAGAGGCATTACAATGGGGCATCTACAATGGAGCATTACCCAATCTGTTAGAAATAGCAGGCAAATCTCTCTCAAACCACAGCGCCTTATAAAAAAAGAGGATTCATAAGATAATGTAATACTTGTTAAACGTTTTCCACATCATTTTTAAAATGACTATCTGAAAAGGGAAAGGCAGTGCTAATGACCCTTTTCAGTGCCTTGAAAACTGATGTGAACAAAAGAGGAAGTTATCTTCAAATAGGATACCAAGCACCAAAACGTACGAGAGTAGACTCTGCTAAGGTACCCACAGCCAGGCAATGGTGTTAAACATGGAGACAGATTTTGTCTACAATCCCAAAACAGTAGAACATTCTCTCCAGGCTTGCATACAGTTTCTTTTAAATAATATTTCACTCACAAGGGATTTGGTCAACCAGCATCTATGGTATAAGAACAGAATTGACATACGCAGCTGGGTTGAGAGTGATATCATGACAGGTGGGTGTAAAATCAGTCAGCTGGAGTTTGAAGACGACATGGTGTTACTTAAATCTACAGAAGATGATTTCTGATTTGCACTTGATAGGTTTGATGCTGAGTGCTGCATGACTGGAATGTAAACCACTGCTGCAAAACCTGAGACACTTATCCTCACAAGGAAGCCTGCACATAGCACTCTAATGTGAATGGAGTTCCACTGAAGCAGGTGGAGAAGTTCAAGTAGCTAGGGGCTGTGTTCACAGTGGTTCACAGTGGTTCACGAAGGTAGGAGGCTGAATTAAGTGCAAGAATTATAGGAGCTGGAGCAGTAATGTGCCAGCTTCAGCATTTGATAATCAGAAGAAGGGAAGTAGGTGTAAAAACTAAACTCGCTATCTTCAATTCAGTATTCATGCCAGCCCTTACTTATGGTCACGAATCTTGGGTAATGACCGAAAGAATATGATTACAAATACAAGTAGCCGAAATGGGGTTCCTCCAAAGAGTCTTTGCAGTAATGTTACTCGATAGAGTGTGTAGCTCAGAGATCAGAAAGTCACTCCAAGTTAGAGCCGCTACTTTTCTGAATTAAGAGATCACAGCTCTGATACTATGGGCATGTGATTAGAATGTCTCAGGAAAGAATCGCTGGACAGATTTTATGGACAAAACCAACCGGCAGGAGACCCAGACGTAGACCCAGAGCAAGGTGGTTGGATAACATCCAGGACCTAGGCTGGTCTCATTTGGGGATCCAGCCGGATCAGTTAGATATGGTTGCTACTGACATGACCCGCTGGGAGGAATGTTTGAGGACTCTGTCCCCACGACCCTGTCAGGAATATATGGGTGAAGAAGACTTCAAAGGCAGGTTGGTATCAAAAAACAATAGTTAAACAATAGTTAATTTATGACACTATATCAAAAATGTAAATGCTATTGAGTACTTTCATAAGTTAAAAGAAATTGGAAAATATTTTTAAAACAACAACAATATCAACAATAATAACTGTTTTTTTTCTTAATTTAGACCCAAAACCAATAATTTTTTTGGAGGAATGAAAAAAATTAATCAACCCCAGTACTTGACTGGTACTTTATTGATCTTCAGAGGATGAATAACAAAGTTGACCTCAGCAGGATTTGAACTCAAATGAAGTTATTTTCCTCCAAGTTATTACTTCACATCTGACATTATATAATCGTTAATCACACCCAAAATTAATAAAAATTGTAATTAAGAATTTGAGAACAAACAAACAAATCTCACACAGCCTATGAAACTTGCCAACTGTTGTCCTGTAATAGATGTAGTAGAGTTATGTCAATGACCAGGGAACATAAGTAGAGCAAATATTCACAGTTTATACAGTCATTTTCAGCAGAGAGTCTAGGCTTATGTGAAGTGGAGACCCAGATTGAAAACTGCAAAAAAGGTAGAGGTGCTCGGTACATTTGAAGGCGGTCATAAATAACAACTGTGAGAAGTAGAACCTAAAGGGTTCATGAGACCCTGATAACTGAATTGATGAAATATTCAAACAGCATTTTATACTCAGGCCACTATTATAAAATGGTCAACAAGACAGACCATGATTGGTGTTGGAGGAAAAAAATGTTGGCCCAGGATTGAAATCCCTATGTACAACTTTTTGTTGGTAATCCATCAAATCTACCCCTATATAACAGTGCACAAGTATTTATTTCAACATAAAATATTAATCTAGAAGTAGGAAAGACAAGCTGGAAAGAAGGGGAGAAGCAAAGAGCAATGACAAGTACCTAGAAGAAAAGTTAGGTGACAGGTTTACATAGCAAGAGAGTAAGTAGAAAGTAAAAAGTGTGCACATATTCTGTGAGGATCGGAAGCATGAGGAATTCTGGATTTCAAGGTGGTGTACAATAGAGAATCAAGACATCACTATGGTGTATGGAATGATAGTGGCATGCCTGTCTTCATTGAAACTGATAAGAACGGGGCTTGGAAATGCTATTACGAGAGGTTATTGAATACACAGAAGCAAAAGGGCTTACCCTATGTAGATGAAACAGACTAGTCACTAACATTTGCATCCATATATGGTTGAAAGTGTGATTAACCCTTTCATTATCATATTTCTAATGACTTTCAAAATAATCAACGATTTTGAGGGATTTAGTAATATAACTAACTTTCTCATTATTAAGTTGGTGTTTGGAACATAGATTCTTATATATAGTTATGATGGAAGATTTTAAAATAAATATAAACATGTCAAATCAAACATCTCTGTATGCTAGATCCAGGGACAATTTCTGGCAGTTTGATATCAAGTTAGGGAAGGCAGCTGGACTCTCAGGGATAGTCACTGAGATGCTTAAAATATCTGGTGATGTAGTTCATGTACTAGTCACTCACATAGTCAATCAAGTTATACAGATGTGCCATACCCAATGACTGGCAGCATACTTGCACTTGCATTAGCTTTCACACAAGATGGGTTGAATTGGCTCCAACCAATGAATTCACAGTATTGCAAAAAGAAGCAAATAATGCATACCAATCAGAAGTCTGTATAGCAGCAGCATCAACTGCAACAAGGGCCAAGGAGATACTCTAGACAGGGGAAATTACTGAGGTATCAAAATGATTTATTTAAGTGAAATGCAGTTTAGGCTTATGCTAGAATGAGATACAACTACAGAAATACTTAGCTAAAAGTAAACTACTCTGCCCAGCTTCTATCAATCTGAAGAAAGATTGTGACAGGTTTCCACACACACACACTTGTCTGGTGGTTGGTAAGAAAACTAGGGATAGACAAATGGCTTATGAAAGTCTCGCAAGCCATATACAAAGGTGTCATCAGCAAAGTGAGAGTTAAAACAAGTTCCATGAAGAATTTAGCATCAAGGTCCATCAGGGCTCAGTTTTCATATACTTCTTGTTAATTCTCTAGGTCATAACAAAAGAGTCTGAGACCAGCTGTCCATAAGAACTGTATAAGAACCTAATTCTCATAGTTGTATTTGTTGAAGATTTAGAGAGGAAATTTCAAACTTGGAAGTAAAACCTAGAAACAAGAGGCCTCAAAGTAAACCAAGCTAAGACCGAATTGCCATCTGATAAGAAACTGTAGACAAGAGTTCTATACAGGTTACTCATTTCAAATTATAGATGCACTAGCATCATAAGCAAACTGACAGAGAAAGTAAACTCCATATGTGGCAGTTGCACAATAGTAAGAATATACATAAAATATATTCTATCAAATGTTTAGAAGGCTTCCTAGAAGTAATTGACAGATTTTTTTTTATATAGATTTAATTAGCAGTGGAGGAGTGTATTCTGAAAATATAATAGCCAGAGCAAAAATAAGGTTCAATAAGCTGCTGGAAACAAAAGGTTTCTCTCTTAGAATGAAGGGAATATTGTATGATACTTGTGTACAAAGTGCAATGCTGCATAGTAGTGAAATATGGAGTTTGAATGTATAAGATTTGCAAAAGCTAGAATAAAATTGGATGAGCATAGTCAGATGGATGTGCAATGTTAGTGTGCATAAAGAGTGCACAAATAAGCTAAGAGAAAAACTAGGTATAAGAAGCAACAAATGTGTGAATAGAGAAGACTGCACTAGCACAGGCATGAGATATGCTTGGAAGATGCTAGATGTATAAAAAAAAAAGTGACAAACTCTCTAAGTGCATGAAACCTGTGGAAGAGAGAGGTTAAAGAAGATGTGGAACAAAATGAAGATTAATCTCAAGAGCCTGAACTTCACTGGACTGTGACGTGGTGAAACGCTGTGCTAGAGAGCATCCACCAAACTCATGCAAGCAGGGAAAAATGGATGTAAAAATAATGGTGGTGGTGGTGATAGAAACTAGGTTGTAGGTCACTCCCAACCATATGTACATAAGAAGTCTCTATATAACACTCTCTCCATCTCCAATCAATGTGCCTCCCTCAGCAGACCATCTGTGCATCTAGTATAACATTGAATTGGTTCTATCTATATTCAATACGCAACCCCCTCAACTAGCTATTACACTCTCCCTTTACCATTATTTCTTCTACTATGACTCATTATTGAAAATTCATCAAAACCACTCCTTTAGAGAGAACTGTTTTACTCTTGCTGGCGACAAGGCAACCTACAGCCTCTCTAGTGCTAGTATCACAATCAAATGCACACGGTACACTCTGTAAACTGGTTGGCAACAGGAAAGGCATCCAGCCATGGAAAGGAAAAAAATGATGTGAAATTGGTGTTGTCATTTAAAAGTAAGCATGCTGACTGGAAATAGGTGGATGTTGGCTGATGTTGTTGCTTAGAAAAACGAAGGCCATTTTATAGCTGCTTTCCATGTTGGTATGGGTTGGGCAGGTTGTTACAAACCAAGTCAGCTATTATTCAGAGTTACTGCACTCTTAGACAGGCTGGTGGACGATGTCTCATCTTTATATGTCTGTTTTCCTTACTGCTATGGGTTGGAAGGCTTGTTACAGTCCAAGATTAGACATTTCGAGGGGTTATTCTTGCCCATACAATTCCATTTTTAGTATGGTTTCTATGGTTAGATGCCCTTCTTAATGCTAACCACTTTAAAGAATATATTAGATGCATTTTATTGTGGCATCAGCACTGCCACCTCACAGAGTGTACTAGGTACATTTCATTGTGTCACCAGCACTACCAGTTTGCAGAATGTACTGGGTATAATTGCCATGTACTCAACAAGATCGATGAATGATCCAATGGATGTCAGTGATATATACCATACTTAAACTAAAGTGTGGATTAACATAAGGAAGGACATCCAGCCAGAGAAAAACTGCCTTAAAAAGTCTTGTCCAGCCCATGCAAGCTTGGAGAAAGCAGACATAGAGACAATGATGATAACGTTGGTTTTCCATGCTAGTATGGTACCTCTATTCTATACCATCCAGACCTACTCTCAATGTCCCTACTAATGCAAGTCTTCACAACCACTAATGATCTCATCTCATGACATAAGATACATAAAATAATTAACACTGCATCCCTAAAATTAATGTTTCTCTTTGGGGACAAAAAATACTTTAGCACTTATCTCCTGACTCTCTAGAAATCCCAAATAGGACCCACAATAGGATATTGCTACAGTCACATCTGGGATGCTGCTGTTGCTACACATACAAACATCTTAGTTTTCATCCGAAAGAATGCCATTTAAACTGATCAGTAATGAAAGACTCATTCACTCATGCTACAACTGCAGGTCTACAGGCATTCTATCTCCTCTCTCTGTCTTTTCAACCACTACTACAACACTCTGCTCCTCTGAACTAATTAGTTGCACACCTCCCCTCACCCAAATCTCCCCTTTTCCTGTCTGCTCATTACCCTTACTATATCTGATACTCCAATTATTCCTTCACAGTATTATTCCTTCACATCATCTCCCTGCAATTCCTTTCCAAAGATGTCAACTCTTAGCTGTTCAGACTGGACATCAGCAATATCAATTTAGCCACTTTGAAAGATCCTGCAATGGTCATAGGACATTACTCCTTATCCTGATCAATCTGACTTACCTGGGAGGTCCTGAAAAGATCAAGGGAATGCAGCCCCTTCTTACTGATCAATCTGACCAGCCTGGGAGGGTCCTGCAAAAGGGAAGGGTACCTGCCTCCTCATTAAACCTTAAAAAATAAAGAATCTCATCTGCTAGACCCTGCACTAATTATTTTACCCAATCCTTCTGTCGTCTCAGAACAGCGGTCTTCCAGGATTTTCTCCCTCCTCTGCTCATGACTTTCCTTCCAGACTTTAATTTAGATATATTCAAACTGAAAATCAGCCAAATCAATTTCACTAGTTGACTTCTAAAGTGGATGGGGACTGAAACACCTATTCCCACCCTTTCACTAATATATATCATCATCAATATATATATCATCAGCAATATGTACAGGGGAAGCTTACATGCCCTAATGGATGTGTAATAGTAGTGTGCATGAACAACAAAGCATCAGTGAATTGAGAGAGAATCTATGTATAAGAGGGGTCAGATTCAGTGTACAGGAGAGGAGATTGCAGAGGTTTGGACATTGCAATCATTGAGAGGTTTGGAATTGTATGGAGGATGACAGCAGTATAAAAAGGTACAGGGCACTCAAAGTCGATGGTAACTATGGGAGAGGAAGACCTATTAAAATTTGGGATAAAGTGATAAAAGCTGACCTTGCCCAATTAAACCTCACAAAGGAGATGACACAGGATCAAGATCTCTGGCGTTCTGCTGTTCTGCAGAAGACCCACCTTCCATGTGCACAAAATAAAATGAAATAAACATGTAAAGGGCACACTAGCCTGCACCAATCCTCTCCCCACCACCCCCTCTCCTCACTCTTAATGCTCCTCTCTCACCTGCTAAATATCTGATGCACCTAATTGATGTCAAACTTGCTTACCTGGAAACCCACCCTCATGGCTGATACACCTTCCCTGCATAGAAGCATGAAAGCTAGACATGTCCAATATCTGATCTTCCACAATGCCATTGCAATGACAAAAAGCTCTAATTCCACCCTGTATGATGATCCGGTGCCACAGCAACAAAAGCACCCAGTCCACCGTGTTGGTGACATGACAAAAAGCACCCAGTCCACACTGTAAGGTGGTTGTGCAGATGACAACAAAAAGCGCTCAGTCCACCCTGTAAGGTGGTTGTGTTGTTGACACGTCAAAAAGTACCCTCCCTGCCCTGTAAGGTAGTTATTTCCACAATAAAAAGCACCCAGTCTACACTGTAACGTGGTTGGTGTTAAGAAGGGCATCCAAGATACAGATCTGTATGGGCATGTGGTCTGACTTGTCCCATAATATGACAACCCATCTAACCCATGCAAGCATGGAAAATAGAGGTTAAACAAAGGTGATAATGATTATTATCATCATTATCGTTTTTACATCCACTTTTCTATGCTGCCAAGGGTTGGATGAGATGTTTTGAAATAATGTTTTACAACCAGATGACCTTGACACCATCTCTTTTAATCATCTCTTATGACACGCAGGAATATGGTGTACATATTCCAAAAACCGAGATACACACAGCTATCAACTTATCTACCTCTAATTTTTTGCAGTTGATCAACATTTTTGTCACTCAAATTATATTCAGGTTTAGTAAGAGACACAGGCAGGAAGAGTATTGCATACATATGTATATTCCTGAGTTGTGTCAGGTGGGTAAACACAGATAAAGGAGATACTCAATACATTGATAGAGTATAGGTATCTTTATTATATACAGAAATGACTTCTACAAGACTACAACTGTTTCATTCATATGAAATCATCAGTCTAGTCCAGTAGACGTCATTTATATATATATATCATCATCATCATCATCATTTTACGTCCGCTTTTCCCTGCTTGCAAGGGTGGGACGGGAACTGATTCTGGCTTGATTTCTACAGCTGGATGCCCTTCCTAACACCAACCTCATTACAGTGAGTGCTGGGTGCTTTTTTTCCGTGACACCTCCACGACCACTTTGCAGTGGAATGATAGGGACCCCAGTCCCTATCATCTCATTTCTACAGCTGAGTAAACTGGAGCAATGTGAAATAAAGTGTCGTGCTCAAGGAAACAACACATTGCCCGGTTTTTTCTATTATATATATATATATATATATATATATATATATATATATAATAGAAAAAACGAGGAAGTTTTGTTTACATATGAAAAATATTTATTGCGTATCGACCTGTTACGTGCGTTTTGCAGAGGATTGGCTCAAGGTGACCCTTAGGAGTTATGGACCCGACTCCAGTATCGATCTGCTCCTCAGACTGATGATGCAACAAAAGATATATTTTTGTAGTAGTATGTGGACCAAGAATGTATATATATAGGCATTGGGCCTATTTTTTTGTGTGTGTGTGGGTGTATGTGTATATATATCCTGGTGTAATTTGAGGGGCAGCATGTGTAAATGAAACTTCCTCGTTGGACGCCATGCTTTCCAGCATAGTTACGTCCCTTTACGGCTTGAGTTCAAATCCCACCGAGGTTAACTTTGCCTTTCATCCTTACGGGGTCGATAAAATAAAGTACCAGTAATACACTGTGATAATTGCTGGCCTTGTGCCAAAAGTAGAAACAACTATATATATATATATAGAGAGAGAGAGAGAGATAAAGAGAGATAATTAACAACTGAACATTGAAGTAGAAACAACTAGAGAACGAGAGAGAGAGAGAGAGAGAGAGAGAGAGAGAGAGAGAGAGAGAGAGAGAGAGAGAGAGAGAGAGAGAAAGAGAGAGAGAGAGAGAGAGAGAGAGAGAGAGAGAGAGAGAGAGAGAGAGAGAGAGAGAGAGAGAGAGAGAGAGAGAGAAAGAGAGAGAGAGAGAGAGAGAGAGAGAGAGAGAGAGAGAGAGAGAGAGAGAGAGAGAGAGAGAATTAACAACTGAACATTGAAGATCTTTGTGTAAAATTTGTTTTTAAAATGTTTTATTTTTGTAATGTTTTACATTTATTTTGTTTTTCATGCCAGCATCTTCAGTTAGTTTGAACCTCTGTGAGTTTTGGCCATGCTGGAGCAAAACCATATCGATTTGTATTTAGTGTTTTCATGTTATCTTTCTTTCTGTGCTTGTGTATGTTGTTGTTTAACTTTTAACATCCATGAAACTGCATCAAGGAGACATTCTTGAAAAATATCAAACTGCCCTATGACTACATCACATTAAGAATTAAGGTCTATAGTTTACTGAACATTTTTAACACTATCTGTCAACTAGTAAAGATACTACAAACATTTGAATTAAGAAACTATTTTCTGTTAAATTATTACATGATGTTAAGTGTTAAGTCCAAGTCAACACTTAATAAATAAGCCTATGATCAGAAGCATTCCAACAAAACCCATCCCCACCTTTTTTCTTCAGACACAGTATACCTAGGATCATGGCTTCTGAAACAACTTATGTTTACCAAATTTTTCTCACAAAACTTGAGTTGACCCATGTCTATGGTAGAAGAAACTTACTCAAGGTACCATGTGGTGTGATCGAACTTAAAACATGATTGTGCAGTGAACTTGTTGACTATACAACCATACTTGCACACATACCATCATTATTTTATGTCTGTTTTTCAAAGCTAGAATGAGTTGGATAGGCCCTGCACTATTTCGATACTTGACATAGTCTTTTATCATCTGCCACTCACGACGACAAAAAAAGCAAGCCATCTTTATTTTTAGAGCATGGTTTTACTGACTGGATGAGCTTCCTAATACCAATCACTTTCCAACATGGACTGTGTACATTTTATTATATAACCAGTACTAGAGATGTTATATATGGCAGGACTACAAAGTCAATTTTTTTCCAAGTTACTGCTCTCCTAGACAGTTTGATGGCACTGCAGTTTGTGTCTCTTCCAATTCCCTTTCTGGTCATAATTTTACAGCTGGATACATTTTACAGGAAAATGCCCTTCCTCGCATCGACCACTCTACAGCATGGACTGGGTACATTTTACGAGATGCCCTTTCATAGCAACAACTACTTTACATACAGTATGAACTGAATACATTTTACAATGAGATGTCCTTCCTAGCAACAACCACTTTACAGCATTGACTGAATATATTTTACAGCAAGATGCCCTTCCTAACACCAATCTACATGGCCAAGATTATATGTGTGTGTGTGTTTATGTTTGTTTGGTCCATAACGGAGCGGTTCGACTCAAAGAGATCGATAAAATAAGAACTAGACTTTAAAAAATGGTGCACTGGGCTCGATAGGAATCTAAATCCTTTGAAGGCAATGACCCAGTATGACCGTATAGTTAACGAGTTTGCTCGTAATCATGAGGAGAGGAGTTCGATCCTTTTCTGTCGTTGCCTCGTGTTCACTCAAATACTGAATAAAATTGGATAGACGGAAACTGTTGGATGGACTGTATCAGTAATTTGAACGACTAGACTTAACACATATTGTATCATGCTAATTTTTCGTGGAATACTCAGCCACATATAACGGCTTATCAAACAACTGGAATACTCATCGTCGAAAGCAATTGAGATCCATTTATTTTGTAGCTATATACACATCATATATTATACATATACACGAACAAACACGGATATACTGTATATGCATATATATATATATATAATTACATATACATACACGCACACACAAATATAATGCAAACGCGCGCACCAATCACGTGTATGTGTGCGCGTGTGTGTATTGTGGAAACAGCAAAGTCAATATTTAACTATTTAATAGTCAGCTCTCAGGGTCGGAAGATGAAATTCATAAGGGGGAATTGCATATTAAATTCTATTCGAAACAATTTAATTATATCCATTCCAGTTTCCCTGCTTAGAAAACAACAATAATAGGTAGTTTGATGGTGAATTTCCTAGTAATACAGTCTAACGACTTATCCATGGGAGGATTTCTGTATGTATATATATATATATATATATATATAAACACACACTTATATATATATAAACACACACACACATATATATAAACACACACACACACATATATAAACACACACACACACATATATAAACACACACACACACACACATATATATATATATATATATATATATAAACACACTCACACATACACATATATATAAACACACACAAACATATATAAACACACACACATATATATATATATATATATAAACACACGCATATATATATATAAACACACACATATATATATATATAAACACACACATATATATATATAAACACACACATATATATATAAACACACACATATATATATAAACACACACATATATATATATTAAAGAATTGTTCTGCGAAAAGGAACCACAGTTAAATACGGTATTCGATACATTAAAAAGGGAGGTACATATTTATTTCATATAGAAATGACTTCTATATGATATGACTATTCGTTTCAATATCTATATACTGGCATTGATAAATATGCTGGGCCCGTCAACCCTTATTATATATATATATATATATATTTAATATAGAAAAGGCTTCTACAGGACTAGAACTGTTTCATTCGGGAGAATTCATCAGGAAGCCCATATATATATATAATGTCGTGTGTGTGTATACGTATATATATATATATATATATATATATATATATATATATATATATATATACACACACACGCGCGACGTTACAGTTAAGCTACCATATACACTTGCTAGAAATAACAGCCAAAACAAATCACATTTTTACAGATTTATAAAAACGGAAGGGCAAATTGAATATACTCCTAAATAGTCACGACTGGGACATCTTTGACCGTAGGCCTGCTCCATTCTAAGATCATCAGTAGCTAATCAATATAACATAAATACCTACATTATATATATGCGTATAGATAGTTAGATAGAGACATACAAACATATTAACACACACATATATATACATACATATATGCACACACACACATATATATATATATATATACATATATGCACACACACAGTTATATATATATACATACATACATATATGCACACACATAGAGAGAGAGAGAGAGAGAGAGAGAGAGTGTGTGTGTATCTCAGATTTGTTCAAATGCAAAACAAAGCAATAAAAATAATAAAGTGAAAGAGTATACGAGACTTGCCTGAAGACAACACGTACCCGCTATCAGATGTAATAATACCTTGTCCATCAGAAAGGCCCCGCCCCGAAACTGGAGTCAGATATAAGGGCCAAAGTGTCCTGGGCAGATAATGCCCTGGCCTGGCTGGAGAGTTTCTTTCCTAAGCAAAACTGTAGCCACGTTCAATTCTAATCAGTCAATAAAGCCCTCAGTTCTCAAATCTCCCGTTCTCTACACACATCAATCTAGCCATATATATATATATATATATATATATATATATATATATTTATATATATATATATATATATATATATATATATATATATATATACGTACTTAATTAATAACTTTAATTAATTCATTAAATTCGTTAATTAGATCTTATTAAAATGATGTTACTTCAGCTTTTCTTTGCTAGGATCTTGTTCGGCTGAACACGAAAAGGTTAAGGCGGACATTGGGAAAAGAATTAAAAATTTAAATCGCTTGAACAGCAAACCCTTTTAATTAATGGAAAATCTGGAACGAACAACCAACAGCTTTGAACGGTTGATTTCAAGAAGTTAGTTACATTATATGTATATACATATGTACATATCTGTCAATGGTTGTCTGTGTGTCTGCCTTGTGCCACAGTGTTTATATACATACATTATATATATATATATATATATATATATATATACACACAAACAATTTAAATGAATCACTTGCTGTTGGTTCGTAGTCAGCTGGAGTTTTTAGTTCCTCTTTAAGACAAGTTGGCAGTAGGTATTGTGTATCCTTTTTAGCAGACAGGCTGTGATACAAAGGGATTATTGGCTCAGCCTGTTTTAAAAAAAGTTTTAGAGAATAGAGTGAAAAGAGCCTTTTTCCTAATGCGATCTTATGCTACTGCTATAGTGTGGCTCACTGCCACCCACTCGACGTTCCCTTTCCCCAATGTAAACATAAGGGAGGTAATCCATTTCGCTTGCCCTCGCTTCATCTAAGAAGCCAGGACTTTTAAATCTACTCATATATATCTATATAATGTGTGTAGGAGCATATATATATATATATATGAGATATATAGCGTTTTACAAAAACAATATAAGAGGCTATAACCGTAGGTGAAGATGTTACACACAGCTCAAAATAGAGTAATTCATCATAATAAAGAATATATGTATATATAAACGTGTTGGTCATGAATGTATACACATGCAAACATACACACACAAATATATATATGTGTGTGTGTAGTAGTCGTAGTTGTAGTGTGTGTCTTACCACATAATATATAATATAGACAACGTATATTGTATTTCTAAATTCATAAATTGTCGTTGGTGTATAATTACTACCAAATAAACTAACAAAATCAGTAATACTTGAAATGTGGCCTCTTTGAAAACAAGGCGCAGAAACACTGATGCAAAGATAGAGAAGAGGGTGGGAATTGTGTTTTGATGTGGAAGAAATAATAAACGTAAACATTTCCCCGTCTATCACCGGTTTCTTTGTTGTTAAGGCTTTGATCTTTCCAGTAAAATTTCTGTTTACATTTTCAGATGTTGTTTCTAAATTCTACGACTTGACACAGTTTGGATGATATTAATTCACATTCTCTCTCTATGTTTGATATACATTGTCATAGAGATGTTCATGCATAGTTAAGTAGTTAAGAACTTCGCTTTGAAAACCACGTGGATCTGAGTTCAATTCCACTGCGCTGCATTTTGGCAGTGCCGTATTTCCCGGCAGGGAGGGGGGCATCTTCCTGCTAATAGATTTTTTTACGGTGAATTTTTCAAATGTTTGGGGCCTCATAACTTAACTAGCACAGGACCTCAATTGTCCTATATCCGGCGCTGCACTTAGGGCAAGTGTCTTCTATTATTGTCTCCGGTTGATCAGTTGGCGCTTCTTCCTTATCAACCTACATTTCAATTTTTACAATTTATCTAGGCGTTTGGATGATTTGAAATTTGAAATGCTAGAATATGATGGCCACCCTTTTGGGGGGCCCCGAAGAGTATTTTACCAGCTTTTCTGACACTATTATCATTTATAGCGATTCTGTGTTTGAATTTCAAACATGGAAGCAGGGTCTAGAAAGAAGTTGTCTTCAAGTCAACTTGACAAAGACTAAGGCCCTAGTAAGTAGAAGAGAAAACAGAATCCAGATCCCCTCAGGGAAATGGCCATGTTCGGTATGTAGGAAAGGCATTGTTAGAAACTCCATCCTCTGCCCCATATGCAAACTGTGGGTACGCAAGAGATGTAGTGGGATCTCAGGAAGTTTAGCTAAGAATGTAGGCTTTACATGTAGCAGTTGCACTGGAACAGTAAGCAGGAAATAAACGCTACCAACTGTAGAAACAGTAGACAACTTCTGCTATTTGGGTGACCGAATTAGCAGCGGTGGAGGGTGAACACCCACCACCGCTGCTAATTAAAAGTACAGTAGCCAGATTAAGAACGAGATGGAGGAGGTTCAGTGAGCTACTGCCACTGCTGGCTACAAAAGGCTTTTCCCTCAATGATGCATGCGTACAAACAGGTATGTTGATGTGTAATAGTAATATACGAGAATGGTGAAGCATAAATGAACTGAGAAACTAGGCATAAGAGGAATCTAATGTTGTGTGCAGGAGAGGAGATTCCGTTGGTATGGACATGTATTGCGTATGAAGGATGACAGACAGCTGCATAAAAAAGTGCAGAGCGCTCAAAGTCGTTGGAAGACTTGGGATGAGGTGATAAAAGCCGACTTTGCCCAATTACACCTCTCAAAGGCGATGACACAGGACTGGGATCTCTGGCAATACGCAGTAATACAGAATACCCGACTTCCCACGAGCACAAGCTGAAGCATATATACAGTATGCCCCCCCCCCCCCCCCCCCAAGGGGACAGGCCAAAGTAAATGCATCCTGTAACGCCCCCCCAGCCCACACTGTAAAGTGGCCACGATGGTGACACGGCAAAAAGTGCCCAGCCCACTCTGTAAAGTGGTCGTGTAGGAGTCAAGACAAAAAGCACCCAGCCCACACTGTAAAGTAGTCGTGTAGGTGTCATGATAAAAAGCACCCAGAACTCACTGTAAATTGAGGTTGACGTTGGGAAGGCATCCAGCTACAGAAACTAAGCTAGCACCAGACCGGTATGAACAAGACATAGTCACCTGACTTAGTATTGCCCACAGCAGGACAATCCCGCCTAACTCATGCTAGCATGGAAAATTGATGTAAATACGGAGGTGCTGATATGTGCATATATACACAAATATGTATATATAGACCATGTGTGTATACATGTATATAACATCCAGCCCACACTGTAAAGTGGTTATGTGGGTGTCACGACAAAAAGCACCCAGCCCACACTGTAAAGTGAACATGTAAAAAACACAGCAAAAAGCACCCAGCACACACTGTCAATGTGGTTGGCGTTATGAAGGGCATCCAGCCAGAAACACTCCTATATGATCGAGACAAGGTCACCCTACCCAACTTGCCTCTAAATGGGACCCATCTAACCCATGCTAGCATGGAAGATAGACGTTAATCGATGATGATGATATATATAGACAACGGGCTTCAGTAGTTTCCATCTACCTATTTAACTCACAAAACATTGGTTAATCCGAAGTTATAGTAGAAGATATTTTTCCCAAAGGGTTCGGCAATGAATTGGAACTCAAAACCAGGTGGTTGTGAAATAAACTTCTTAACCACACAGCTATTTTAGTTCCAACACAATCACTGTTCAAATTAGCTGCCAAACAAATGTCTCTCTCTCTCTCTCCTGCTATAGCACATTACTGCTATCCCATCACATTGCTCATGCTGTTTTCTATTGAACCTCTCACCAACACCAATAATCAACATGTAGTTGCTACTGTCTCTACCCTACCCTTCCTATCTTATTTCTTTCCTCTTTTACACCCACATTCATGTTCTCTTCTCTTTGAACCTCCTCGTCGTGACTCCATTTCTATTCATACCCTCAATCTTGTTTGCTTTATGGAGAAGGCCTTTAGCAGAGCACCCCACCCACTCTATAGTCCTTAGTCCTAACACACTCTTTCTTCTTGTGGAAACAAGGCAATCTCTTTACCATTGGTACCATCATAAAATACACCCACCACACACTGACAGGCACCAACACTAGTGGGGTAATCAAGTGCTTCACAGGACCAGAGAGGGGTATTGAATGCATTCTTTTGTGACATTGGTGGTCGTCTAATCCACTGCTGGTTAAAGTATCTCTCCACTTCATACGTCTCCAGTCTCTTGCCACATTTAGTTTTAGTGTCGTAGTGCTCGTACTTGTAGGTAGGTATTTTGTAATATACTAAATTGACAGTCAACTCAGTCCTGTGTCATCTCTTTCCTAAGGTTCAGTTGCTTGAGGTCATTGTTCATAACTTCATCCCATGTCTTCCTTTGTCACTCTCTACTTCAAGCACTCATCACTTTCTTTAATCAATCTTCTCTCTCCTCACTTTTTTTAGCCCCCCCCCCCCTCTCCTTATGCATTACATGATCATACCAGTACAATCATCTGTCTTGCATGCTATATTCAATTCCCCTTATACTTTTCTTTTCCCTCAGTTCCCTTGTACTCTGTCATTCATGTACACTAGCATTACACATCCAGCAAAGTATGCATGCTTCATTTCTTTTTAATCACTGCAGTTTGAAAACAAGCATCATATAATCTGCCCTTCATTCTGTGAGATAAGCCTTTGTTGCCAGCAGAGATAACAGCTTCCTGAACTTCTATCCCAGTCTCATTCTGGCTACAACACTTTCAGTACTTCTAACACCATTGTTAATGAAGGTACTTAGATAGCAAAAGCTTTCTTCTATTTCTGGTGAGCCTTCTGAATATTTAAAGGAGTTTATTTCTTGAGTACCCTTACTGTTGACTACTTCTGTACACCAGTCACATATGAAGTCTATCTTCTCTGTCAGCCTACCTTTGATCTCACTACATTTTTTGGACATCCAATATCCACACTGGGCACACTATATAGAATTTCTAGCTAGTCTGTTTCTGCCAGTTAAGCACAGCCATTTTCTTGGTGGTGACAGTGTATTATCCTCTTTCCTACTAATTAAAACTTTAGTCTTTGCGAAGTTTACTCTGAAACTCTTTGATTCCAGATTTAGTTTCCATGCCTGGAACTATTTCTTCTACAGTTTCTGGTATAAAGGCTAGATCATCAGTATACAGGAGTTCTCATAGACAGCCAGTCATGAATTCCCTTGTTGGAGGATTATAATAAACAGAATGAGAATGAGAACTGAACCTTGGTAAACTCCTACCCATGAGCTAAATTCATTATTGTAGTCATTGTTAATCCTCACCTTATTGACTGCACCCCTATAAATAGCTTTTACAAGCCTCACAAGCCATTCATTTATCCTTATCTTCCTAAATGCCTACCAGATTACAGTGTGTAGGATTTTGTCAAAGACCTTTTCCATCTCAGTAATTTTTATGTATAAGGGTTTATTACTAGCTAAATACTTTTCCTGCAGTTGTTTCACTAAGACGATGGCACCAATAATGCTTCTTCCCAGTATAAAGCCTCATGGCATCTCATCAATATTAATTCTATTCCTAATCAATTTGATATATTCACAATCTACCTTATAGTTGGGTATATTGGTATCTCATTTGCTATATACCCAATTTACACTATTCTTTTCTAGTTTGAATTCCCCCTTCCCCTATGAGAATCATTGCTCTAAACCTATAGCTGTTTGATAACTCTTTAATTCTTAACATCCTGTAATGCTTTAACAGAAAATATCTAAAAACAGGTTTATTCATTTAAATGTTTATAGTTTCTATACAAGTCAACATATTGTAAAAATTGGCATAAAGACTTTAATTTATAATGTAATGCAGTCATTGTGCTGTTTTGTACTTTTCAAGAATGTCTTGTTTGTGGTTTTTGTGCAGTACAGGATGTTAAAAGTTAAGCTTCTAAATCCCTTTCCTCAAGACCTTCTTAGGTTTCTGTATGCATCTAGTTCATACTCTTAAGTCACTAATCAATAACTTATATTGGGTAATGCATTCTTCTTCGGGGAAGATTATAATTTAGTAATTAACAACTTTTAAAATAGGAATCAATTTCTAATTTTTTTTTAATGTCAGTAGCTCACTGTTAATATTAAACAAAGCTCCCAAACACACACTATGATTATAATTAGCTAATCTTAATACCACTTATATTAATCTTATATTTTGTCGTCAAATTTACTCCTTTTCTGAACTATCTTCCTTTGTCTTACACACAATCATCATCATCATCATCATCATCAGGTTTAGCGTCTGTGTTCCACGCTTGCATGGGTTTGGACGGGGGTTTTCCCATTTGAGGCAAGAGTGGTTGTCTTGCTTGCATAGGACTGTCTGGCGGGTTTTCTACAGTTGGATGCCCTTCCTAACACCAACCACATTTACAGTGTGGGGCTGGGAGGTTTTTACCGTGTTGCCTACACGGCCACATTTACAGCGTGGACTGTGTGTTTTTTGTCGTGACACCTACACGATCTCATTTGTTTCGGCCTGGATGTTGTGGGACCAACATAACTTTACATTGAAAGGGGCGGTGTGGGTGGGGTGAAGGTGGTGGGACGGGGGTGTGTTTTGATAGAGATGCCTACTGACTGTAGTAGGTTTTTACTTTGTATTTACACAATATTTTTAGAAACCTTAACCTACAGTATTACACACCAATCCATATAAATATTGTATGACAACCAGTTTCTATCACTGCTGGAGCCTGCTGGCCTTGACTTTGATGATAGTTAGAGCCCAGATGAGAGAACACTCTTCTTGTTTGAGGGAGTTAAATCTCAATCTGTAACACCACATCCTACAACATGTTCTCCACCTCTAACCTTGTTGTTTTGGCCATAAACCCCTAGCACTTCTGCCAGCAATGCGAAAAAGAAGATAACAAAATACCAGGACTTAACCACCACTTCCTTTTCATGCCAGTCACCATTGAGACCTCTGGTGCCCTCGGTCCTTGAAATGCCATTTTCCTCCACAAAATTGGGAGGAGTACATTCTGCTTGAGGAAAGAACCATATATGATGGAGTGGCTGACACAGCAAATATTGCTGTCTTTTCTATATAGCAATACCATCACCATTTTGTCTGCAGAGCACAGCAGAAATATACCGCCCAGACTGGGGTGTAGAGTCAGCCACTCCTTTCCCTCACTTTCACTATTTAATTTTTCTCTTTCTTTTTCTTTTTTATTTCAAACATTATATAATCTAACTGAAATCTTTTGAATTACATGCATTTCCTATGATTAACTAATTTTAATTTTACTATTATTTAAAGTTTGTTACTCTAATTATAACTAATACACTAAATCATTCATTTCGCCCCTTACTTCTTCATTAAGTTCCCTCCTTATGCCTACTCCTCTATAATGGCACCAAATTAGATATTTTATACATTATCGATTATTCTTACCAATATTTACTCTCATCATAATTTAAATCTTATTTTACGAAAATTAATTAATTATATGCAAAATTTAACTTTATGTCACTTAATATCACACACATAAATAATGATTTCTAATTTAGGTACAAGGCCAGCAATTTGTGGAGAGGAGAAAGTCAATTATATCTACCGCAGAACCTTACTGGTATTTTATTTTATCAAACCCTGAAGGATAAAAGCAAAGCTGACCTTGGCAGTATCTGAAACCAGAGCATAGAAGGCCGTAACAAAATACTGCAATGCATTTAATCGATTGCCCTCACCAGACACACATAAATAATAGCAGTTAAACGAAACCTTATTCTAAAATTTAATTAATTGTCAAATTTACATTAGCATAAATATATATATACATTGAGCATGACATGGTTACCTGACCTAGCATTGCTCACAGCAGGATAACTCGTCTAACTAGTAGTTAGTGTTTTGAACTTACAATCATAATGTCATGGATTCAATTCCTGGGCCAAGTTGTGCATTGTGTTCTTGATCAAAACACTTCATTTCAAGTGAGAATGAGTATCAGAAGTTGCTGGGAGTTAACCCTTTAATGGACTGGCATCCTGTCTAGAAGGAAGTCTTAATGCCAATGAAAACTGTTATAAGCCCAAGCTTGAGGAGTCTCCAAGATTTGTACAGACTTTAACTTTAACTAAACAAGACCTTATTCTAAAACTTTTTCAAATATACATATGATACCTTGGGTGTGGTTGTTGCTACTTTAGCATTATGTGGTCGATTGTACAATGTGAATAACAGCAACAGTAGGAATGTATATATAACTTTCTCCTAAAATTCAAATTAATAATTTACTTGATTATTTTTCCCCTGTATATATATGACATTAATTACTTGTAATTGTATTTCTTATAAAACCTCATCCTAAAATTAAAATAAACATTTTAATTGGTTTTCCCCCCATTTGTGTAAAGATACAGAAACAAAGAGAGGGGGGAATATATCTATCTAACACCATCACTATCATCGTTTTACACCCATTTTTCAACACTGTCATGGGTTAGATGATTTGTCTTGTTGTGAGTAATGTTAGGTCAGGTGACTATGTCTAGCTCATACAGAGCTGATTTTGGCTTGGTTTCTACAGCTAGATGCCCTTCCTAACACCAACCTCATTTACAGTGAGTACTGAGTGCTTTTGTCACCAGCACAACCACTACCAATTTTCACTAATAATGCGTGGGTCAACATGAGGCTATGGTAAATAACCATCATCTAAGATGCTACACAGTGGAATCAAACCTAGGACCTAATGATTGTGAAGTGGACTTGTTAACAATATCACCTTCTGTGTTCACAACAAAGCTCTAGTACAATGTTACCAACTGATACAGGTTATGTGAGATTCTGCAAAATCCTACAAAGAAGTCACCATTTAAAGAGAAACCAAAGTTTTAGCATATTCAAAGGTCATCATCATCATAATCAACATCACCACTATTACCATCATCATTAACATTTCCACTATCCCCATCGGCATCATCATCATCATCTTCATTATAATCAACATCGTCACTATCACCAATATCACCATCAACATCACCACTAACACTATCACCATCATCATAATCAATATTATCACTATCATCACTATCACTATCACCATCGCTACTATCCTCCTCACCATCATCACTAATATTCTCCTCATTATCATCACCACAATAACTATAATTACCAAAGGTCTTAGACGTTTTCAAATATTTATATTTAAGATGTGAAATTATATGTGGGCCATGTGTAAAACTAAAAAAAATCAAGTGTGAAATTACAAAAAGAAGTTGTTAATCCCTGGCTTAGAGCATCCTGACTTCATTATTGTCTCCCCTTGAAAATGTCATTCTCCCAAAGTGGTTCTATTATGGACCAGCTTCTAAAAAAAAAAAAAAAACAACTCCAAACATTTATACTCTTCCTTTTCCTCAATACTAACCTTTACAAAAATCCAGTGTTAATTTTTTCCTCGATATCAAACCTTTCAACAATTCAGCATTAAAGTTTTCTTCATTACCAACCCTTAGTAAAAGCCAGTAATAAATATTTAAAACAACACAAATGCTGTCTTCTAAAATAGTATCTATGATGGAAATATTTCTACCACAGTCCATGTTAAAACAGTAGACTCATACAAATTACACTCAAGAAGTTTTGAGACTTTTTCTTATCAGATACTTTTAATTGATCTATTGGTGGATTGCCAGTATCAGTAGGTCTGGCGCCATGCTCTGCAGCAAAGAGTTACGGCCCTTTATGATCTGAGTTCAAATCCCAACGGGGTTAACTTTGCCTTTCATCCTTACAGGGTCGATAAAATAAAGTACCAGCAATATACTGGAAGAATTGCTGACCTTGTGTCAAAAGTAGAAACAACTATAATACATCCTTGACATGGTTATAATAAGCTAACATGCCAAATCTTTTTTTTTTTTCAGGTTGAAGGTTCAGGCTGCTACAGCACTTTAAACACTACCCTCATACACAACTTGTCACAGCTGACTAGTTCCACAATGCAGTCGGGACATGAAGACAACATGGAGGCTTGATGTGCAATAAAATTTTGTGTCAAGCTCAGCAAAAACACTGCAGAAACCTATGAAATGGTCAAAACTGCTTACGAACTTTCATGAGCCAGGCACATGAGGTTCCAGGAGAGTAGGGAGCAGGTGAGGGGCAACGAGAGGTGTGTTGGGGGAGGGGCATCAGGACACCAAAGTTGATTGACAAAATTTGTTAATTCCTGGACAAGGATTGTCATGCATCTCTTCTGACGATTGCTAAACAATTTGAAGTGGCTGAGGGCACTGTGCACAGTCATTCATGACGATCTGAACATGCACAAAGTTTGTCCCCAAGGTGCTCAATGAAGATCAAAGGCAGAGGCACATTGATGATAGCACAGAGTGGATCGCTTCAAATCGAAGTGTCCTTGAGTCTTTGGTAACCTGTGACAAGAGCTGGGTCTACTATTATGATCTAGAGACCAATAGACAGAGTACCTAGTGGAAACATTCTGACTCCCCAAGACCCAGACAAAGCTCATGATGATCCTATTCTTCAACAGCAAGGACATCATCTACATCCACTGGGTACCCCATGGCCAGACAGCCAGCAAAGAGGACTATGTAGAGGTTTTAAGGTAGTTCAGAAAGAGATTTCATTGCAAGAAACCAGAACTCTTCAAATCTGGTCAGTGACACTTGCACCAGGACAATGCCCCCCTGCCATAAATCCATTCTGGTGACCAACTACTTTTGGCCAATGTGTGGATCAAGACTGTCTTTCATCCTCTCTACAATCCAGACTTAGCCCCAGGTGACTTCTGGGTGTTCCCAAAGCTGAAGGAAAAGCTCAGGGGTTTCCGCTTTGAGGATGTGGAGGAGATGAAGGAGGCTGTGACAAGCACCCTGAATCCCATTTTGGAGGACTAGGAGGGGACCTTCCAGAAGTGGCTGGAACACTACAATAAATGCATTGAAGTTAGAAGATCCTACTTTGAGGGAGACTAGAGTTTTGTGTTGATCTAAGTTAAATAAATGTATCTCTGGTAAGTCTCAAAACCTCTTGAGTATACTACAGTCCAGGTTAAAATAGTAGCTATGATGGAAATAGTTCTACCACAGTCCAGGTTAAAATGGTGGCCTCTGGTGGATATACTCATACCACAGTCCTGCTTAATACACTAGCCACAGGTGGATATATTCATACCACAGTCCTAATCCTGGATACAACACTGGCCTCTGGTAGAAATACTTCTACAACCATCCAATTTAAAACAGTACTCTGGTAGAAATATTTCTACCACAGCCCAGGTTAAATCAGTAGGTATGGTGGAAGTTTTGCTATGATAGTCCAACTTAAAACAGTAGCCATGGTGGAAGTATTTCTACCACAGCCGATATTAAAACAATAACTCTTGGTGGAAATACTTATACTAATATTTTAAATAAGATTATAAATAATGACATTTTCTTAAGGGAGACTTCAGCTTAATGAAACTTAACTTTTACAGCAATGAGTTGTAAGCAACCAATAGAAGAACCTCTACAACTAGGTACAGTGAGCAGATTGAGGTAAGAACAGAGTAGTGGGTCACATATGAACCTTTAACCTTCTAGCTGGTATCTGATCCAGTCAACTGATTATATGTGAACTATTAATTTTCCAGTAGGTATCTAACCCAATCAGCTGGTCATATATGAACCTTTAAAAGTTGCAGTAGGTTTTTAATCAAACCAGCTGGAATTTAGTATGCAGGACAAATTCAAGTAGTTGTTTGTTTGTTTTTTCTCCTTTATTCAATGACAATAGTATATAGAGTGGAACTGCTATATATATATATATATACACATACACACATTATATATATATATGTATATAGTTTTCTACATAGCATTGCAGTTGTATGCATGTATGATAGCATGGCTATATGTGTAAAATATATCTACACGCAATACATACATGCATGTGCGTGTATGTTTAGATTTTGTTTGTTAGTATCTTGTTTTATCTTTAATTTCTTCTACCTTTAAATTTCCACAAAAAAGGTAGTTTTTTTAAAACACAAATGGAAAGAAATATATGTATATATAATACAATACAGGACCTCGTTTTGTTAAAACATTTCCACAAAGTTAATGGAAATATATTTATATTAAGTAGAACCTCTCTCCTTTAAATTTCCATACTCATCCTTCCACAATGTTCAAAGAAACATTTATATTACAAGTAGGATAATCTCTCATAGTCCACAAAGTTCATGGAAATATATTTATAAGGTAAAACCTCCCTGGGTCTTCATAGTTTCACAAAGTTCACAGAAACATATTACAAGATAGTATGACTTTTCTTAGGTCACAAATTTTATGTTAAACTACAGCTGCTTCTCTTTCTTGTAATTGTTTTTTTTTTCTACACACCCCATTCCCATTAATAGCTTTCCATAGACACACCAAGCACCCTAGTGTTGTAATGAAGTAGTGCTGAGGCCACAATAAAATGCATTCAGTCCATCCTGGTAAGGTAGTAGTGATGGTGCTGTGACAAAAAGCTCCCAGTCCACTTTGAAAGGTGGTAGTGTTGGAGTCACGATCAAATGCTGTGAAGTAGCTAGCATTAAACAACCAGCTTTAGAAACCAAGCCAAAAAGAGTAGATGGATAAACAAAATAGTCACCTGGCTGGTTCAGCCTCAGTACATGACACACCAGCAAAGGCCTCCCTCAAACTAGTTACTCCACCACCACCACACACCAGAAAATATCTCCCTCGACCTAGGTACTCCACCATCACCACTACAAACCACCAAAGGTCTCCTTCAACCTAGCTACTCCACCATCACCACTACACACAAGCAAAGGTCTCCCTTGACCTAGCTACTCCACCATTACTATCACCTCTACACACCACCAAAGTTCTCCTTTTGATATAGCTACTCCACTACCAATGATGTCCATCGACATTGCTATTCAACCCCTACACAACAACTTTCAGCAAATCTCATACAGCCCTACCTAGCCCAAGTTCTTCTCCATCCCTGCTTTCTCCTGAACAGTTTCCCATACCCACTAGATAATAAACTAATAAGAGCTAAAATATCTACTCAATCATTCTGAGTCCTAGATCAACTTGAAAATAGACTTGTCTCACGTCTTAGTTGAAGTGATTGGCTTTTAGATGGTCACCACCTCTGAAAATCCACAACTTTCACCATATATTGTTATTATTCATTCTCCAGTGAAGGACTATCCATATACCATTGTCATGATAATCGACCATCCCTTATAATTAGTTTTCCCCAGTTACCGTTTCTGAGTACCCAATATCTTCAGCCCCACCAACTGAGCCCCTAGTTTTTCTGTGATATCAATCACACATTTACGATGTCATAATACTTTATAGTCACTCTTTATAGTCATTATGATATACCACAAGAACAACAATGTTATTATCTGATACAAATGTTCTCACAAATTATGACATCTTAAGAGCTTTATTCATATTACAGCAAGAGACATCCTTATTCTATGACATGTCTCAAGAGGTTTAACAGTTACAGACACTGATCTTTATTATATCATTACACTAACAGGTATTTTTATTTTCTAATCTGTCACAGCCTTTTAAATGACCAAACATTTCAAAATGATCCTCATATTCAGCCCACCATCTGATAAGTCATAGTTTGTCATACTGGGGACCTCATTGAATACAATGTCATATAGTATCAGTGTGTAGTAAACGAAGGTGGACTGTGCTTCACATATAAAGATCTTGTCAGGGTCAAGTGGCATGACATTATGCAGTAGTGGAAGACAACACACTCTGCTGTCAGTAAAGAAAAGAAGCACCAACAGAATTTGAACCTAGCTATAGGAGTTACTAGACCAGACACAAGACAACATAGTTTCTAGATGATTTCATGACTGGCTAGAAATAGCACCCAAATCTCCCTCAAATGACACTACAGTAATAAAAAAAATTAAAACAGGGTGGACACATTGGATAATGTGATCCTAGATAGATTGTATTTGAATAACAAAGAGGGATACATTGAACAATGCAGTCCCTGATATATAAAAAGAAGTGAGATGGTTATGGCTGGAATGCTTTTTGATCAGAGTTGACTTGAAGCTAAAAATTAAGCAACAACTCAAAACAAGGCTGCATATTTTCTGGAGAAAATGGTGTAGTTAATCGAATCAACCCCCAACACTTAATTACTTTATCACACAGTGAAATGATGAGAGGCACCACCAGACAACCTGTGTAATTTCAACCCAGAATCTACTGAGGCACCAAAGTGAAGCCCCTGTATAACCTTTAGCCTGCTACTCTGCCATCTGGTGCTCCACAATTTTAATAAAAATTCATCACTCGTTTATTTTTGGTTATATTTATTGATTGTTTTGTTACCATATTTCTACTAAAATACACTGCCTTCGTGTATGAATTAATGTTGAAAATTTGAAGAATTTAATGAGAGAACTAACCTTTTTATTAGTAAGCTGATGTTTCAAACATTACTTAACAACAATTTCTTAAATAAACTTATGATAGAAAGTTTTAATATAAGTATGAACATTTTAAAATGAGCAGTTGTGCATCATAAAACCAGAGCAGTTTCAAATGAGTTGGTATCAAAAGAGTTCATGATAATTTCCAACTCTGATACAACTTCACACATTTACAAGCAAGTAGGAGTGAGGGTATGGTTATCTGTATCAACCCTAATATATGACTGGTACTGACTATCAACCCTAGATGGATGAAAGGAAAAAATTGACATTGGACACTAATTAATTTTCTTATATCTTTGCAGTACCAACCAAACACTGACCTCAGCTTATTATATATTTATGATAGGCTGTTACAGCTTAATTTATGACATGTCTTTAACTGTGTTAGTGTCAAAACTCTCACAAAAGTGACTACATAGAATGAAAGAACTTTGTATCAGTGCAGAAAGTTGACTCAGTTGTGCCATGGATTCAAAAGATATGATCTCAGCATAATGGGTCTCAGTGAAGTCAGATGGACAAGGAAGTGGCAAGCTGAATTCTGAAAATTTGACAATTTTGTACTCAAGACATGAAACTGCAGGCAAAGCTTTGGTAGTTGTAACCCAGTGAGTGAATGGATCATAGCAGCAAGATTCCAATCAGGACAGTTCAAAATGACAGTGATTCAAGTTTATGCGCCAACAGAAGATGATGCTGATATTGACAAGGATGCTTTCTATGAAAAACTGCAGGATACTATTCAAACAACACCAAGACATGATTTGCTACTTTTGATTGGCGATATAAATACAGAAATTTCAAATGAAAGACAAGGCTTAGATCACACAATTGGGCCCCCATGGCTCTGCCAATCAGATCAATGACAATGGTAAATGACTGCTTCTATTCTGTAGCACAAATTCACTGGCGTTGGAAACACAATTTCAAACAGAATTCAATTCATAAGAAAACATGGTGATCCCCAGATGATATTCATTCAATGAGATTGACTACATATGCATTTCACAAAGATGGAAATTTTCCCAACAAGATGTGAGAGTTTACTGTGGGGAAGATTTTGGCTCTGACCATTATTTGATAACTGGAAAGCTGAAACTGAAGTTGAAGCAGCTGATGAAACAACAAAATAAGAAGCCATATGCTGTTGAAAAATTGAAGAATCATAGAGTAATGGAAAAATTTTCAAATTTCGACTAAAAATAGGTTTGAGGTGCTCAATGTTGAACCAAACTGCAGCCCAGGTGTTGAACAAGAGGTCAAAGTTCAATGAAACTCTCAAAGTATGCTTTGATGAAATTGAAGGCAGAAGAAGAGGATCCCGCAAGGAACAATAGATTCAAGATGAAACTTGGAAGTTGATTGACCAAAGAAGAAAGGCTAAAATTCTTCAAGACAAGAAAACCACTGAGACTGTGTACAGGGTATAAGACAGACAAGTGAAGAGAAACTGTAGAAAAGACAAAAAGTGCTGGATAGAAGCAAAAGGGCAGGAAGTCCAAGAAGCTGCCAACAAGAATGACATGAAATCACTCTATAGGACTGTCAGAGACCTCTCGAGACTCCATGGTAACTCAAATGTTCCTATCAAAGGCAAGGCTGGCAAGCTGCTTATCACTGAGCATGAACAAAATCAGCACTTGGTTGAACATGTCATTGAAACACTGAATCAACCAGAACCATTCAGCTCCTTTGCCAATTCAAACATCAATGCACAGGAAGGGCTTCAAGTCAATATGGAACCTATTTCCCAGGAAGAAGTTCAAACAGCCATAAAGAATCTCAAAAACAACAAGCCTCTAGAAATGGATGAAATTTCTGCAGAAGTCCTGAAGGAGGTGGTGGCACCATTGCCAAATATCTTGCAAATTTATTGAACAACTGCTGACAAAGGCAATGTGTCCGTGACAATTGGAGAAAGGGAATTATTGTCAAACTTTCAATTAAAGGATCCCTCAGCAACTATGGCAATTGGCAAGGAATTACTTTGCTGTCAGTCCCTGAACAGGTCTTCTGTTTAGTGCTTTTCAATCGCTGTGGATGCAAAGCTGAGTGGGGAGCAGGCCAGATTCAGACCAGGAAGATCCTACGCAGATCATATATTTCTTCTTCAAAATGCTGTGGAGCAGAGTTTGAAATTCAATGTGCCACTCATGATAAATTTCATTGACTTCAAAAAGGCCTTTGAAACATTCACAGGGAGATGCTTTGGAAAATTCTGGCAGTCTATGGAATTCCAAAAAGAAATCATCAATGTCTTCAAAAATATTTCTCTGGATTCAAGCTGCTGTGTCACAGTTACAAATGACACCACAGGTTTCTTCCATATCCACACACGTGTTGTTGACAGGGCTGCCTTCTGTCCAATATGCTTTTCTCACTGGCTATTGACTTTGTCATGAGGAAATCAATGGAAATTCATGCTCAGACTCAAAACGTTGGTATCCAATGGACTGATTCTGAGAAACTGACAGATTTGGATTTTGCCAATGATTTGGCATTATTGGGGAACAACATTGAACAAATTCAAACAATGACAACACAGTGAGAAGAATCTGCAGCAAAACTTCAGAAATAACAGAGAAAAGACCAAAGTGATGCAATTGGCAAGAAAATTGCTGAGAAAGTACATATTGAAACACAGGCAATAGAAGAGGTCAACTAAATCACCTATTTGGGCAGCATAATCTCCAATGAAGACCTCACTGAACTTGACATAAACTGCAGAATTGGAAAGGTATCAGGAGTATTTCAGCACATGAGAAGCATTTGGTTATCATAAATAATCTCCATGCCCATCAAACTGCAGCTCTTCAACAGCAATATAATCACAACTGTCATATATGCTAGTGAAAATGACTGCCAAAATTCTAAAGAAGCACGTTTTCCAACAAAGATGCCTAAGAAAAATTCTGAAAATAATTTATTGAGACCGGATTACTAATGTGGAAGTGCTGAAGAGAAGTAAACAAAGGCTATTGACTGACACCATCGCTAAAAGGTGCCTGAAACTGGCTGGGCACATTCTGTGTATGTCTGAATACCGGAACCCCACTGTGGCAATGAGATGGATCCCAGTCAGTGGCAAGCATAAAAAAGGGAGACCCAAGAAAACCTGTCACTCAACTTTCAAAGATATCCAGTGGATTGGACTAGACTGGACTGGGAAACTAAGCAAGATGCTGCAGCTGATCATGTTAAATGACCCAGGGCTTAGGAGAACTAAGTTAGCTGGTACACACATCTTAACCTCAATGCAACCCTGGATTAACCATTAAACAAAATAAGCCCATGCCCAATGCCTCAATTAAAGAGGGACCCCAGAGAGTTTTGTTCCAGTGCCAGAATTACAATGGACCATTGTGCAATGTTGCAGCTGAACCATGGTCCATCAAAAGCCCCCTCCTCCCCCATCAACCCGCATAATGTCAGTGCTTAGGGAAGTGGTCTTAATCCAGCCTTGCCTTAACATATTGGCCTTCAAGCATGCTAAGGTAACATACTTGGCATGTAGCCGCAGTCACACAATTTCTCCGATATAGCTAGCATACACACACCTCAAGACACACATACATAAATATACAACATTTCTCTGTTATGTCAAACACAACTTCCCTGATATAACTGACTTACTCCACCACACACAGACAGATATACACACTATCTTTCTCACTTATGTCCCAATTTAAACTAAATTCAACATCAAATATATCAAACATCTTTATGGCTGATCGTCTTTGCATGTGTGTTTATGTGTAAATGTGAGCATGTATATGTATATATGGCTATATGCCTGTGTTATGTGTGTGCGTATATACAAATGCATATATATATGTGTATGTGTGCCTATGCATGTATAGCTATGTGTGTGTGTGTATATCAGCGAAAGCTCATGGCTTAGTGATTTGACTGTTTGACTGTTGGATTCACAATCATAAGATGTGAATTCCTTTCCCGGACTGCTTGGTGCATTGTGTCCTTGAGCAAAACACTTTATTTCTCGTTGCTTCAGTTCACTTAAATGGAAAAAAATGAGTTGCAACATCACTGGTGCCTAGCAGTATTGACCTTTGCCTTTGCCTTTCCCTTGGACAATGTTAGTGGCATGGTGAGGTGAGGCTGGGCAACTGCTAGTCTTCCACAAAAACTACCCTGCCCAGACTTGTGCTATGGAAAGGATCTTTTTAGGTGTAAACCCATGGTCATCCATGACCAAAGAGGGTCTACAATAATGTATCTATTTATTTTTATGTATATATGTATGTGTGTGTGTCCAAAAGCAATTTTATCCCAAACACCAACTAGCAGACAGCAGGATAATGTCCTCTCACTTTGTCATTTTGGTCACCTTAAATATGATCTATAATTGTTGAGTGGTCACCTCAAATAAGATCTCTAATTGAGGAACAGCCAACTCAAATATGGTCTATAGTTGTAGAGTAGTCACTTCAAATATGGTCTATAGTTGTAGGGTGGTAACCTCAAATATGGTCTCCGGTTGTAGGGGGTCTCACCTCAAAATCTTTTTAGAAGGGAAAGTCAGAAATGAGAAATGTTGAAGTGTGGTGGTGGTGGTGTGGAGTGGGGGGGGGGGGGGAGATCAGGGTAATTGATGAGACATAAGAGAGAGCAAGGAGAGAGGAGTAGGTTTGGATTGATGGAGTGACATTTAGGAGTAAATTAACACAGGGCCCAGAGAATTTGACCTGAATCAACTAAAATCAGGAAGTCTAAGACATGTCATAGGAGGCATCAGTGCATGTCAATGTAGATTAAGATACAAGAAAATAGTTTCAGAGAGGCTTAAGGTATGGGATAAGAGAGGGGAGTGTCAGGGAGGTTACAATAGGTGGGGACAGGTCAAAGTGTTCTTAATGGATTAACTCTGTAATGGTTTAGCAGATAATATCTAAAAACAGCTTTAATAATTAAAATGTCTGAAGTATCTTTACTAGTAGACAGGGTTAACCTTTAACATCCTGTAAACATTTCACAGATAATATCTATAAATGGGATTGTTAACTCAAATATTTGTAATATCTTTTACTAGTGGACAGATTGTTGCAAATATTTGCAGTTAACTTAAGTAAAAAAATTTTTTTGTAAATAGTGCTGTTTTGAACTTTTTAAGAATGTCTTGTTAATGCAGTTTCATGCAGTACAGGATGTTAAAGAATTACGGTAAAATATAGGTAATATGGAGAGGACAGAGAAGGTACAGTTAAATTAGGGTGGAGATTGTTCAGCAAGGTCAAGAGGTCAGGTGAGGTGAAGAAAGTCAGATGTTGATATAGTGAGGTATTGCAGTGGTGACACCTTGTGTCTGTGTAACAACTCCTGTGCCATTTGGTTCCACAACACTCACCACCAACTGTTGCTGTTGCACTTGCAGTTGGTGTTCCTGCAGTTGTTGTTGGTCTTGCAACTCTTGCAATTGCTGCTGCTGCTCCTGTAGATGTTCCTGCAGTTGTTGTTGTTGCTGTTGTTCCTGCAGTTGCTGTTGTTGCTGCTGTTCCTGCAGCTGTTGATGTTGTTCCTGCAATTGCTGTTGTTCCTGCAGTTGCTGCTGTTGTTGTTGTTGTTGTTGTTCCTGCAGTTGTTGTTGTTGTAAGTGTTGCTGTTCTTGAGGTTGCTGCTGTTCTTGCAGCTGCTGCTGTTGTTCATGCAGTTGCTGCTGTTGTTCATGAAGTTGCTGTTGTTGTTGTTGTTCTTGCAACTGTTGTGCAGTTTGAAACTGTCCTTGCTGTTGTTGTTGTAGGTTGTTAATTAGTGCGTTCTGCGGAACACAGCTCAGTTTCCCTCCATTCTTGTTGTGTCGCTGGTGTCGCACCAGGTGGTCCTTGCGGGTGAATGCAAAGCCACACAGCTGACACGGGAATGGTCGTTCTCCAGTATGCGTTCGCTTATGCACCATCATGTGATATTTCTGCAAAAATGCCTTGCCGCACACATCGCAGCTGAATGGCTTTTCTTGTGTGTGCTGCTTCTGGTGCCGCTCAAAGTAGTTGCTGTTTGAAAATGTCTTTCCACATACGTTGCACTTGTACAGTGGAGATGACTGCGCTTTTCCATGTGAACTTGCATCCTGTCGTTCAGTTAGTGCTTTCAGACATTCTTTACAGTCGTATGCACTCTCCGGATGTGAACGCATGTGTCTGGTGAGGTCACCGTTCCGCGAAAATGTCCGGCCACACACATTGCAAATATATGGCCGGTTGCTGTCATAATAGTTCTCCTGGTGCACTTGTTGTACTTGATGCACATAGCCATTCGAGATGGGGTACACTTTACTGTCATCGGTACGTCCGAGAACATCTCGGTGCTGCCGCATGTGTTTTGTGAGGTCACCATTTGCAGCAAAAACTGCACCGCACAAGTTACATTTGAACGGGTTCTCATGCTGAAAGGCAGTTGGCGTCTGAGGGAGGGATGTTGTTGTCTGAGTCAGCTGCAGCTGTTGTTGTTGCTGTTGTTGTTGTTGTTGTGGTGCTGAGGGCATCATCACAGTCACTGGCACCTTAGCCATCACAACATTCTGACCAGTCGCATCTCCGTGGCTTTTCACATGCCGCAAGAAGTCCGAGTTGCGTGTATATGCGCGCTGGCAGAGGGTGCACTTGTATGGTCTGTCAGAGGTTGGTGGTGCTGCACCTTCATAGACTATTGTAGACATGGTTGTGTTGTCGTGTGTGCGCATGTGCCGCACAAGGTTCACGTTCTGTGAAAAGCCAAAACCACACACGCTACACTTGAATGGCTTCTCACCAGTGTGGATCACTTGGTGCCGGTTGAGGTGTGTTTTACGAGAGAATGATTTACTGCAAATGCTACAACTGAATGGTTTGACAGCCTGGTGAGTCAGTTTATGCCGTTCCAGGTTGTCGTAGCGGCTGAATGCTTTGCCACAGATGTTGCACGCTGTTCGGCCAGGACCACTAATACTGTTTGGTTGCTGCTCGTTACCTACACTTTGTATAATACTTTCTGTTGTCAGTTCGTATCCTGGAAGACTTGTAGTTGTAGTTGTAGCAATAGTGGTTGTTGCTGCTGCTATACTTACTGGTGCAGTTATTGCTGTTGTTGTTGTTGCTGCTGCTACCATTAAACTGCTACTGTCCAGTATATGCTCCATAACGCAACAATTTGCGGTGTGCAGTTATATGCATGCATTTAGGAGCTTGGTTGTGACAACAGCATGCATATAAATATGTATGTATGTGTGTGTATGTATATATATATATATATATATATATATTTATATATACACATATATATATACTTATATATATATATATCTGTATGTTATACGCTTATGTTGGAATGTCTAGTTATATAAAAGTCTATTTATATATGCTTTCCAATGTAGATTTATGGTAAGACCAGTAGTAAGTGAAATAGGAATAGCTCTCTACACCAATCCAAACAAGATTCTCTGATTCACTCAGCCTCTTGGATTGGCAACACATAGAGTTAAACAGGGTACAGGTTCAAATGTCAGTTGAGGGACCCAATAAGAATCCAGTGATGTGGAAGGCCTGTAGGAGAGGGTTGGAAAACATCATCTGAACACAGAACTGATATCCTTTCCATCATCACCACCAGCTCCCTCAGTACATTTGATGTAGGTCATTATTTGTACTATAGCTCATCTTTAGTGAACACAGGACACCCAAAGAAGATGGCGTTCTTGATATTAGAAAGCTGCACCAACTTGAGTGAATGAACTGGAGACATCTATGTTGTTTACCACATCTGAAACAAAACAAAAAACAAATTAATAAAATATAATTTAATGAAAATTGAAAAACTACAAAAAAAACAAAAACAACATTACCATTAAAAAGAAGCAGAAGCTAAGTCAAGTAAATACAAAGAAAACTTCACTGCTACTTTATCAACCAAGAACGATGAAAGGACAAGTTGACTGTAACAGGATTCAAACTCAGAACATAAAGAGCTAGAAAAAGTACTGCAGTTATCATTGTTTTTCCATCCATTTTTCCATATTCCTATGGGTTAGCTGAATCCTCTACAGTACAGCCTCTCACCATTTGTTTCTTTCCTTAGCCATCTCATTTGTGAGCTTCAATTTCTTGAGATTACCTTTCACCCCCACTGCCATGGCTTCCTTCCATATGAAACTCCTGGCACTTCTTCACCCAATGATCATCATCCATGTGCATTATATGTCCTTACCAGTGCAACCATCTCTCCTACATGCTACCAACTGATCCCTCTTATGTTCAGTTTTCATTCATTGGTATGAAACATCACACTTTCCTATGGACGTTATATATACAATCTATCTTTCATTTGAAGAATAAACCCCTTTATTACCAACAGAGATACTAGTTCTTTTTCAAACTTGTTCTCATTCTAGCTACTAAACTTTTAGAACCTCCTCCACTACTAATTAGGTTACTTAGCTAATAAAAACTATTAACTATTTCTATGGAATGAAAAGCGTATATTTTCATTGATATTATTACTACCACCAAGATTATGTCCCAAACAAAGTCTATTTTCTCTGCTAGGTTGCCTGTAATCCCACACCTCTTCTACTTCACTATATAGAATATCTACCTACATATCGAACATGGCCATTTTCATGATGGTATCAAGGTCTTGTCTTCTTTCATAATTACTAAAACTTTAGTTGTTGCGAAGTTTACTCTGAGCACCTTTGATTCTACTGATTCAGCATACAGAAGTTTCCATGGAAAATCAGTTTTAAACTCCTCAGTACTGGTACACTATAATAAACAAATGGGGACTGAGGACTGAGCCATGACGCACATCTACTTGCACAATAAAGTAAGGAGTACTGGAGCAAAATAATGTACATTTTTAATGTCACCACATCACATTATATGTTGGACCTCCCTCATTTCTGACGACAAATGTTCCAGTTGCTTGATCAACAAAACAGCCTGCTCATGAAATTAACATGCAAGTGGCTGAGCATTCTTCAGACTCATACATTTTTAAAATAATTCTCAGGGAGATTTAGTGTTACACAATGTGTGACAAGGTTGGTTCTTTGAGTTACAGATAGAGCTCATTTTTTTCCAGCTCAGTGGACTAAAGCAATGTGAAATAAAGTGTCTTGCTCAAGAACACAATGCACTGCTAGGAATCAAACTCCAAACCTTATGATTATGAACCGAACACCCTAACCACTAAGCCATGCACATTCATATTATATGACATGGGAGAAGGTATCAGTTAGTGTATATTGAGTGCTCAGAGGGCATGTGTGAATATGTACAGGGTATGTATGTGTTTGAGTGTGAATGTAAAAGGTATGTGTAGAGGGTGTGTGTGTATATGTATGAAGTATGTACTTGAATGTGTTTGAAGACGATATGTATGTTTGAGTGTATGTATAGAGGGCATGTAAGTGTGTAGGTGTGTAGAGGATATATAACATTTGGGCGTGTGTGTGAAATATATATATGTATGTATAGTTAAGTGTGCATATAGAGGGTATGAACATGCTATCGCGAGGGTGTGTGTAAGGAACATGTGTATTAGGGTATGTATGTACTACGGAGAAAGATGTGTTTCAGTGTATGCAGGCACCACTGAGGATATATTTATGTCAGTATTGATAACTCTATATAAATGTAACACTGTATGTGTGAGTGTGTCAGTAGATGTATGTATATATATATATGAGAGAGAGGCTGTATGAGTATTGGAAAGTGTAGTAGCAAGTAAAATTAGTGCAGAAAGATAACAGGTGACACAAGCAACGTGTAGTATATACAATTACCTCCCTTATCACAGTTACCTAAATTAAAATTTCTCTTAATTTATATTTTAACAGAAATCCCCACTCTGTTAACTCTAACTCTATCATTACCAACCTGCTAGAAACAGCCCCTTGGTTCTATGATACAAAACTACTTGTTTTGAAGTGTTTATATTTATATAAAAACCTTACATTACAATTTTATGAAAGAATCTTTTTTACCAAATGCTGAAGCATTTGGTCATCAGAAGAAAAGAGGTAGGTGTAAAAGCCAAACTCACTATCTTCAATCTGGTATTTGTGCAAACCCTTACCTATGGTTATGAATCTTGGGTAATGACCGAAAGAACATGATTGCGAATACAAGTGTCCGAAATGTGGTTCTTCGGAAGGGTTTTTGGAGTAACATTACTCAACAGAGTGCATAGCTCAGAGATCTGAAAGTCGCTTAGGTAGAGCTGCTACTTCTCCGAATTGAGAGATCACAGCTCCGATATTATGAGCATATGATTGGAATGTCTCAGGAAAGAATCGCTAAACAGATTTTACAAGCAAAACCAACTGGCAGGAGACCCAAGGGTAGACCCCGAGCAAGATGGTTGGATACCATCAATGAGCTCGGCTGGTCTTGCTTGGGGATCCAGCCGGATCAGTTGGAGGTGGTTGTTTCTGACAGAACCTGCTAGGAGTGTTTCAGGACTCTGCCTTCACGACACTCTCAATAGGAGGAGGAGGAGTATCTTTTTTAAGTCATGCCCCAAACACTAACTGGAAAATAAGAAAGTTATATTACTAAATTCTTCAAAATTCTTGAATATATTCAAAATTATTTGAAAATCATAAGCAGTGTCTTTCATGAGAAATTTGGTAATGAAAGAGTTAAACCATACCATAGTCATGCCTTAGCAGTCCCTTAAACCAATACCTCTGTACTAGGGGTCAACTTTCCCTTTATGTATATACATGTATGTATCTACATGCATACAATCAGATATTTTTATGTCATTCTACACTCACATCCACAGCTTTATTCTCATGTGTCATCAGTCACTAGCCTTGCACTGGACCAATCCCATTCCCCGAACAACGGTGACAGGTATCCAAAAAGAAGAAGAACAGGTCAATATCATTGGCTGCCACTGAGACACATTAGAGTTTTCCTGTGATGTGCTAACAAAAGCCAGGGGTCTCTCACTCCTGGTAGCCTAACCACATGCTTAAGCACCAAACTATGTCCCTGTGCATATATATACATATATATACACAAGCACACACACAGACAAACACATACACTTGTGCATATCTCAAGTTAATAAAGCCTCTTCATAGCAATTCAACTTACTAGAAATAGCAGCTAAATTCCCTCAAATCACACCCAAGGGAATTAATTGGTAGAATTATTTAAACATCAGGCAAAAGGCCTTGCAGTATTTATTCCAGCTCTTTGCATTCGAATCCCATAGAAGTAAACTTTGCCTTTCATCCTTTTTGGATCGATAAATAAAATACCTTAGAGCACTTTACTAGAAGCTTCTCTGTAGATGCCTAAGGCCATACTGAAGCAACAAATGAAACTAAATATTCTTCAACTGCTACAAAATATTAGGCAGCAACAATTAGGTCCAACTTGTTTGCAGGATTGGTAGTTTGACATAAAAATAGGACAGTGGAGTAGTAGAATGAGATAAAATGGAAGGTTGATTGGCAGTCAGTAGAGTAAAGGTTAAAGTAGGACTGTTGATTGGTAGTCTGTAGAGTGATGGCTAAAGTGGGACAGTGAATTGGTAGTCTGTAGTGATGGTTAAAGTGGGACAGTGAATTTGTGGTCTGTAGAGTGATGGTTAAAGTGGGACAGTGAATTGGTAGTCTGTAGTGATGGCTAAAGTGGGACAGTGAATTGGTAGTCTGTATGATGGTTAAAGTGGGACAGTGAATTGGTAGTCTGTAGAGTGAAGGTTAAAGTGGGACAGTGAATTGGTAGTTTATAGAGTGAAGGTTAAAGTGGGGCAGTGAATTGGTAGTCTGTAGAGTGAAGGTTAAAGTGGGACAGTGAATTGGTAGTCTGTAGAGTGAAGGTTAAAGTGGGACAGTGAATTTGTAGTCTGTAGAGTGAAGGTTAAAGTGGGACAGTGAATTGGCAGTCTGTAGTGATGGTTAAAGTGGCACAGTTAATTGGTAGTCTGTAGAGTGAAGGTTAAAGTGGGACAGTGAATTGGTAGTCTAGAGTGAAGGTTAAAGTGGGACAGTGAATTGGTAGTCTGTAGTGATGGTTAAAGTGGCACAGTCAATTGGTAGTCTGTAGAGTGAAGGTTAAAGTGGGACAGTGAATTGGTAGTCTGTAGAGTGAAGGTTAAAGTGGGACAGTGAATTGGTAGTCTGTAGTGATGGTTAAAATGGCACAGTCAATTGGTAGTCTGTAGAGTGAAGGTTAAAGTGGGACAGTGAATTGGTAGTCTGCAGAGTGAAGGTTAAAGTGGGACAGTGAATTGGTAGTCTGTAGTGATGGTTAAAGTGGCACAGTCAATTGGTAGTCTGTAGAGTGAAGGTTAAAGTGGGACAGTCAATTGGTTGCCTGTAGTGATGGTTAAAGTGGGACAGTGAATTGGTAGTCTGTAGAGTGAAGGTTAAAGTGGAATGGTGGTGTGGTAGTCTGTAGAGTGAAGGTTAAAGTGGGAGAGTGAATTGGTAGTCTGTAGTGATGGTTAAAGTGGCACAGTCAATTGGTAGTCTGTAGAGTGAAGGTTAAAGTGGGACAGTGAATTGGTAGTCTGTAGAGTGAAGGTTAAAATGGGACAGAGAATTGATAGTCTGTAGTGAAGGCTAAAGTGGAGTGGTAGTCTGTAGAGTGAAGGTTAAAGTGGGACAGTGAATTGGTAGTCAGTAATGGTTAAAGTGGGATGGTGGATTGGTAGTCTGTAGTGATGGTTAAAGTGGAGTGGTGAGTGCTTTTTTGCCGTGGCACCTCCACGACCACTTTGCAGTGTGGACTGGACCATTTTTGTTGTGTCACCAGCACGACCACTCTACATTGTGAACTGTGTTGAGTCACCCACATGACCACATTGCAGAGAAAACTTGGTGCTCTTTGTCATGTCACTAACCCAACCATTCTATAGTCATGCCACCAACATGACCACTCTACAGGGTGGAATGGGTACATTTGTCATGTCACCTTGCAAGGAGGGCTAGGTGCTCTTTTGTCGTTATCACCTTACAAGAATGAAAAGGTGCTCTTTTGTCATAACACCAACACGAGCACCTTATATAGTGGACAAGGGGCTTTTGTTGTGTCACCAGCATGACCATCTTACAGGGTAAACTGAGAGCTTTTAGCCATTTCAGCAGCACTGTAGGAGAGCATGTTCAGTTTCCCATGGTTGCATGCATGAGTTGGTCATGAGAGGGGCATCGGATGTGGAAATTGGGGATATGGTGGGTGGGTGCATGTAAGTAGAATAGGGATTGGAGAAGTAGGTCCAGAGTGGGAAACTTAACAGTGAAGGGTGGCATGTTAAGACATGGGTGAAGTGTGGAGCATTAAGACATACTAGTTACCATATAATGCCAGAGATCTCGATCCCATGTCATCGCCTTTGAGGGCCAATTATGTGAGGTCAACTGTTATCACCTCATCTCAAGCCTTCATAGGTCTTACAAGGCATTGATCAATCTGAGGCTATAGTAGAAAATATTTGCAGTGGAAGTTAACCCGAAAACAAAATAAGTATATTACAAAAAATAAAAAAAATTCTATAAACCTCTGTAAAATACAAATAAACTTCTGTAACCTTATACAAATGAACTGCCATATTTTAAAATGTACATATTATTGGAGCAAGTTTGGTCACAGCTGGGTGTGTTAATTACTCAAACATGAAATGGGGAGTGGCACTAGTTTTGCCAGACAGATACACTGGATTATCTAGGGTAACATGTTGTGGGTGTAGTAACTAAGATTGACACACAATCCTAAGTGACCATGTCTTGCTCATACAGAACTTATTTTGGCTTGATTTCTACAGCCGGATGCCCTTCCTAACACCAACCTTATTTACAGTGGGTATTGGGTGCCTTTTTACCGTGGCACCTACACGACCACTTTACAGTGTGGACTGAGTGCTTTTTTGTCGTGACACTTTACATAATATCTAGATTCATCATCATCATCATCATTTTACGTCTGCTTTTCCCTGCTTGCAAGGGTGGGATGGGTCCTATTTAGCACAGCATCTCTCCACTTGTCATGGTCCTTTGTCATCTCCTCCATGAGCTTCAGCGATCTGAGGTCTGCTCTCACTACCTCCGCCCATGTTTTTCATGGTCTTCCTTCTACTGGGTTTTCTTGGCAATTCTTTACCCATCGCAGTCTTCTCTCCCGCACACTACAACTTATCCCTCTTATACATAGTTTCTCTCTCAACTCATCTATGATTGGTCGTTCAGGCACATTGACATTGCACATCCAGCGGAGCATGCTTGCTTCATTTCTCTCCAGCCGCCGCATATCCTCTGCAGTTGCTGCAGTCTCACTACCATGCAGCATCGCGCATCTCACACAGGCATCATATAACCGGCCTTTTGTATGCAGGGAGAAACCCTTCTTTGTCAACAGAGGAAGCAGCTCCCTAAACTTCTTCCAACCCGTCCTCATTCTAGATACTATGGCCTCAGAAACCCCCCCCCCCCTGCTAATCTAATTATATAGATATATGTACTAATGTCTGTTTGTATTTATATAGCTGTTAATATATATATGTGTGTGTTGTGTACGTGCGTATATTCGTAACGGAAAATCGCTTAGATGGAATAGAATAGCCGTGTTTAGGATAACAGAGTCTAGGAAATCGCTATTTTTCATCCCATTCATCCACCCTATCTATATCTATGACCTTCCAGTATGCATGCCTGGCGCTGTACGCTAAACACTTGTGCACATAGCACATTAAACCAAGTTCCGCTCAGCGCAGACACAGGGTGGACGGAGGTTCCGTAAGCCATAGCATAGGCAAGCCGTCTAGGAGAGCTACCACTCAGAATAAATTGGTGTGGGATAAAGAAGTCCCCTAAGTGCAGTAAGACAACTTCCCTAGTGCTGGTGGCACAAATAAAAGCACTCAGTCCATGCTGTAAAATGGAGGGGTGGATAGGGCTCCTGAATCCAGTAAGACAACTTCTCTAGTGCTAGTGGCACAAATAAAAGCACCCAGTCCATGCTGTAAAGTGGTGCTGGTGTTAGGAAAGGCATCCAACCAGTATATATTAATGCCAAAAACTATGAGCACAACAAATGAGAATTATATATTAATTATATAATTAGTTAGGTGTGTTATAATTACCAAGTTAGTGCTCCAGGATGGCCTTAAACAAACTGAAGAACTAAAAAAATATCCAATGTAGTGAGTACCAAAAAAGTAATTTTCACTGGCTCCAGTCCACATAGACCTGAATAAGTACTGAGTAGACACAGCTACTCCTGTAAACAACTGCAGGCATTAATTAGTTAATCGATTATCTAGTTTATAATAAGGACATGAAACTTGAGTGCCTTTAGTGGACTCAAATCACACTCTGGCCAGATCTAACTAAGGATAACTTCCTCCCTTCCTCCTCTTACCAGTTTCAGAGGCTTAAAAAGGATCAGGAATGCCACCCTTCCTCCTAACTCATCATCATCATTTTTATGTCCACTTTCCACATTGGCATGGGTTGGACTGGTTGTCACGGTCCCAAAAAAGCAACCAATCTTGCTGATACATTCCATATCTGGCATGATTTCACAGCTGGATGCACTTCCTGTCGCCAACTACCTTACACAATGTACTAGGTGCAAGGCTATTAAAGACCATTTCTTAGGCTTGCTTTCATGACATTTACTGGATAAGATATCAGTCCATTAAAGGTGATTTCATAGATGATCTGACACCTTGCCCCATGCCTCCCACTCACTAGTATTAGAAGCCCTAAAACAGCCATGGACACTGCCTTTCTCTTTCTTACTAAACAGCAAAAAATAATATATAAATATAGACAACTTCTCTAGTACTGGTACCCTGATAAAACACACCCAGTAAAGTGTTGGTACCACGTTAAAACACACCTCATCCATTTTGTAATGTGGTAGTGCCAGTGCTCAAAAAAATACACCCAGTAAGGTTGATGTTAGGAAGGGCATCCAGCAATAGAAACCCTGACAAATATAGAATGTATGAGCAAGACATAGTCACCTGACCAGTCTAACCTCAGAACATAACAACCTGTCCACTCACACTAATGTGGAAATGAAATATAAAAACGATGATGAGCCACCAGGCCATAAATTCGAGGCGGAGTTGTGTGATAGATAATATCAATCACAGTATTTCACAGGCACTTTATTTCATCAACCACTTAACCCTTTAGCATTTAAACCGGCCATATCTGGCCAGAATTCTCTCACCTCTTTCTGTTTAAATCGGCTTTTGGTGTCAGAACATACCACCCTCAGTAATTATAATAATGGTGGTATTTTAATATTTTAACCATGGTAAGGCAGCCATTTGTGCTCTAGTTGTTTAGTCACAAGTGTCCCTGATCCAAGAAACATGACCAAAGACATTCCATTTTCAGACAGTGTATCTAGGAACACAATGCCCAACATGTCCATCCTTTTTTCAAAGACAATTGTGTAATTTGCAATACATTTTTCTATTTCTATTTGTTAGGTCTTGTACATAATAGTTGTTAATCTAAGATCAGGTCTAATCAAGAAGACCTATGGTTCTTTTTGTATTTCTAGGACTACACTGTGCAACATGATATTCCATTTTTTAATACAAGAGATTTGGCTGTCCATCACTTCTTTTTCTAAATCTAAAATTACCTTGTGCAATATACGTAAGACGGGGGAGATTTGGCTGCTATTTCTAGCACGTAGAACAACCCGATAAAGCCTTCTCTCTTGTTAGCTTATGTATAGAAGGATGGGTTTGTTGTTATTACTACTTTTCTCCTCCAGTTCCCCTGTCACTGCTACCACTACAATCCCCTCGATAAAAGCTGGTCAGCAAGGAATTCCCTTACATTTTGGCGTGCCTTCCAAGAGAGACGTTGCTGGCAACAGGAACACACCAGAACTATCATTAATAATGCTTTCTTTATTAACCACAAGGGTTGTGAACTATCATTAATAATAAGAACAATCAAATCGTCCGTTCAAATATTCGACATTAAGAACAAATGATACTTACACATTCAGTGTATATATATATATATACGTACGCATGTAGATATCTTTTAAATATATCCATTCATTCAATCATATACATGTACGTAGATATTACACAATATTCTTTCATGTATATATATATAAAGTTGCGAATCAAAAGAATAGTGAGACGCACCACACACACATACATATATATATATATATACAATTACCTCCTGTGTTTTGTTCGTTCATTTCAACTATATATATATTACATGCGAACGTATGTTTTATACGAAAGTAATGTTTCCTTGAAGTGTATATATATATATATGCGTTTTAGCATTAAAAATTAACTAATAACAAGGAAAAAAGCTAAGAAACGCACCCAAATTTTACCCAAAGTTGACAACTAACCACGCAATGTATATGTGTGTGTGTATAAATATATATATATATTATGTGTGTATATATGTGTGTATATATATATGTATTATATATATATGTTTTATATATATATATATTATATATATATGTTTAATATATATATATATATAAAATCATGGAAGAAATCCACTATAATGGGGAGGGGACGACATATGTGTATTTGATAGACACAGTTTATACACTTACTTCATGGGTACCAATCAAGTATTTATATTCAATTTTCCTTTCTTACTTACATATAATGTTAGGTTGTTGTTCTTTCTGAGACGATTATATTTTTGTTTTGGATTGTCTTTTCTTTTATGTTGTTTGTTTGTTTTATGTGTGTATCTTGAGAATTTTTACACTTTTAACGTTGGGTGGCCATTTTTAGTGTTAAGCCCGCAGTAAATCTCGATAGACTCGCACTACTTTTGATATTATAAACTGCTACCTACATTGTGTTGTATATGTACACATATATATCTGTATGCACGTATATATTATATAGATATATATTTACACACCTTCACTTATATATATATATATATTATAAACACACACTAATGTGTGTGTTTATACATATATATATATATAGAGAGAGATAGATAGATAGATAATTTTTATTGGGTTTTATTTTTTTTTTAATCGAAGAGAATTAATAAACTATGAAGTTTATTTTGTCTTTCTATTATTATTTTATTTTTTCTTTATTATTACAATTTCTGAATAATTGTTTTAATTTAAATTAATTTTTTTTTCCAGTAGTCGGATATTACGTGTAAGAAATGACAGAAATTAGGTCAGATTTGATTTGAAATCAAATTTAGAAGCGATGAAAGTCAAAAATGGTTATCGACTGTATGGAACTGTCAATTTTTAAGTTGTCTTTAGTCTGTCTTTCCCCATTCATTAAATAAAATAAAACACAGTTAAATGTGGATAGCTAATCGCCTCAACAATAATCATTGCTGGTCAGTGCTTCAGGTTAACCACGGTAACTACCGCCTCTTTATCGAGCATTGCGTATCTAGGGTTAGATTACCTTATATCTTTCCATTTTCTAAACGATTGAGTGTAAAGAAATTTGACTGTTATCCCTAACAGGTCAAGCAACCACATAGAATTTTTTCAGCAGCTCGTGTTACATACACAGGTAAACTTTACTTTAGAATCACCTTAGTTCACCAGACTTGGCTGCAAACATTTCCAAATTACCAAACCCGCAACACAGTTTCGATTTCCAGTTAGAAACGTTTCACTTATTTCACTAACATCATTAGGAAAAACACATTTTTACCACCTTTTTTTCCTGCTCCTCCTATATATTTAGAATATCTCGCTTATAACAAAAGGAAAATTATCAGTGTTGTTGCTGTTACTTAACTCTAAGTCAGCTCTCATCCAGCAGACCTATGGTCAAATGCGTTACAGCCACGACCATCACTTTGTTTTTTAAATAATACAAAAGTGTACACTATATCATCTCCTTGCGTAATCTAGTGGGAATTGATTTAAGAAAAAATTGGTTGCTATTTCTACCGGGTTGAACGACAACGTAGAAGGTCAATCATTGATTCGGGGGTGTTTAGTCTCCGGCCAACCTTAATCGAGAAAACCTTCAATCAAAGTCATTCCAATCATGATCATCTAATCTTTTTCATATAAATCATGGAATACATGATTCAATGTATCGTTCCTTTTCTCAGAAAGATTTTGCTCGTAATCACGTCGAGTGACCATGTTGATAGAGGCTCGTTCAATGGTTCATCGTCGTCGGCCTTATTCCGGGTGGAGGCGGCGGTTTAGTTTACTTACTTAACTAATCTCAACTATGAATAGAACAGGTGGCCTCACGACCTAGATATATAGAGAAAAACAAAACGGGATGAGGGTCGACGGGAATGTCAATTCGACTGTTCAATCATCGCTGTCCTGAAAATAAACAGGACCACATCATGGATCAGACTGGTCAACCTGTTGCCATAGTTTGAGTGTACAGTTTGACAAACAGTACCTGTGTGATGGGGCAGTCAGGGCCATATTGTATAGATTGTAGTGTAGCGTTGTATAGGATGTAGTGTTGTGGTCAAGACATAGTGTAATGTTGTATAGGATACAGTGTAGTGGTCAGGAGATGGTGTAGTGTTGTGATAAGGACATGATGTAATGTTGTATAGGGTGTAGTGTTGTGGTCAGGACATGGTGTAATGTTGTATAGGATGTAGTGTTGTGGTCAGGACATGGTGTAATGTTATATAGGATGTAGTGTAGTCAGATATAGAGTAATATTGTATAGGATTTAGTGTTGTGATAAGGACATGGTGTAATGTTGTATAGGATGTAGTGTTGTGATACGGACATGGTGTAATGTTGTATAGGGTGTAGTGTTGTGGTCAGGACATGGTGTAATGTTGTATAGGATGTAGTGTTGTGGTCAGGACATGGTGTAATGTTGTATAGGATGTAGTGTTGTGGTCAGGACATGGTGTAATGTTGTATAGGATGTAGTGTAGTCAGATATAGAGTAATATTGTATAGGATGTAGTGTTGTGATAAGGACATGGTGTAATGTTGTATAGGGTGTAGTGTTGTGGTCAGGACATGGTGTAATGTTGTATAGGATGTAGTGTAGTCAGATATAGAGTAATATTGTATAGGATTTAGTGTTGTGGTCAGGACATGGTGTAATGTTGTATAGGGTGTAGTGTTGTGGTCAGGACATGGTGTAATGTTATATAGGATGTAGTGTTGTGGTCAGGACATGGTGTAATGTTGTATAGGATGTAGTGTAGTCAGATATAGAGTAATATTGTATAGGATGTAGTGTTGTGATAAGGACATGGTGTAATGTTGTATAGGGTGTAGTGTTGTGGTCAGGACATGGTGTAATGTTGTATAGGATGTAGTGTAGTCAGATATAGAGTAATATTGTATAGGATTTAGTGTTGTGGTCAGGACATGGTGTAATGTTGTATAGGGTGTAGTGTTGTGGTCAGGACATGGTGTAATGTTGTATAGGATATAGTGTAGTCAGATATAGAGTAATATTGTATAGGATGTAGTGTAGTGGTCAGGACATGGTGTAATGTTGTATAGGATGTAGTGTTGTGGTCAGGACATGGTGTAATGTTGTATAGGATGTAGTGTTGTGGTCAGGACATGGTGTAATGTTGTATAGGGTGTAGTGTTGTGGTCAGGACATTGTGTAATGTTGTATAGGATGTAGTGTTGTGGTCAGGACATGTTGTATAGGATGTAGTGTTGTGGTCAGGACATGGTGTAATGTTATATAGGATGTAGTGTAGTCAGATATAGAGTAATATTGTATAGGATGTAGTGTAGTGGTCAGGACATGGTGTAATGTTGTATAGGGTGTAGTGTTGTGGTCAGGACATGGTGTAATGTTGTATAGGATGTAGTGTTGTGGTCAGGACATGGTGTTATGTTGTATAGGATGTAGTGTAGTGGTCAGGACATGGTGTTATGTTGTATAGGATGTAGTGTTGTGGTCAGGACATGTTGTATAGGATGTAGTGTTGTGGTCAGGACATGGTGTAATGTTGTATAGGATGTAGTGTTGTGGTCAGGACATGGTGTTATGTTGTATAGGATGTAGTGTAGTGGTCAGGACATGGTGTTATGTTGTATAGGATGTAGTGTTGTGGTCAGGACATGGTGTAATGTTGTATAGGATGCAGTGTAGTCGTCAGGAGATGGTGTAGGGTTGTGGTCAGGACATAGTTTAGTGTTGTATAGGATGTAAAGTAGTGGTCAGGATATGGTGTAATGTATAGGATGTAGTGTTGTGGTCAGGACATGGTGTCATGTTGTATAGGATGTAGTGGTCAGGACATGGTGCTATGTTGTATAGGATGTAGTGTACTGGTCAGGACATGGTGTAATGTATAGGATGTAGTGTAGTGGTTAGGACATGGTGTAATGTTGTATAGGATGTAGTGTAGTGGTCAGATATAGAGTAATGATGTATAGGATGTAGTGTAGTGGTCAGAACATTGTGTTATGTAGTATAGGATGTAGTGTTGTGGTCAGGACATGGTGTTATGTAGTATAGGATGTAGTGTTGTGGTCAGGACATGGTGTAATGTTGTATAGGATGTAGTGTAGTGGTCAGGACATGGTGTAATGTTGTATACGATGTAGTGGTCAGGACATGGTGTTATGTTGTATAGGATGTAGTGTAGTGGTCAGGACATGGTGTTATGTTGTATACGATGTAGTGGTCAGGACATGGTGTAGTGTAGTATAGTGGCAAGTATTTATGGTCTTGTGAGGTGTATATATAGTGTTGTGTGGTGTATATATGGTTTTGTCAGGTGTATATATGGTACTGTGAAGTATATATGGTGTTGAGGAGTATATATGGTGTTGTGCGGTGTATATATTGTATTTTTAGCCAGGAGAATGAATGTGTAGAATTATCATATTAACTAGAAATAGGTGTGATTCAAGGTGCCAGTTTGTAGGAGGAAAGGGTCATATTGAGTAGCGATAGATCAAACCTTACAGCACACAGGTAGCTTAGGTATGATCCACATATTCATAGCTCCAGATATATCATGCTTTTATCTAACCAAAGAACCCATTATTTGTTCTAATAGGCAGAATGAAGCTCATATCTTGCTCTTGCTTTTTTACTGCTGGGTGTCCCACCAATTGGCTTTGCCTAAAAAAATCTGCCCGGCAATTCTTTTCTCAGACCTTTTAACCACATATCCATATTACCAGAGCTATGATCTTTCAATGCAAAGTAACGGCTTTACCAGGAGTGATTCGCTGATTTCCAAGTTATGTACCCTATTGAGAGCCCCTATTTGTTTGTGATTGTGATCTTTCAGTAATTACCAAAAATTTCTGACCATAATTAAGGGTAGGTGTGAATACTGAATTTGAAATAGCAAGTTTAGCTTTTATACGTATCACCCTTTTTCTGATTACCGAGTGCTGAAGCTGAATCTACATTCAGGGAGAGGGAAGTTGCCCTGGACATAAAACTAGGTTATACCAGTTTTTTTGTTTTTTTTTAATTGGTTAGTCAGGAGGGGAAGTAGTGCCTATGACACTTTTCAAGACCTTCAACACTGATGTGAGCGAGGGAAGATGGTATACTCAAACTGGAGAGTTGATCTGAATACTTGCAAAAAGGTGGACTCCTCTGACGTCATCCAAGGACAAGGTGGGGGTGTTAAACTGAATGACAAATAAAATCTATCACCCAAGTTAGCCACAGCTGGATTTGAATTCAGAATGCAATGAGCTAGAACTAGCATTACAAAGCATCAAGGGTGGGTTGGCAGGACCGGTAGAGCTTTGGATAAAAATGTCATACTGGTATTTGTTCTGGCTCTTTACATTCTGTCTATTTCTACTATCTATATCTAACTATAAATACAATTTCTCAATTTTTCCATCTTTAAAGGTTTGGGGACTCTTTACTTAACCCTTTCATTTCCATATTCCTAATGAAATACACGGTATTTGAATTAATTAATGAAGAATATGGAGGAATTCACTAAAATTATTATGTATTTCATGACTAAGATGATGCTGGTAATATAACTTAACAAACGCTGTTTTTATATCAAATTATGTTGGAAGATGTTAATTTAAGTAGGAACATTTTAAAATGGGTAGTTTCATTACATCAAAATCAGTCAATTTTGGGCAGGTTGGTATTGACAGGGTTAAACGATGAAAGTCAGCCCACTCAACAGAAAGCATCTATCTAAGTCTTACACAAATGCTAGAGTTGGTTCTGGATTGGGGCAGCTATTTCAAGAGACCTGACATAGCTAGGTTTCTTAGTACAGAGTTGAAAGCTACAAAGCCCAGGGGCTCACCAGAGCTTCCATTGGCATTAAGCAACTGAACATAGATCTTTCTCTGGACAGAAAAGCAATTGAGGGTTGACCTCCAAAGCTGCTGTTGATACTCATTTTATCAACTGATTGAACTGGAACAACATAAAATATAACGATGCAACATGCCACCCATCACCAGACAATCATGAGCCTAACACACCAACCACAAGACTGCATCCTGAAAAAGTATCACAGGCACTGCCATCCTTCATGCCTAACCAAAATACAAAATACAAAAATTGTTTAACTTGGTTTTATGTCTAGTGGAAAAAAACAAATAAACCAAGTGTACACCCAGCTTCAGCACTTCAATTTCCGAAGTAAATAAAAATGTAAATTTCCTTTCATTTGTTATCGTTCATTTTCTTTATTTGGGTCTAATTTATATTTCTCTACAAAGTAAACATGAATGTATAAAAGAGAAAAAAAATTAAATAAAAGACAAACAAAGGGTCGGGAGTATTCTTCAGTTGTGTCAAAGACAGTACCTCCTTAGTATTCATGATCAACATAATAATTACATTCAGTACATTCTGTATAGTGATTGCTGATAGGAAGAGTATCCAACCCTAAACAACCTGCCAAACAAAGGGTCAAAAGGTCTCATTAGCTGTGTCAAAAGCATGACAACTTCTCTAGTGTTTTTTGTTATGATAAAGTGTGCCTTGTAGAGCACAAGATCGTATGTGCGGCCGATGGCCCACCTGGCAGTCAGAAGCTCCACTTGAGTTTCCAAACCGAGTATTTCCGGGTCCATACTTTGAATGCTTGGAATTAATTTCCCCCTTCTTCAGAATATTGAAAATACTTGGTTTGAAAACATTTTCGGATTTTGCAAAGGCAATGTAAAGTTATGTTGGTACCACAACATCCAGCCCGAAACAAATGAGGTCGTGTAGGTGTCACAACAAAAAAAAACACACAGTCCACACTGTAATGTGGCCATGTAGGTAACACGGTAAAAACCTCCCAGTTCCACACTGTAAATGTGGTTGGTGTTAGGAAGGGCATCCAGCTGTAGAAAACCCGCCAGACAGTCCTATGCGAGCAAGACAACCACTCTTGCCTCAAGTGGGAAAACTCCCGTCCAAACCCATGCGAGCGTGGAATATGGAAGTTAAACGAAGATGAGATGATGATGAATGAGGGCTCTTATGTCAGTCTCATGAGAGGGCCACATCTCATTTTTCTTTTCTTTCACAATACAAACACTTACATGTGTGTGTGAACTAGTTCACTTACCCTTTAATCAATTAATGATTTACTTTTAACTAATCACTTACATTAGTATTATAATTACCTTTCATAACTTTATACTATTAATACACTTCGTATTTTTTCTTAATTTATTTACCCTAACATTCACTCCAATTTATATATATACTAATTTAAAGTATTATAACATATATAATATGCATGATAAAAATGTTTCTCAGTGAAAAAGCTCAATGGACATTTGTCCAGAGCATCAATAATTCAAATTTAAACGAATATATGTATGTAGTGATATGTCATTAGAGAAACACAGTATTTTGTACATATATATGTGGTGGATGGAATTGATGTGGTAACAGGCATTGATGAAAATGGCTGCTTAGGAGGCGTTATAGTGAGTGAGGATGGGGGTAACATTCAGTAGCACATGAACACCATGTGCTGTGAGTGTGCAACAGGGGAACAAGGAGATCCATGAATAAAAATGTGCTGTTCATATCAGACAAAACAAGGATTTCAAGGCTGTATTCCATGGTCAGCAGTGAATAGTTGAGTGGTACTGGAAAGGAGAGCCCCTGACGTTGAAGAACAGAGTGAACTACTATCAGCATAACCTGAAAGGGGGAGTTATTTTGAGGGAGGGTATATTAATCCCTTGGAATGAGAGGATAAAGAGTGGAGTGTTGCCACTAATAGCAGTAGTGCAGCCAATAAAGAACAAGGTTTGGGTTGAATTGGGCACTAAAGATAATGGAGATGGTTCTCAAGGCCATTCTAGGGAAGGTGAAGAAGGCCACCAATTCCTACATCAACGATGTCTTGGTAGATGAGACCATGGTGTTGGCAACAGAGGTCTCAACCCATCTAGAAAGGTTCAAGTAACTGTGAAACCACCAGAGATGTTGGAAAGAGGAGCTGCACTGGGACTCAGGCTGCAAAGAGACAAAACGGGCACATTGGTATTTCGAAGGGGAAATGAAGTCCCAAAACTGGGCACTGGCATGGACAGACCAAAACGTTTCTGAATGTGTAGGAAATTGGTGGGCCGCAATCCAATCGTGGGGTGGTTCCGAACACCATGCAACTATGTCAAGAGATGAGCGGACAGGGTGATCTGAGGAGACAAAGTGGGAGGGAGGATGTTGGCCATAATACCTGAGATCATGGAGAAGGTGAAGGTGGATGACCCAGTAAGAGGAAGCTGGTACATACCCAAATCAGAGAACATGACCGAATGGTGTAATGCCAGCTTAATGCTAAGGGTCGTTTGGGAAATATGGGGTGTTGAGGTTGAGAATGCAGCTGGGCTCAGGATGAAGGAGACTGCAATCACATAAACGTGGCCAAATTGGACTGATTCAGCCACTGTACTTGGATGAGTGAGAGGAGGGTGCAAATGAGAGGGTAGGCAGAAAAGTTTATAAAGCATTGCCTGGGATCTCTAGGAGAGCTGGCTGCTGTGTTCGGCTTGAAATTGAGTGTGGTCTTTGTACCCTCAGAGAAAAATAGAGCAGACATCCTAACTAGGGGCAAGAAAGCCTGCTGGAAACGCCAAAGGATATGGAAAAGGGGATAGCTACAATCAGTCAGCTGAGTAACTTGGAGTTGAGGAGGTTGCATAACATGCATCATATGGGAGTGGATAGGACCCTGTTCTGAGCCAGGAATGTCAACTCCAACATTACCAGACAGAGTGTCCAGAAAGTGATCAGGAGTTGCAATAGATGTCAATCTATCAACCCTGCCCTGGGCGTGCATGAGACAGGTAACATTCCAGTGGAGTGCAACTGGAAGTGATTGGCAGTGGATGTGACACACTACCAACAGGGAACTTATCTCTCGAGGATCGATTGTGAACCAGGACAGATGGCAATATGGAGGGAGGTAAAGATGGGGCCTACAGAGAAAATTGCACGGACGCTGAAAGGGCCAACACACTTCTAGCTGCTGGTTTCTGTCCTTTGAGGTATGTTTTACCTGACACTTTCATTGCAACCTAGAGGAGAAGGATATGCCTGTATCAAATTTAAGGATATCTTACTTGACACTTTTGACAAGGAAGAAGAAATAGCCACATATGCTATAGAGGTGCAGTGAGAATTTCTGAAAGATAATCTAATAAAAGCTACAAATAAGGTATGTGGCTGGAGCAGGGGCCCAGGGAGTAGGAGAGTGACTTGTTGGTAGAATATTAGGGTGGATGAATCAATTAAGGCTAAGAGACAGGTGAGGAAGGAAAGGCAAAATGGGGGTAGCAAAGTGTTTTACCAAGTAGTAAGGAGGTAGGTGAAGTGACAAATATACTTTGCAAGGAGAGAAATGGAAAGTAAAAAATTGTTTTTGTGTTATGCAGAATGATGACCAAAGATGTAGGTGTTCAGGATCGCAAGGCTATGTGTCAGGGAAAATAGTAATGTTGAAGAAGAGAATTGTGTTCACAATGACAATGGTGCATTTGCCCTGACTGAAACCAAAAAGAAGGCAGCACGGAAGTGTCATTATGAGAGACTGATGAATGAGGAAAATGTGTGGGAAGAAGATAGACTGTACCAGGTTGACCCTACAGAGGGACCAGCAGTGTAGTAAGTAAGGCAATTAAGGGTATGAAGATCAGGAAAGCAGCCATTGGGATGGTAGGACACACCATAACCACCTGTATTGTAAACCAATTAATACACAATGACTGGCATAGCAGCAACATCATCAACTGCTACATGGGAAAAGGTGATGCAGTAGACAGAGGGAACTATTGGGGCATCAAACTGATGGACTAGATCATGAAGGTTACAGAAAGAATTATTGTACAACTGATTAGGGATGAATTAATCTAGATGAGATGCAGTTCGGATTTATGTCAAGAAAAAGTATCACAGATGCCCTCTTCCTTGTGAGGCAACTGTAGAAGTATCTAGCTAAAAGCTAGAGAAATCTTCTGACAGGGTTTCCCATTCTGTAATCTAGTTAGCACTTAAGAAATTAGAAGTAGAAAAGTGGCTAGTGAGAGTGGTACAAGTCATGAACAGAGGTGCTGTCAGTAAGATTAAAGTTAATAATGACTATAGCGAGGAGTTTAATGTGCAAGTTGAGGTTCCCCAAGGTTTCGTCCTTAGCCCTCTCCTGTTTATTATCATCCTCCAGGCTATAATAGAAGAGTTTAAAACAGGATGCCCTTGGAAACTCTTGTATGCTGATGATCTAACTCTCATAGCTGTATCTATGACAGAACTAGAGTAAAAATTCCTGACCTGGAAACATAACTTGCAATCAAAAGGTCAAGTCCACTTGGTAAAGACCAAAGTTCTAGTAAGTAGTAAGTAAAATAAGGTTCTGATCCCTTCTGGGAAATGGCCTTGCTCAATGTGTAGAAAAGGGGTGGGTAGAATTTCCATCTTCTGTCCCCGTAAGCACAGGCTAAAGCGTACATATAATATTCACCTCACTACCCCCTCCCATATGCCTCCCATGAGCACAGGTTGAATCTTACATCCCCCCTTCCATACACCTTCCACATCCTAACACTCTGCCCCTCACACATGCCCATATACCCACCTCCATTATCCCCACACCCCTTTCCCACCTAAGCCCCCATCTCACACTGTAAAGTGGTTGTGATGGCAACATGACAATACACGCTGAGCCCACACTGTAAAGTGATCATGTAGGTGTCACAACAAAAAGCACCCAGTACTCACTGTAAATGTGGTTGGCATTAGGAAGGGCATTCAACCATAGAAATCAGGCCAAAATCAGTTCTGTATGAGCAGGACATGGTCATCTGACCTTGACTTGCCTCAAATAGGACAACCCGACTAACCAATGCTAGCGTAGAAAATGGATGTTAAACGGTGATGATGATTATGATTATGATGATGTCCTAAATCAAACTACGGCTACATAAGATGTAGTGGGATCTCAAGTGTGTTAACTAAGAATGTAGGTTTAACTTGTGGCTATTTCACAGGAGCAGTAAGTAATAAATATTCACAGGAAACTATCATCATCATCATCATCATTTTACGTCCGCTTTTCCCTGCTTGCAAGGGTGGGACGGGTCTTATTCAGCACAGCATCTCTTCAATTGTCACGGTCCTTTGTCATCTCCACCGTGAGCTTCAGCGATCTGAGGTCTGTTCTCACCACCTCTGTCCATGTTTTTCATGGTCTACCTCTACCACGTCTTCCTTCAACTGGCATTTCCTGGCACTTCTTCACCCAGTGGTCATCCTCCATGCGCATCACATGTCGATACCACCTCAGTCTCCTCTCTTGCACACTACATTCTATCCCTCTCAGACACAGTTTCTCTCTCAAAACATTCATGCTGGGTCGTTCACGCACATTGACATTGCACATCCAACGGAGCATGCTTGCCTCATTTCTCTCCAGCCGTCGCATATCCTCTGCAGTTGCTGCTCATGTCTCACTACCGTGCAGCATCGCGCTCCTCACACAGGCATCATATAATCGGCTTTTCGTACGCAGGGAGAAACCCTTCTTCGTCAACAGAGGAAGCAGCTCCCTAAACTTCTTCCAACCCGTCCTTATTCTATGGCCTCGGAACACCCCTTTCCCATGCTAATCTGATCTCCTAGGTACCGGAAGCTATCCACCACTTCTATAGCACCCGCCTGCATTTGAAAAATGTGTCTATCAATGCGACTTCTACTGTCTAATTTCCCTGTACATCTACTGCATACGTATTTCTCCCTACCTGTTAGTTTGTCTGCTATCCCGCTACATCTCTTGTGAACCCAGGATCTGCATTGTGTGCATTTTATAGAATTTATGCCAGTTCCTTTTCTGCATATCGAACATGGCCATTTCCCTGATGGGATCAGAGTTTTGTCCTCTTTTCTACTCATCAACACTTTTGTCTTAGCTAGGTTCACTCTCAGTCCTCTTGCTTCCAACTGCTGTTTCCATAGCCAATCTACTGATTCTGCTATAAGAACCAGATCCTCAACATAGAGAAGTTCCCATGGACAGCAGTCTTAAACTCCTCTGTTATGGCTTGGAGGACTATAATGAACAAGAGCGGGTTGAGGACCGAACCTTGATGTACTCCTACTTGTATCTGGAATTCCTCACTAAACTCCATTCCTACCCTGACTCTACTGACAGCACCTCTGTACAAAGTTTGCACTGTCCTCACAAGCCATTCATCAACACCTAGTTTCCTTAGGGACCACCAGATGACAGATCGGGGTACCCTATCAAAAGCCTTCTCTAGGTCAACAAAGGCTAAGTATAGTGGCTTATTTTTCTCTAAGAACTTCTCTTGTAATTGTGTCACCAAGAAGAGGGCATCTGTTGTACTCTTGCCAGGCACAAAACCAAACTGCATCTCATCTAGTTTGACTCTTTCTCTAATTAGTTGTGCTAATATCCTTTCTGCCACTTTCATAACCTGATCCATCAGTTTTATACCCCTATAATTGCTCCTCTCCAGAGCATCCCCTTTACCTTTGTAGCAATTTATGAGAATACTGCTGCACCAGTCTTTGGGTATGACACCACCATATATAGCCTGATTGATGATGCGTGCAACCAGTTTAGTGCATACGTCCCCTGATGCCTTCAGCATCTAAGCAACTATCGCCGATGGTCCAGCAGCCTTACCATTTTTCATTTCTTTAATCGCCTCTTGGACCCTATATTCGTTAATCTCAATAGCTGGTCCCTCTGTCGGATCTACTGAGGGTAATTTCTCTCTCTCCCATTCGTTCTCCACATTCATCAGTCTCTCATAATGACATTTGCAGGCCTCCTTTTTCTGATCATTCGTGACACTAAGTACACCAGCATCATTCCGGACACATTTATCGCCAACAACATCCTGATTTGCATTGTCACTCTGCCTTGCAATGTGGAACACCACACGCCTCTGATCTTCCCATCGCAGAACATTGGCAAACCTCCTACTCTCAGCCTCCCTGCATGCTAAGTACACCTGATGTCTAGCTTCTCTCTTAGCGGCTGTATATCCTTCTCTACTCCCACCCTTTTTCCAAGCCTTCCATGCTAGTCTTTTGTCTCTAATGGCCTTATCTACTGTGCTGTTCCACCACCAGGTCACTCTCTGTCTGGTTGGAGCTCTGCTCCAGCCATAAGTTTCATCAGTAGCCTGCAGTAAGTTGTCACATAAGAAATTCCAGTTATTATCTATGTCATACATCTCTAAATCGTCTTCTTTTTCGTCATACACATCTTGAAGGGCTTTCCTAAATTTGTATTTTAGTGAAAGGTCTTTTAGCTTCCAGACCTTTCTTCCCCACACCTTCCTGCATGTCTCATTCCGTCTCTTGCTTACTGAGATATCACTAACGACTTACCTATGCTGTGGGGTACATTCTTCCCCAGGGTATGCAGGGTATTAGACACTATCTGCCTGTCCCTCTGCCTAACTAATGCAATCAAATTCTTGGAAGATTCCATGGAAGCAGTCAACTGCTACCTAGGTGACCAAATAAGCCGTAAAGGTGGGTGTGCCGAAAGTACAGTAGCCAGAATGAGAATGGGATAGAAAAGTTTAGGAAGCTAGAACTGCTGCTAGCAACAAAAGGTTTTTCCCTCAAAATGAAGGGTAGATTGTATGATGCGTGTATACAAACAGAAATGTTACATGATTGTGAGACTTAGGCACTGTGTGCAGAGGATCTGCAAAGATTGCAAAAAAAATGAAGCTGGTATGCTTTGATGCATGTGTAATAGTAATATACATGAACAGCAAAGCATAAATAAACTGAGAAAGAAACTGGGAATAAGAGGAATCAGATACAGTGCGCAGGAGAGGAGATTGCATTGGTCTGGACATGTGATATATATGCCAGATGACAGGTGTATAAAAAGGTGCACAGTACACAAAGTTGATAGAGGCTACAAAGTATGATGACCTAGGAAGACTTGAGATGAAATGATAAAAGCTGACCTTACACAACTACACCTCTCAAAGGTGATGACACAGGATCATGATCTCTGGTGTTATGCTGTAATACAGAAGACTCACCTTCCTATGTGAACGGGTTGAAGGATATATCTAGTACACATTACTCTCCCTTACCACCCCTTTCCACACAACTCCATCACCCCAACACCCCCCTTTATCTACCCCTCACCCTAGATCTACCTTGCCAATCCCCATGCACCTCCTTCACCCCAGTCCACACTGTAAAATGGTTGTGTAGGTGTCACTACAAAAAGCATCCAGTCCACACTGTAAAGTGGTTGTGTAGGTGTCACTACAAAAAGCATCCAGTCCACACTGTAAAGAGGTTGTGTTAGTGTCATGACAAAAAGCAGCCAGTCCACACTGTAAAGTGGTTGTTTTGGTGCCATAATAAAAGGCACCCAGTACACACTGTAAAAGTGGCTGGCGTTAGGAAGGGCATCCAGCCGTAGAAACCAAACCAAAATCAGTCCAGTGTGAGCTGGAGATGGTTATCAGCTCTGGCTTGGCTCACATCTAGACAACGCATCTAACCCATGTTAGCATTGGAAAATGGACATTAAACGGTGTATTGAGAACTCCCATGATTAGTGGTCTCCCGAGTCTCAACACCGCAGACTCTTTCTCTCTCTATATATATATATCATGGCTAAGTAGTGAGTCTTGTTACTTTGGAGTTTCACCTGTTAATTGTGATAAACAGGTGAAACTCTAGAGTAACATGACTCACAATTTAGCCTTAATAAAATGAATATTTAAACTCTATTTCAATATTGTGTACTCTTTTCTCTTAAATATATTAATTTAAGATTTCGTAACATATATATGTATGATGATTATGTTTCTCAGTAGAAAAATTCAATGGATATTTGCCCAGAGCATCAATAATTCAATTTTAAAGATATATGTATGTATATAGAGAGAAAGCGCTATATATCATTTGAGAAACACAGCATTTTGTAGATTAGTATATAACTGTTCCAAATTCTTAATTTCTTGAGCTGCTTACACTGTGACAAGTACTTTGTACTTCTTTCAAGCGGATACAGTGTCCAGTCCTATTTGTATTTGCTGCCACTGTTAACTAATTCTTGGATTCCGACAGATATAAAGGTATTTTGTACTCTACTGACCATGTTCGATATGTAGTAAAGGAACTGGCATAAATTCCATAAAATGTACGCAATGCATCTCTTGGGTACACAAGATATGTAGTGGGATAGCAGGCAAACTAACAGGTAGGGAAAACTACGTATGCAGTAGATGTACAGGGAAAGTTGGCAGTAATAATCGCAATGATAGACACATTTTTCCAATGCAGGTGGGTTCTATAGAAGTGGTTGATAGCTTCTGATACCTGTATGATCAGATTAGCATGGGAGGGGGTGTTCTGAGGCCATAATATCTAGAATAAGGACGGGTTGGAAGAAGTTTAGGGAGCTGCTTCCTCTGTTGACAAAGAAGGGTTTCTCTCTGCGTACGAAAGGACGGTTATATGATGCCTGTGTGAGATGCCCGATGCTGCATGATAGTGAGACATGGGCAGCAACTGCAGAGGATATTCGACGGCTGGAGAGAAATGAAGCAAGTATGCTCTATTGGATGTGCAATGTCAATGTGTGTGAACGACCAAGCATAGACGAGTTGAGAAAGAAACTGGGTATAAGAGGGATAAGTTGTGGTGTGCAGGAGAGAAGGCTGAGATGGTATGGACATGTGATGCGCATGGAGGATGACCGCTGGGTAAAGAAGGGCCAAGAAATCCCAGTAGAAGGAAGACGCAGTAGAGGTAGACCACGAAAAACATGGGCAGAGGTGGTGAGAATAGACCTCAGATCGCTGAAACTCACTGAGGAGATGACGAAGGACCGTGACAAGTGGAAAGATGCTGTGCTGAGTAGGACCCGTCCAACCCTTGCAAGCAGGGAAAAGCAGACGTAAAATGATGATGATTCCTCTGATGATTAGTTTCACATCTTCCGTAGCTTTACTAAAATCAATATTTGAATTGGTAATAAATAATCGATTACTTAGATTGATTTTATTTCGGTTTATGAACAATGAAAAGGTATTATAAGGAAAATAAGAACTTTTCCACCTTAAAGTATGTACTTTTCCCTGAATATGTGTTTTATATATATGTACAAAATGCTGTTTCTCAAACAATATATGGTTCTTTCTCTTTATATATATTATATATCTTTTAATTTGAATTATATATGAGAACCAGTTCATTTCGAAATGCATCGGCGATTGTCCCCCTTGCATCTGCTGGACACCGCCAGGTGGCGATAGCTGCCAGTGCATAGCTACAACTTTCTAAATGTTTATTTATAAACATACCCTATTTCTTTAGAAATATGAAATTCCAATAGATATCTGTATACAGCTATGCTCGAAGCTAAATTCTAACTCTCTCTATATATATACACACACACACACACATACATACATACATACATACATACATACATACATACACACACACACACACACACACACATATATATATATGGAGGCACGGCACATGGCTTAGTGGTTAGAGCATTGGCCTTGCAATCGAATGGTTGTGAGTTCAATTCTCAGGCCGAGTGATGTGTTGTTTCCTTGAGTAAGACACTTTATTTCACATTGCTCCAGTTCACTCAGCTGTAGAAATGAGATGATAGGGACTGGGGTCCATATCATTCCGCTGCAAAGTGGTCGTGGAGGTGCCACGGCAAAAAGCACCCAGCACTCACTGTAAATGAGGTTGGTGTTAGGAAGGGCATCCAGCTGTAGAAATCAAACCAGAATCAGTTCCCGTCCCACCCTTGCAAGCAGGGAAAAGCGGACGTAAAATGATGATGATGATGATATATAATATATGTATATATATATATGATGACTGCCCCCTCGTTATCGAGTATGACCATTGCACGATATATCATTATTAATAATTATTAATCAATTCTATTGTGTCTGAGTTCAAATCCCGTCGAGGTTAACTTTGCCTTTCATCCTTACGGGGTCGATAAAATAAAGTACCAGTAATGTACTGAGTAATTGCTGGCCTTGTGCCAAAAAGTAGAAACAATTAATTAATTCTATTGTGCAATGCCTGTGTGTGAAGATATTTTTTAAAGTGAGGAAAGACTGTCCACTGAGCCAAGTGAGGAAAGAATGTCCACTGAGCGACAGTAGCTGTAACCTGAAAAGAAGAAAAGATCAACATCATCGGTAACTACTGAGCCGCAGGTTTTATATCTGAGTTATCGCAGTTTCCTGATTGGCCTTCTCCTAGAAGAATGCCCTGACAAAGGCTAGGGGCCCTTCCTTCATTCCCAGTGGTACATGTGTATATACATATTTACACACTTTCGGATGGCCGTTGACTCTTATGAGTTCTTCCGTCCTCTGTCAGGTTTTGTTTTTTGTCTTGCAGGGTGTCCAAAATCACCCTCCTCACCAAGTAAACTTGGTGGGGTTGCCGGTTTAGTCGCCGACGACCCTACCATGCGACAGGTATATATATATACATACATATATATATATAATTTTATATATATTATATATTGTACATTAATTTGTCATGTAGCAGCAGGACAGCCTTGATCCAGCAAACCTAGGTTTATCTAATATTTCTTGTTATTTCTAACGAGTAGAACGACCGTGTAGGGGCTCCTTTGTTGACAACTCAAATAGATGTTTCTGATTAGCAGACTGTGTATTTGTATTAAGATGTATGTGTTTGTACGTGAGTTTGTGAATATATACGTGTGCTTATTTGGCAACTTGTGTATTCGTGCAGGCATCTGTGTATGTGTGTATGCATCAGGATACCTCTAAGTATGTGTATATTTGGACAGTCGTGCGTGAATAGATGAGTGTATGTACATTTTTGTAGATATGCATGCTTGTGTTTTTTATAGATGTGTCTGTGAATATAACGTGTGAGTATTTGGACAGATGTGTGTGTGTGTGTGTGTGTATGGATGTCCGTATGTTGGTATTGGATAAATGTGTGATTATCTATGCATATGTGTGTATGTTCAAATATGTAAGCGTATATATATATATATATATATATGTGTGTGTGTGTGTGTGCCAGTATAGACGTAAGTATATGTGCGTGTTTGAGTGAAGGGAGGTAATATATGCCCTAGTGAAACCCGGCTTGGTTTACGATGGGGTTCTTGGAGTCTCGACTAATGGATTACAGCTGGATACTTAATATCAATATCATTAAATTAAAATAGAAATTAGGAAAATATTAACAATGATATTAATAACTGACGATTGTGAAATGTTCATTAACCCGTGCGCATTTTTATTTATTAAATTAAAATTTCATTTAAATGTTTGATTAGGATCAACTTTCAAGGGAGACAATCAGTTTTCGTGTGAGAAGAGTACGTATTGGGGTTACGGTATTATGTATATATATATCTTCCTCTCTACAGACATATGTATATATTTACTTATGTCTGTGTGTATGTACATGTAGGAGTAGGTATATGTGTGATAGAAAGAGTAAGCAAAGTTAAATCTATTGCATTGCTGGGGTACACAATTTGCACTGACACCGTTTGTCTGTCTGTGAGTCTGGCTGAGCTCTGGTCACGTCTATTTAAAAAATTCCCAATATTGAAGTGATCAAAAGAGGCAATCGGAAAGGTAAGCGTTTTAGAAAGTGTTCTTTGCTTTTGACCATGTAGTTTATGTGTGCATATGTGTATGCGTGTGGTTAGCTTCTGTGAAGACATTTTGGTTGGAGGTGATCTGTGTGTCGGATGGGGAGTGAGAGGAAGACTTGTGTTACCAGAGAGGGAGGAAGGGGTGTTAGGCACAGGAAGAGAAAAAAAAAAGAGAATGAAGGAAGGGAAAGAGGGAATAAATGAAAGGGGGAAGAGTCACAGGAAAAGAGGGGAAGAGATGATGGATAGAGGGAATGGGAGGTATAGGCGCAAAGAAAGAGTAAAAAGGAGGTGACAGGCAGAGAGCGTTGACAGACATAGAGGACGGAGGGGAATGACGGAAGAGAGGAAGTTACAGATTTAGTAAGAAGGAGGCAAGAAAAAAATAGAAATGTGATGGGCATACAGGAAGTGGGAGGATGATTGACGCAGAGAGAGTGAGACATACAGACACATAGAAAGAGGGGTGGGGACAGATAGAAATTATAGAGGGAGAGATAAAGAGCGACCAAGACGAGTGCTTGCCTGTCTGTGAAATTGAAAAGAAAAAGGCAGACAGGAAGAAGGAAGGGGAGAAAAGGTGATAGATAACGCTGTGTCGAATTGAAATAAAATATAGTTTACAATGGGAGAGGGACCGATGAAAGGACTCACAGTAAGGAAAAAGGAGGAAGTTGTAGAACGTAAAGGGTGGATAAGATGGTGAAAGAGGTGAAACCTTACACCAGCCATACTGTGTTCTTTTTCCTGTCAACTTGTGTCTCCCGAATTGCTTCTCTCTTATCTAACTTCCTTTCTGTCTTCCAGTGGAGAATGTAAACAAGCACCTGTCAATTTTTAAACTGACTGTTTAAGGTTTTTAGTTTGTGTATCACTCCATATTTTGCGTGATACACAATCCGTCGATTAAATGATTGTGTTCTATACATCTCTAGCTATGGTGGTGCACCTCTTTAAAAAAATAATACTTTCATCTCTCTTTAGATACGATGAATTTCACCAAATCACATGTACCTCATTTCCTTATAAATCTGATTATCTCGCATAAAAACTAGAAATTATTATTGACTATTGATTGAATTGGTGATCGCATGGCAGGACCGCAAGGGCATCAGGTTAAATAGCTTCAGATTTCAAATACTGGCGGGATCGTCTCCAATTTTCTTCTACTTGGTCAATAAAATAAGTACAAGTCAACTTTAAAATAGCCAGTTTGCGACCTGTGCAAAATGTTAAAACTATAAATTTTGAATTTTAGAATGTGTGTTTAAAATATCTAAACATTAATTAAGCAGTGTAAAATTTATTTTCTAAGTAGAAAAGTGTCAGTGACTTCGAAGTTTCAGCTTGGCCGTTTCATATATTTTATTCCTAACATCAGAATAATCGACTCTACTTATATAATTATTTTTGTTAGTTTGTTAGATTTTTTTTTTTTTTGCTTTTTACCTATCTATTTCTTATAAATGTTTTGTGATTAGATGAAATAGTTTATTCTTGTAAATATATTTAGTTTATTATTATTATAGTTTAGATTGTTCTTTTTATATATTACTTACCTCCTGTCGCCTAAATGTACCGGATGCACTGGCCTCTTCCATCATTATCCTGAGAGTAACTTACATTTCAGATCTTTCCTGAACGCTACTCAATTCATCAGACAATCTTTCGAGTAATTTAGTTATCAAGGTAGCTGGAAATGATGCCTTAGTTTTCGCACCTGGCATGGGCCTACATTTTACATCTAGTCCGGACATCTGGCCAGGGGCTGTTAACAGTTTAGGTGGACTATATTGACAAGAATGTGGCGGAAATGTCCCACATTGGACAAAGTTGTCAGAATCTTATAGGATGTGTATTAAGTAACAAAAACCTGTAATCCAGACTAGCTTTGACTATAGAAGCTTTTGTTAAATAAAGAATTTTATGGCAGGCTCAGCTAACACTGATTCTAAAAATTGACATCCGATAATCTATGAATATCAGAGACATAATCGAGATAGTGAAAAGTCTCATTATAGGTGGAGGTGAGGGCAAATAGATCTGTTCTTTAAACATTTTCATTATTTTTTGTGCCATATGTGTAATATATATATATATACATGATAGTGAGCCAGAGATTATTATACTATTGGATGTAAGTATAATATACAGACACAAGCTAAGCCGTTAGCTATTGAACATAGTAACCAGCGAGAACTGTTCAATATATATAGAGAGAGAAACCTCAAGACAGCATACGAAATAAACAAGTTTAAAACCGCCTGTGCTATTCCGATTGTTTTCACTATCCTTCCATTCATGACCATCAATTTTCGAGACCAGTGTTCCCCAGTTATGTCAATTATATTTCGCATAAGAAATATATATTTTTCATCAATTAATTGATAGAAGTCCTAATTTCTAATCAGGTTCATAGAACTTCCTTCTGATCCACTTAGGTTTCGTAAGCCAAACTCAAGCTCTATTAAAATTCAATTATTCTAAATTATCTTGATAGTTTCGAGTGCTACGCTTGACCTTAGCGCCTGCGTTTAGCTTGAACTATATGCATCACGGTTGACCGAGAGATTAACTAATTAGTTAATTATCTAATTGTCGATAAATTAATTGGTCCTTCGCGTCCCTTATGTTACGGTCCTTATGTATGTATGTGTGCGTGCGCACACACGTATATATAGTTTGTCATATATGTAAACAGCTTCACATATAGAAACAAACGCAACACTTACACACATACATATTATTTGTATTATATACTGTATATATATATATATATGCATACACACACACACACGTTCCTATGTATGTATGTATGTATGTATGTATATATATACATACAAAAGAACGTGCATACTCACACGCATGCATATGTACAAAATACACAATGACTCAACCGCAACTATCCACACAGACTCAATAACAAATACCATCCACATCATGCGCGTGCGCACACATTCATATGTTCACACAGGTGGAAGTATACATACATATATATATACTTTAACCTATATACATATATTTAGTACTTCAGTTACTTTTGAAAAATCGTTATTTCAAGATATCTCCTTATAAAAGATTTTAGTCTTCTCTTTTTCATACGCACACACATATACTAGCTGTCAATATTTACCGCCTCTTTATCTATTTTAGCTTTATTCCTATCTGTCTCTTGATTGATTTACCCCTTACCCACCTTACGTAGGTTTTATGTCTCTATTAATCTAAAGATAAATAAATAATCTCTTTATCTTTTTGTCTCTTCTTTCTATATTCCCTGTTACGAACTAACCCGCCTATATCCCGTGTCAAGGAAATAGACGCACACATATACTTTATCAATCTACCTTTTCTCAATACAGAAAAATCGTCATTTAAACTATCACAATGGTTGTTAATATTCCAGTTTTCATACGTTTTCCATATATGTAAATATCTGCGGCCACCACATTTAAGTTAGCCTGTTAAACACATATATACATTTAATCGCACGCATAGACTATCTACTAATCACGCATATACATACATCGTATCTCTATAGAACTCTCTTTCTCTTCTCTCTAGCTATAAATAACCTGAAGGCAGTATGTATGTGTGTGTGTCACATACATACATACTTTCTATTATTCTCTCTCACATATCTATCTATCTATAAGATGGCATACAAACACACACATTCATCTGTGTATACACACACACACACAGATGAATGTGTGTGTTTGTATGCCATCTTATAGATAGATATGTGAGAGAGAATAATAGAAAGTTAATAGATAAAAGAAAATTAAGAGGTAAATAATCAAGACAGATAAGTTAGGTATATTGAAAGAGCGATGGTGAAGAAGGAAAGAACATGGAGACACACGCACACATATATTGCCAGAATTATTGATCCAAAGATAAATATATTGTCAGTTAGTATAAAATGTAGTGTATCATTGAATTTCTATCTCACCAAAAAGAAAAAAATATTATTTTCGTTATATTACGTATTTTCGTTTGAATTAGTCTCCTACTTAGTTTTTGTCAATGTTAGTTCTAACAAATTAATTATTGGACAAGGAATCGTTATTCATAAGCAGATGGGGAAAGGCATGTACATCACGTAATCTCATTGTCCTTCGAGGATAGTGAAAGATATAGACAGTTTTTGAAGATGATCTCAAAAAAGATAGAAGCGGAAGCCAAGCTTGTTCGTCTTTTCCAATCTACGGAGAAACACACAAATAAGACATCTTTAAATATAAATAATGTGTGTTTACATACATATTTCTCACAACTTCGGTTTAAAAAAAAACCTGTACTGTATGTACAGCTAGAAATTTATTGTGTACTTCAGTTGCTTAGTGCACAATTTGATATGTAACTGAATTAACTATCAGGGTCACCACTAAAATTATGCAAATTAGTAAGTCCAGTTCACTTGTTCTTTCATATCTGATATATCTCGAAGAAAGAGACATATATCATAAGAATAGTAGAGAAAGTACTATGATATAATATATTTCCCTCCAGCAACATCCTTAAATACAAAAATGTTTCTTCTCTGAAGATTCTAAAGTACATGAGCATTGTAATATATATGTCGGCTTGTTGTATTGTAATTGTATTTTTAGATGAAACACTGTAAGAAGTAAATCTTGTTTTTAAATGTATTGCCTTCTCCTCCATATATTTTTGTTTATATATATATATGAATGAAAGATTCGGGACCCCTACGACTGAGCTCATGCCGTTTCAATCAGATATAGCAGAACCACCATATATATATATATATATATATAATTGGAGGCTTAGAAAAATCGAATCTTTGGCGGTGTGCAAGCAAATTTGACCTACGATATGAATGAGTTAGCAAAGCACTTGACAAGGTAGGTCCTCAGAGTAATAACATACGTTTAAATAGCTTGACAAATTGAACATTGTGGTAGGCAAAATCTAACACACAATACCAAAGTAACGAAAGAACTAACAGGTTGAAAAAAAAAAATATATATATATATATATATATATATAAAGGTTTTGGTTGCGTGTGTCAGTATGGATTGTGAAAGCTGTTCATCTATGCAGAAACTCCTAAATAAGGCATATTTACAAGTTTAAATATGAAAAATATGTGTTTACAGTAAGCAACTTTTACTGTATGTATAGATAGAAATTCATAATACACACACCTACATCTCGCTCTTTCTCTATAAGACATTTAGGTCCTAAAAGTTAAGCTGTTTGGCCATTGAAACAGTTTGGGTTTGACCATATGTTTAATATCTGCATTGTACTTACCTTGAAGTACTAAGTTGAAAAGTTGTCTTACTAGTCTCAATTAGTATCATCATTTGACATCTATTTTCCATGTTAGATGGATTGTCAATTCTGTGATTTGACAGGTACGATGGCCATAACTTGCCCATATGTTTCATTTTGGATTGGTTTCTATGTCTGGATGCCCTTATTAAAAACACACATTTTAGAAGAAAGATATCTCCTTAAGAAAACCATCCAAACATCATAATAACATAACTTGTTATATCATGGATGATTTTCTTGAGATATCTTTCTCCTAAAATTTGTCGTCTCTGACAGTACAAATGAGATGAGAAATTGTGTGTTCAGGTAGATTTTTCGGTTTTATTCTTGCATCTTAGTATATGTATTTACTCCTATATACTATAATTGTTTCTACATTAGGCACAAGGCCAGCAATTATCCAGTGCATTACTGGTACTTTATTTTATCGATCCCGTAAGGATGAAAGGCAAAGTTAACCTTGGCAGGATTTGAACTCAGAAAGGCAATATACTATATAACTCATATACTATAATGTTGCTTAATCAAATTCTTCAATTTACTATATTTCTTCACATCTCGTTTGTTGAAACACGTGCGAATAAAAATGTCTTTAAATTCTTTCAGAATTCCTAGATTTATTATTTAAATGCTCAGTGTACTTACACTCATGATTTAACCTAGAATTGTTTACTCAATGATTTAATTGTTGACTACATATGGATTACATCTTTGATGAATAGGTTTGTTCTATTTGCTGATTGTCGAACCACATCAAACCTGAAAATTCTTGGCATAACTTTACTAACTTGATCTTCCAACCAATTACCTTTGCTGCACATGCACACACAAACAAGTGCGTGTTATATCCTGTGACAAAAAGATATTGTAAAAATAAATACTGGGGTTGATATGGATTTTAAGTTGGTACTCCAGTTTGGCCACAGTCTAATTATATTTATATCATAATAAATCATTTCATAACATCTATAGTTTGAGAAAAAATACATATATAACTCATTTATATATGTTTATTTTTTTTTATATATTTCAGGTGCGAGATTGTGGTTAAACTCCAGAACAACATTGTATTAAGTTGGTAACTATTACTACTACTACTATAGTTTAGTGTAGGCCAGCTATCAAGCTAGCCAACCCAGTTGGCCAAAATGGAACGGTCTGCTAGTGTACCATTCCATTATGACATGTATGGGATGCCATTCCACCCGGCACACACCCTACATGCTCCAAGGATGACTCACATTGCCGAGAAGTCCATACATAACACAATTTCCTCTGCAGGTAAGCATTTTCCTCACAGCAGTGACCATGGCCTCGACACTCAGAGGATGCTTCCGATGCAGGACAAGGGAAACCACAGTAATATTTCTGGCAAACACCTCCACCACCGACATTCTTCCTCATCGTCATCACACTCCCATAGTTCCCAGAGAATGTCACATGCAGCAGAAAAATCTATGCACCATTCAAGCAGCTCAGGCAAGCAGTTCCCACATGAACACGCGCTTGATTCACAAAGAATGCTACATGGTATTGAAAAGTCCAGTCAAAACAGCAGCAGCTCTGGCAAACATTATTCCCATGAACATAACATGCAGTCCAGCCAAAGAATCTCACATGAGAAAACAACCCACTCCTCATCAATTTCTGGGAAACAGTTCCTCCAAAGTAGCTGCCAAGAAGTTCCAAGGATGTCACATGTTCCGGAGAAAAACATCCACAACAGCATCTCTAGTAAACAGATCTCTTCTCATAGACATAACTTGGAGAAAGAGAGAATAGCATCACCAGTTGACAAACCAGACAACAGTAGCAACAGTGACCTGCCTGGGACCCAGTTCTCACATGATTCAACTATAGATAGCCAGAGACTACCCTACATTGGTCAGACAGTGTTCCCTGGTAACAATATGTACAGCAGTCAATATTCTCAGCCATGTTACTTACCAACTACTGAGAGAATGCAGTCAAACTTGGAGAGTGGACAGTCATCTAAGGAGAGTTCATCACAGAAGAGCTCCACATCTAGTGTTGATAAATCATTCCATGGTGATGTGTCTCAAAAACAATATGGCCCGAACAAACTGCCGCAGAGTTCTATAAAACATCAACATCAACAACACCAACAGCAGCAGCAGCAACAACAACAGCAGCAACAGCAGCAGCAGCAACAACAACAGCAGCAGCAACCACATCCTCAACCTCTCAAGCAACTGTTCTGCGATTACTGCGGCAAGAAGTTTGCTCAGGAATATTTGATGCACATGCACCGAAGGAAACACACAGGAGAGAAGCCGTTCCCATGTGACATTTGTAACAAACAGTTCTCTCGTAAGGATGTCATGCAGCGACACAAAAAGAACCACACAGACAAAGTTGATCAGCCAATGAAAACCAATGAAAACAATTACCAACCGATACCAATGAATGTTCAAAGAAGTGAAATTCAGAACCATGGAAAATTCCAACACCAGAATATTTCTCCAAGTTACCAAAGGGCACCGACTAATACACAAAAATATCCTTCACAACCACAATCCATCTCACAACCTCAGTATCAAATTTCAAAAACAATGGGAAGCAATTATCAAGGAATGCCACCAGATATTCCCAGGTTTGAAGAACTACACAATGTCACAATGAAGAAGTCCTATTACTGTGACATATGTCAAAAACAATTTGCTCAGCGCTATTATTTGGCTATTCATAAACGGTCTCATACTGGTGAGAAACCATTCCAATGTGATTTCTGTATTCAGAAATTTGCCCGCAAAGATACACTGAAGATCCACCGTAGAACACATACTGGTGAAACACCATATCAATGCACCATTTGTCTTGAGAAATTCTCCCAAAGGATTAAACTCCAAATCCATCAGAAGCAACATATTAGTAAGAAACGTTACCAATGTGATATTTGCCTGAGACATTTTGCACAGCGCTACTACCTGCGAATACATCGTAGAACTCACACGGGAGAACAACCTAATCAGTGTGATGTTTGTTTGAAACAATTTGTACAGAAATACCACTTGGAGATCCACAAAAGAATCCACACAGGCGAAAAACTGTTCCAGTGTGATGTCTGTCTTAAACAGTTTACTCAAAAATACTATCTGGCTATTCACAAGAGAACACATACTGGCGAGAAACCATTCCAATGTGACTTCTGTATCCAGAAGTTTGCTCGCAAAACAACCCTTCAAATTCATCGGAGAACTCACACAGGGGAAAAACCATTTAAATGTGAAGTTTGTTTCAAGCAATTTTCCCAAAGTAGCAAACTAAGAGTACATCAAAGAACACATGGACCAAAGCGACGTTACCAATGTGATGTTTGTATGAAACTGTTTGCACAGAGACATTATCTGCAAATTCATGAGAGGTCTCACACCGGAGAGAAACCGTTCCAATGTGAGACTTGTTTCAAACAGTTTGCACAGAGAAACACATTACAGATACACAAGAGAACACACACAGGAGAGAAACCATTCCAGTGTGAAGTCTGCCTCAAGAACTTTGCCCACAAACATTACTTGCAATTGCATAAAAGAACCCACACTGGGGAGAAACCGTTTCAGTGTGACTTCTGCTTCAAGCAGTTTGCACAGAGGAATTCTTTGCAGATGCATCGCAGAACACACACAGGTGAGAAACCCTTTCAGTGTGAAGTCTGTTTGAAGGCATTTGCTCAGAGACACTACCTACGACTGCACAAGAGAACCCATACAGGTGAGAAGGCTTTCCACTGTGACTTGTGCCCTAAACATTTTGCTAGGAGCGACACTCTACATCGCCACAAGAAGACCCACAACAAGACTGCCAGTAAACCTCCAAAGACTTCTTCAAATTCCATCAACAAAGCAGTTGAAGAATTTCCTCCTATGAGTACTTATTTGTGGCAACTGTGATCTGGTTCAGGAAGAAGAATGTTGTAATGTTTTTAGTTTAAAGATAACTAAAAAATTGTGTGCGTGTGGGAGTGAATACATGCATTATATTACGAATGTATGTTTAAATATATATAAATATACACACACACATATATAGTATATATATGTGTGTGTGTATGTATATAGATAAGTGTATAATATATACATATATCGTAATGTATGTGTATTTAAATATGTATATATATACACATACATAATGTGTACATACAAACACACACACTCAATTAGGATTATATTTCAAGACATGACAATGACACACAAGACACTATTATTTCATTATATATCGTCACAAAATCACATCATATAAAGAATTTTGGAAAATGTAGAACACATTTGCTGAATCATCATTATCCCTCCTAGAGTGTTTTCTGATATTTTTCATAACCATTTTCTTTTCTCTACCCTCTTGTGTCCCCCCTCCCCCAAGATATTTGGGAATCGTACAGTACCACTTTGTCTCAGAATCATTTGATAATTCTAGTTGAGTCTACTTTGGAAAATTCCATACTCTGATGCTTTCTTCCAACTAAAAAAAAAACATGACTAATTATGGCTTGATGGATGCAAAACTCTCAAGAAAGTTATCCTGAGATTTTTACCCATAACTGATCTATGGCCAGGTGTTCCAAAACTGACACTAAGCTATCCATTTCCCTAAAAAAGCTGATTTCATCTTTCGTGGATAAAAAATGTTAATAAATAAATAAATAAACCTGCTGGCTCTTGGAAGAGCAGATAACTCCTTCTCTAGTACTAAAGGCCTTCTTTGGTTCACTCAAACAGAGACTATAGAGTTGATACATAAATGCTGTATATTCACATTCCAGATTTATCAGAGTGTACATAGGAATATGTTGCACCACTTCAAACCAATCTGTAATAAATGTATTATGCAGCTAACCATTACCTATGTAAAAGGGTTGTAGTTTTTTGAAGAACCACATTCATTAAAAACAACTGTCTGGTAGCAGAAAATACATTGGTGGAGGTTTTAAGAAAATTATATTTCACTCAGTTTATTGAATATGCTAATAAAATGTCAGAGATGGAAATGGGACAGATCAATGTGATTCTTTAAATATTTATATCATGCAGCATTCTTTGTGAGTCTGTGTTATATAAATAAATAAATATTCTATGTGTAGCAAAAATGTATTTCATGTTTGTTTATTATTTCTTTAAACCAATGGCTCCTCAATACGAAGGACTCTTTTTTTTATTCAACCCATTAGCATTTACATTACTCTATATATACTATTGTATTTTTGTGGTAAAGTCTTTATCTTACATAATTATCTCACATAATATCAAATCTACAAGATTTCGATGTTGTTTATTTTAAGAACAATACCTCAACTTCAGTATGAGCGGCCTGTTGCAACCAGTTTGAAAAGAAAGAGGTGAGAGAATTCTGACTGGATATGGCTGGTTTAAATGCTAAAGGGTTAAATAACGTTTCTCACAGATCCACAACTACAATTACTTCCCCTCCCAGATTGTTATACAGTGAGAATATCAATTGAAAGAGAGAAGTATTTACACTTAGAGAAAAATGGATGTGTATTGTCTAAAGGTTAAACGATGATGATGATGACGATGTAATATGTTTTTAACAAAGTATTTGAAATTCTGAACTTAACTCACAGACCCCCAGTACTACATTTGCAGATATCAAGCTGGGAACTGCTCCTTTAAGCTATGACGATACCCAACCAGATCAAACCAGTCAGTCACCAACCAGTTTCTACCCTTTCTTTGATTCTTATTCTACTTTAAAATTGTTGTGACAGCTCACATCTGTGTAGGTTTATCTGGCTTTTGATGGTGTGGCTGCATCTTATAGGAAGTTTTTGGGAGCAGTTTAATGATAGAGCCCCTAATCGAATCATGTCACTATTTACATAGTGAAAGGTGGGATTAGAACAGATACTATAAGGCATCCTGTCTGACACTCATATAATTCTGCCACTCCACTGCTACTTTATTTATAACTGAAATAATGAAAAGCAAAGTTGACTTTGCTGCTAAGATACTCAATGACTCTGCTAATTTGCAGCCTTATACTTCAAAAATGTCTTTCCATTCTATGAGATGTTATGGTCATGTATTTAACTCTTTTGATACCAAACCATCTGAAACCACTCCTGTTTCTATGGTACAAAGCTGCTTGTTTTAAAGTGTTTATGTTTATCTAAAATACTTCCATCATAATTATATGTAAGAAGCTTTGTTAAGTTATGTTCCAAACACCAGCTTAATAATGAGAAAGTTATTTTTAGTTATAAAAATTATTTGAAAATATTTCATTAGGAATATGATAAATAAAGAATTAAAAATAATAATTTTTAACATAGACACAAGGCCAGGAATATTTTGAGAAAACATTTAATCACCTTATTTCCTGGAGTTAAAGAAGCTCCAATGTCTTGGATGTAACCCTATTTTGAATAGCTCAATTTTGAAAACAAAACTTTAACAAATTGACTAACAAAATCTTTGGCCTCCAAGATGCAGGGTAAATTTTTCAGACTTATTTTTGGGGAAAAATCAGCATCTCCCATGTCAGGGAATACTGTAAATCAACTCCTTAAGTCCCTTGCAATAGGAGAGAACTCAAGATTCTGTTGTTGCAAAGTAAACTTAACATAACCATACTTGCCTATTTATATATATTGGCTTAACATGTAGTAGTTGCACCAGGACGGTAAGCAGGAAACAAGCACTACCAAATTCTGGGAGGGCTCTGTAGAAATAGTTGACACCTTCTGCTATCTGGGTGACCGAATTAGGAGCAGTGGTGGGTGTTCTGAAAGTACAGTAGCCAGAGTAAGAACAGAATGGAAGAAAATTAGGGAGCTACTACCACTGCTAGCTACAAAAGGCTTTTCCCTCAAAATGAAGGGCAGACTGTATGATGTGTACATACAAACAGCAATGTTGCATGGTAGTGAGACATGGCGCTGTGTGCAGAAGACTTGCGGAGATTAAAAGAAATGAAGCTTGCATGTTCCAATGGATGTGTAATAGTAATATACATGAACGGCAAAGCATAAATGAACTGAGAGAACTAGGCATAAGAGGAATCAAATGCTGTATGCAAGAGAGGAGACTACGTTGATATGGACATATGATGCGTATGAAGGATGACAGATGCATAAAAAGGTGCAGAATGCTCAAAGTCAATGGAAGCCTTGGAGTGGAAGACCCAAGAAGACTTGGGACAAGGTGATAAAAGCTGACCTTGCCCAATTGCACCTCTCAAAGGTGATGAGACAGGACCAAGATCTCTGGCGTTATGCAATAATACAGAAGACCCGACTTCCCACGGGCACAGGCCAAAGCTGAAGCATATATACAGTATGCCCCATCCTCTCACTGTATAGTGGTCGTATAAGTATCATGACAAAAAGCACCCAGTCCACACTGTAAAGTGATTATGTAGGCGTCACAACAAAAAGCACCCAGTACCCACTATAAATGAGGTTGGCGTTAAGAAGGGCATCCAGCTGTAGAAACCAAGCCAAGGCACGGTCACCTAACCTAGCATTGACAAGAACAGGACAACTCGTCTAACCCATGCTAGTGTGGAAGAATGGATGTAAAATGGTGATGATGATAATTGTTTCTACTTTAGGCACAAGGCCAGCAATTACCCAGTGCATTACTGGTACTTTATTTTATCGACCCCGTAAGGATGAAAGGCAAAGTCAACCTCGGCGATGATGATAATGATGATATATATAGATCTGATGCCTGATGGAGTGTAGGGACACCATAGTGGCATACAGGTCTTCAGTATTTAAAATTTGGTGGAGTTCATCCCTCTCCAAGTCACAACAGCTGATTTCTTCCATCAATGGATGGCTTCTATACTTGGTGTTTCATAGATATTGTCAGAAGGATATGATGTGACCTTCAAATGCTGTTTGCATTGATGTTGAACCTCTATTTCCCTGTTTATGTTTTAGATAGAGGCGGTCTCTGCCACTGTTGATGTGGAAATTTCCAGTGCTGATTAGAACTTTTCCGGTTTTAACATCAATGGCTCGGGTCATATGTAATCCAAATGTTGGTATCAGCAGTGGCACAGCAAACACATAGTGGGACACTGATATAAATCTATCTATCTATGCATGTGTTGTTAAAGACATTTTAAATTTCAATTCCTCATTTTCTAACAAATCACCTACATTTTTTTGTTTTAGAACAACAAGGTTCTTAAGTCCATAGTTTAAACATTTCCAGACCCTCATAACCTCGTCATCAGAAGTGTTATCGATTTATTTTTACTGTCTCTTTTATGGAAGGTAAATGTATTTTCTTAAGTTATATGCAGTTATTTTTTCTTCACCAGCATTCTATAGCTTTTTTTTACCTGAATTTGAATCTTAAATCTTGAGCATTAGACTTATACATTATAAGTTGCATGTTTATGATGTATGTATTGTTTGTGTGGTTGCCATTATACAAGCTAGTGATCTTAACACCAAATGGAGATATAAGGATTGCTTTCATGATTAAACATCTACTATTGTTTGGAATTCTGTATAATATAGATGTATTGTCTGTAAATGTTCTATCTAGCCTTGTATCATGGTGTATGGTATAGTGCAATATATTTTGTAGCGTGTAGTGATATTTGTTGTGTGGTGAAGTGTGATATTTGTTGTGTAATGTAGTGTGATATTTGTTGTGTGGTATAGTGTGATATTTGTTGTGGTGTAGTGTGATATTTGTTGTGGTGTAGTGTGATATTTGTTGTGTGATGTAGTGTGATGTTTGTTGTGTGGTATAGTATGATATTTGTTGTAGTGTAGTGTGGTGATGTAGTGTGATATTTGTTGTTTGGTGTAGTGTGATATTTGTTGTGTGGTGTAGTGTGATATTTGTTGTGTGGTGTAGTATTGTGGGGCTGCCATGAGATAGAGGGGGTGTGTAGAGCTGCTGTGGGAGGGGGATTGCCAGAAGTTGGGGGACGCCTGACCGGAAGCAGGAGGACCGGGGCGACACGAGGGACCAAGCAGCGGGCAGCAGTCACTTGGCTGTTGGCAGCGTGAGGAGACGTGTCGTGTGAAGATAGACGCTGTTGAAAGTACCCCACGTGGGCGGTGGAACGAGTGATAGAAAGACGCAAGGTAAGTCCGAATGCCTCCGGCTACAAGTATGGTATTTGTTGTGGTATAGTATGATTTGTTGTGTGGTGTAGTATGATATTTGTTGTGGTATAGTATGATTTGTTGTGTGGTGTAGTGTGATATTTGTTGTGGTATAGTATGATTTGTTGTGTGGTGTAGTATGATATTTGTTGTGGTATAGTATGATTTGTTGTGTGGTGTAGTATGATATTTGTTGTGGTATAGTATGATTTGTTGTGTGGTGTAGTATGATATTTGTTGTGGTATAGTATGATTTGTTGTGTGGTGTAGTATGATATTTGTTGTGGTATAGTATGATTTGTTGTGTGGTATAGTATGATATTTGTTGTGGTATAGTATGATTTGTTGTGTGGTGTAGTGTGATATTTGTTGTGGTATAGTATGATTTGTTGTGTGGTATAGTATGATATTTGTTGTGGTATAGTATGATTTGTTGTGTGGTGTAGTGTGATATTTGTTGTGGTATAGTATGATTTGTTGTGTGGTATAGTATGATATTTGTTGTGGTATAGTATGATTTGTTGTGTGGTGTAGTGTGATATTTGTTGTGGTATAGTATGATTTGTTGTGTGGTATAGTATGATATTTGTTGTGGTATAGTATGATTTGTTGTGTGGTGTAGTGTGATATTTGTTGTGGTATAGTATGATTTGTTGTGTGGTGTAGTATGATATTTGTTGTGGTATAGTATGATTTGTTGTGTGGTATAGTATGATATTTGTTGTGGTATAGTATGATTTGTTGTGTGGTGTAGTGTGATATTTGTTGTGGTATAGTATGATTTGTTGTGTGGTATAGTATGATATTTGTTGTGGTATAGTATGATTTGTTGTGTGGTGTAGTGTGATATTTGTTGTGGTATAGTATGATTTGTTGTGTGGTGTAGTATGATATTTGTTGTGGTATAGTATGATTTGTTGTGTGGTATAGTATGATATTTGTTATGGTATAGTATGATTTGTTGTGTGGTGTAGTGTGATATTTGTTGTGGTATAGTATGATTTGTTGTGTGGTGTAGTATGATATTTGTTGTGGTATAGTATGATTTGTTGTGTGGTGTAGTATGATATTTGTTGTGGTATAGTATGATTTGTTGTGTGGTGTAGTGTGATATTTGTTGTGGTATAGTATGATTTGTTGTGTGGTGTAGTATGATATTTGTTGTGGTATAGTATGATTTGTTGTGTGGTGTAGTGTGATATTTGTTGTGGTATAGTATAATTTGTTGTGTGGTGTAGTGTGATATTTGTTGTGGTATAGTATGATTTGTTGTGTGGTGTAGTATGATATTTGTTGTGGTATAGTATGATTTGTTGTGTGGTGTAGTATGATATTTGTTGTGGTATAGTATGATTTGTTGTGTGGTGTAGTATGATATTTGTTGTGGTATAGTATGATTTGTTGTGTGGTGTAGTATGATATTTGTTGTGGTATAGTATGATTTGTTGTGTGGTGTAGTATGATATTTGTTGTGGTATAGTATGATTTGTTGTGTGGTGTAGTGTGATATTTGTTGTGGTATAGTATGATTTGTTGTGTGGTGTAGTATGATATTTGTTGTGGTATAGTATGATTTGTTGTGTGGTGTAGTATGATATTTGTTGTGGTATAGTATGATTTGTTGTGTGGTGTAGTATGATATTTGTTGTGGTATAGTATGATTTGTTGTGTGGTGTAGTATGATATTTGTTGTGGTATAGTATGATTTGTTGTGTGGTGTAGTGTGATATTTGTTGTGGTATAGTATGATTTGTTGTGTGGTGTAGTGTGATATTTGTTGTGGTATAGTATGATTTGTTGTGTGGTGTAGTATGATATTTGTTGTGGTATAGTATGATTTGTTGTGTGGTGTAGTATGATATTTGTTGTGGTATAGTATGATTTGTTGTGTGGTGTAGTATGATATTTGTTGTGGTATAGTATGATTTGTTGTGTGGTGTAGTATGATATTTGTTGTGGTATAGTATGATTTGTTGTGTGGTGTAGTATGATATTTGTTGTGGTATAGTATGATTTGTTGTGTGGTGTAGTATGATATTTGTTGTGGTATAGTATGATTTGTTGTGTGGTGTAGTATGATATTTGTTGTGGTATAGTATGATTTGTTGTGTGGTGTAGTATGATATTTGTTGTGGTTTAGTATGATTTGTTGTGTGGTGTAGTATGATATTTGTTGTGGTATAGTATGATTTGTTGTGTGGTGTAGTGTGATATTTGTTGTGGTATAGTATGATTTGTTGTGTGGTGTAGTGTGATATTTGTTGTGGTATAGTATGATTTGTTGTGTGGTGTAGTATGATATTTGTTGTGGTATAGTATGATTTGTTGTGTGGTGTAGTATGATATTTGTTGTGGTATAGTATGATTTGTTGTGTGGTGTAGTATGATATTTGTTGTGGTATAGTATGATTTGTTGTGTGGTGTAGTATGATATTTGTTGTGGTATAGTATGATTTGTTGTGTGGTGTAGTGTGATATTTGTTGTGGTATAGTATGATTTGTTGTGTGGTGTAGTGTGATATTTGTTGTGGTATAGTATGATATTTGTTGTGGTATAGTATGATTTGTTGTGTGGTGTAGTATGATATTTGTTGTGGTATAGTATGATTTGTTGTGTGGTGTAGTATGATATTTGTTGTGGTATAGTATGATTTGTTGTGTGGTGTAGTATGATATTTGTTGTGGTATAGTATGATTTGTTGTGTGGTGTAGTATGATATTTGTTGTGGTATAGTATGATTTGTTGTGTGGTGTAGTATGATATTTGTTGTGGTATAGTATGATTTGTTGTGTGGTGTAGTATGATATTTGTTGTGGTATAGTATGATTTGTTGTGTGGTGTAGTATGATATTTGTTGTGGTATAGTATGATTTGTTGTGTGGTGTAGTATGATATTTGTTGTGGTATAGTATGATTTGTTGTGTGGTGTAGTATGATATTTGTTGTGGTATAGTATGATTTGTTGTGTGGTGTAGTATGATATTTGTTGTGGTATAGTATGATTTGTTGTGTGGTGTAGTATGATATTTGTTGTGGTATAGTATGATTTGTTGTGTGGTGTAGTGTGATATTTGTTGTGGTATAGTATGATTTGTTGTGTGGTGTAGTGTGATATTTGTTGTGGTATAGTATGATTTGTTGTGTGGTGTAGTATGATATTTGTTGTGGTATAGTATGATTTGTTGTGTGGTGTAGTATGATATTTGTTGTGGTATAGTATGATTTGTTGTGTGGTGTAGTATGATATTTGTTGTGGTATAGTATGATTTGTTGTGTGGTGTAGTATGATATTTGTTGTGGTATAGTATGATTTGTTGTGTGGTGTAGTATGATATTTGTTGTGGTATAGTATGATTTGTTGTGTGGTGTAGTATGATATTTGTTGTGGTATAGTATGATTTGTTGTGTGGTGTAGTATGATATTTGTTGTGGTATAGTATGATTTGTTGTGTGGTGTAGTATGATATTTGTTGTGGTTTAGTATGATTTGTTGTGTGGTGTAGTATGATATTTGTTGTGGTATAGTATGATTTGTTGTGTGGTGTAGTGTGATATTTGTTGTGGTATAGTATGATTTGTTGTGTGGTGTAGTGTGATATTTGTTGTGGTATAGTATGATTTGTTGTGTGGTGTAGTATGATATTTGTTGTGGTATAGTATGATTTGTTGTGTGGTGTAGTATGATATTTGTTGTGGTATAGTATGATTTGTTGTGTGGTGTAGTATGATATTTGTTGTGGTATAGTATGATTTGTTGTGTGGTGTAGTATGATATTTGTTGTGGTATAGTATGATTTGTTGTGTGGTGTAGTGTGATATTTGTTGTGGTATAGTATGATTTGTTGTGTGGTGTAGTGTGATATTTGTTGTGGTATAGTATGATATTTGTTGTGGTATAGTATGATTTGTTGTGTGGTGTAGTATGATATTTGTTGTGGTATAGTATGATTTGTTGTGTGGTGTAGTATGATATTTGTTGTGGTATAGTATGATTTGTTGTGTGGTGTAGTATGATATTTGTTGTGGTATAGTATGATTTGTTGTGTGGTGTAGTATGATATTTGTTGTGGTATAGTATGATTTGTTGTGTGGTGTAGTATGATATTTGTTGTGGTATAGTATGATTTGTTGTGTGGTGTAGTATGATATTTGTTGTGGTATAGTATGATTTGTTGTGTGGTGTAGTATGATATTTGTTGTGGTATAGTATGATTTGTTGTGTGGTGTAGTATGATATTTGTTGTGGTATAGTATGATTTGTTGTGTGGTGTAGTATGATATTTGTTGTGGTATAGTATGATTTGTTGTGTGGTGTAGTATGATATTTGTTGTGGTATAGTATGATTTGTTGTGTGGTGTAGTATGATATTTGTTGTGGTATAGTATGATTTGTTGTGTGGTGTAGTATGATATTTGTTGTGGTATAGTATGATTTGTTGTGTGGTGTAGTGTGATATTTGTTGTGGTATAGTATGATTTGTTGTGTGGTATAGTATGATTTGTTGTGTGGTGTAGTATGATATTTGTTGTGGTATAGTATGATTTGTTGTGTGGTGTAGTATGATATTTGTTGTGGTATAGTATGATTTGTTGTGTGGTGTAGTATGATATTTGTTGTGGTATAGTATGATTTGTTGTGTGGTGTAGTATGATATTTGTTGTGGTATAGTATGATTTGTTGTGTGGTGTAGTATGATATTTGTTGTGGTATAGTATGATTTGTTGTGTGGTGTAGTATGATATTTGTTGTGGTATAGTATGATTTGTTGTGTGGTATAGTATGATATTTGTTGTGGTATAGTATGATTTGTTGTGTGGTGTAGTGTGATATTTGTTGTGGTATAGTATGATTTGTTGTGTGGTGTAGTATGATATTTGTTGTGGTATAGTATGATTTGTTGTGTGGTGTAGTATGATATTTGTTGTGGTATAGTATGATTTGTTGTGTGGTGTAGTATGATATTTGTTGTGGTATAGTATGATTTGTTGTGTGGTGTAGTGTGATATTTGTTGTGGTATAGTATGATTTGTTGTGTGGTGTAGTATGATATTTGTTGTGGTATAGTATGATTTGTTGTGTGGTGTAGTATGATATTTGTTGTGGTATAGTATGATTTGTTGTGTGGTGTAGTGTGATATTTGTTGTGGTATAGTATGATTTGTTGTGTGGTGTAGTATGATATTTGTTGTGGTATAGTATGATTTGTTGTGTGGTGTAGTGTGATATTTGTTGTGGTATAGTATGATTTGTTGTGTGGTGTAGTGTGATATTTGTTGTGGTATAGTATGATTTGTTGTGTGGTGTAGTATGATATTTGTTGTGGTATAGTATGATTTGTTGTGTGGTGTAGTGTGATATTTGTTGTGGTATAGTATGATTTGTTGTGTGGTGTAGTGTGATATTTGTTGTGGTATAGTATGATTTGTTGTGTGGTGTAGTATGATATTTGTTGTGGTATAGTATGATTTGTTGTGTGGTGTAGTATGATATTTGTTGTGGTATAGTATGATTTGTTGTGTGGTGTAGTATGATATTTGTTGTGGTATAGTATGATTTGTTGTGTGGTGTAGTATGATATTTGTTGTGGTATAGTATGATTTGTTGTGTGGTGTAGTATGATATTTGTTGTGGTATAGTATGATTTGTTGTGTGGTGTAGTATGATATTTGTTGTGGTATAGTATGATTTGTTGTGTGGTGTAGTATGATATTTGTTGTGGTATAGTATGATTTGTTGTGTGGTGTAGTGTGATATTTGTTGTGGTATAGTATGATTTGTTGTGTGGTGTAGTGTGATATTTGTTGTGGTATAGTATGATTTGTTGTGTGGTGTAGTGTGATATTTGTTGTGGTATAGTATGATTTATTGTGTGGTGTAGTGGGATTTGTGAGGTGTAGTATGCTGTAATTGCTTTCTGATGTAAATACATGTTGTACTTGTATGACCAATGAAGGTTTCACAACAAAAATAAGAGGATGTTAAGAAAATACATCATCATCATCATCATCATTGTCGTTTTAACGTCCACTTTCTCTGCTAGCAAGGGTTGGATGGGTCCATATAGTACTGAATCGGAGCCACTGATCCCCCAAACAGGTCAGGGATCTGTGCGTTTGTGTACGCTCTCACATTCCATCAAGTACTCAGGAGAGGTTGTCATGCCTTTGACACAACTGAAGGTCCTTCCAACCCTTTGTTTGGCAAGATTTCTACAGCTGATTACATTCCTATCACCAACCTCATGCAAATCCCCAACACTAGGGAGGTTGCCATGCTCTTGACATGACTGGAGGGTCTTGCAAGTTTTCTATGGCTGGATGCCCTTACAAGGTTCTAATAAAGAAATTGAAACTCAAATCTAATGTCTTGAACAACTTCTGCATAGACACATATTGTTTTGTTTTTTTATAATCATTCTCTTAAGTTGTAAATAAGAAATGATATTGTAAAATTACTACCAGTTCTCTCTATCTATGTGGTGGATAAGCTAATTATATCCAGGATATAATGTGTTGGACATAAGTCAGAAAGGTTGTGTGTGTGTTCTCTCTTTCTCTTTGTATATAATATATGTGTGTGTATACAGATAGACAGATAAACTAAGAGAGAGAGATGAAGAACTGCATTTAGTTTTACAAATCCTTTTTTGTTTTACATAAAATATATTCAAAACTGAAGTGAAATGATTAAAAAAAACATAATATAAGCCATTAATGAAACTGCTAGCATTTTGAGGAAAAACATCAGTCTTTAGACAAATATGGAGAATTCTGTTTTATTTTATATTATTTAATTTCAAGAATTAAAAAAAATAATTATCAAATTTCATTAATAATTTTTATCTATAATTTTTATTTAATGCTATTTTTTAAATTTCATTTTAAATTATCACCTTTGGTTCGGTTTCCTGATTTATGTTTCTGAATGTTTGGTCGATTAATGTGTTATTGGCAGAAAAATAACATGAAAGGTGTATGACGTATGATTGATATATATATATATATATATATATGAAACCTACTACAGTCAGTAGGCACCTCTAACAAAAATACCCCCCCCCCGTCCCACTACCCCCACCCCATCCACACCACCCCCTTAAATGTGAAGTTATGTTGGTACCACAACATCCAATCCGAAACAAATGAGGTTGTATAGGTGTCACGACAAAAAAACAGTCCACGCTGTAATGTGGCCGTGTAGGTAACACGGTAAAAACCTCCCAGTCCACACTGTAAACGTGGTTGGTGTTAGGAAGGGCATCCAGCCGTAGAAAACCCCCCAGACAGTCCTATACGAGCAAGACAACCACTCTTGCCTCAAGTGGGAAAACTCCCGTCCAAACCCATGCAAGCGTGGAAGATGGACGTTAAACGATGATGATGATGATGATGATTTATTAAAATAACAGATTAAAGTTTAAGCAAAGAATCGCTGCTTTTTATATATACATATTCACACACATATATATATATATTATATATATACATTATATATATATATATATATATATATATATATATATATATATATATATATATATATATATATATATATATATTATATATATATATATATATATATTATATATATATATATATATATATATATATATATATATATATATATATATATATATATTATATATATATATATATATACACATATATATATATATATATATATATACATATATATATTATATATATATTATATATATATATACATATATATATTATATATATATATATATAATATATATATATATTATATATATATATTATATACATATATTATATATATATATTATATATAACATATATATATATTATATATATATGTGTATATATATATATCATCATCATCGTTTAACGTCCATGTTCCACGCTTGCATATATATATATATATACATATACACACACACATATATATATATATATTATATATATATATATATTACATAAATATATATATATATATATTTATATATATACACACACATATACATACAAGGTGTCCCCAAAAAGTAAACACACTTTTGAGTTATCTGCTGTTGAAATGTGTATACATTTTGGGGGGACAGCCTGAATATATGGTGATAGTGTGGTAGTATGGGGTTGGGTAGTGGTGGTGATGGTGTTGTTGCTGGCGGAGTTGATGGATGAGCTTGCAGTAATTAATTGTAGATATTAACCTAAAGTTGATAGGAGAGAAAAAGGAGGATATGTAGGGGCAGAGAGATGGATGTAGAAAGAAAAGGAAGAAAATAAATAACATAGAAGAACATTTAGTGAAAAGGGTAGGAACAGATAAAGAAAAATTGGCGATAATATATATATATATATATATATATATATATATATATATATATATATATATATATATAGAGAGAGAGAGAGAGAGAGAGAGAGAGAGAGAGAGAGAGAGATTAGTAAATAGATAGATACACAGATAAATTAGTAAATATGTAGATACGGAAAACAAAGAAAGAGATAGGGGTAAAGAGTGAGTGAAGTAGAAGAATAATGGAACTATGGTAAAAGAAGGAAGAGGAAAGATTAGAAGGAGAGGGGAGGATTTCCACCACCATTGTAAGAATATTCCCTACAATATTGTTTTATTCTATGACTATGGTGGTTGATGTGCTTGCCAAGCAACCAGATTGTTTGTGGGTTTGAATTCACTGCATAGTACCTTGGGTGTCTGTCCCTTCGGATTTTTGTTCTGTGCCAAGTTATAAACACTCTCTTGTTTCTTTGAACATCAGAAATGCAGTGACCCAGAAATTGGTCCATTAGAAACCTGTAAACAACAAAGTTACTGTTTACAAATTGGTATGGTATAGCCCCGTAACTCCTGATAGAGTCGTAGGGGCACCGCATTGACATACAGCATTTCTTGGGCATTTTAAGTCTGGCGGAGCCCATCCCTCTCCAGGACTGACTGCAGCAGATTTCTTCCAGAGAAAGATAGAAAGTGTGACAGATTAAATGAGAAAGAGATATAGAGGAAGAATCAACCCTAGTACTAGACTGGTACTATTTTTATCGATCTCAAAAGGATGAAGGGCAAAGTTGAGAGTTGGAATGAATACCATAAAGCAATCTATCCGACATTCTAACGACTCTGCCAATTTGCCACCTCCGTTCACAAATTACGTAAATTAAAAAAGTACACTCATCTAAATTGTAATTGAGAGAAGACGAAGAGAATAATGTAATATAACTTAAATGGGGAAGAACGTGACTTTTATATATGTGTTGTTAAAGACAAGACTACTTTTAAATTTCAATTCCTCAAATTTTCCTAAGTTCTCTACAGTTTTTGTTTGGAATAAAGTCCAAAATTTAATTTTGATTAAAAATAAACCAATAATATTTCAGATTCATCATCAGAAGTATTATTGGTTTATTTTTACTGCCTCCGTTATGGTAGGAAAATGTATTTTCTCAAGTTACATACAGTTATTTCTTTTCCAGGATTCTATGGCTTTTTAAAACCGTAATTTAATGTCCTATCTGACTTTGTATCATGGTGTGGTGGTGCAGTGTATGGGTAATGTGATCAAAACTGTTCCAGCAATAACCACCTTGTCTTTTATTAATCCTAGTATGTCTAGGACTACATTACCCAATGTGTCATTTTTTTTATGTAAGACAGTTGGCCATGATTTTACATAAATTTGGTTGCTATTCCTAGCAGTTTCAATGACCATGTAGAAATATCGTATGTTTAGTAGTAAGGAAAAAATTGTCTTAATCAAAGGATTAGGAAATTATATTTAAGATATGTATGCATATCTATGTGTGCATTATTGTGTATATGTAAGTATAATATGCATGTATGTGTGTATATGCATGTATATGTGTATATGCATGCATATATATATGTGTGTATGTATCTATATGGTGACAAGTGTTAACAGCATGAATCAACCAGTGAAAGGTTGTCACGTTTTAATTTTTATTTTGTCTCTCTGATTGCAAAACCTTCAGTAGATGTTGCCTCATTATCCCAATAGACATAATTATAAAGGCATTATCTTGGAGAATAACAAGGAAGATGAGATACCTGGAGTCAATTAACACAGGCTAGGGTGAGCAACCATCGATGAATTGCCTAGCAGCATGGGTGGATCCTTCGCATCCACCAGCTAGACCAATCTCAAGTTTCATCCAGTTCAAAGATAACAGACTTACAAATAACCTCGGCACCCAACCTTCTGAAAACATTGGCTGGTGTATGCTGCCCCTGTCTTTCAGAGCAGTCAAGCTGGTCGGAAAGAAAAAATTGTGAATGTAGTTATCCATGACATTGTGGATGACTCTGGAAGGACACCAAATCTTTTAGATGACCAGATTATACCACTATCAGCACCTCCACTATTGATTGTAGGAAAAACCTCATGGAAGACACAATATTTGCTTCAAAGTCTACATACAAAAGATATGAGTTGGGTGACGGTATGAGTCTGAGGCCAGGGTGCTTAAGCTATCAAGCAGAGAAAACCTCCACAGTGAGGATGAAAGACAGTGTCATCTAAGTAATAATTCTGATTGCAACTGAGATATCAGTTTCAATGAATTTAGTGTTTATGCAATCATGTAAATGCTTTGATTCAGAGTTGTTAGAATGCCACTTTGTGGTATTTGTTCTATTTGTTCTGCACTCTGAGTTCAAATCCCCTCCAAAGTCAATACGGCCTTTCTTCCTTTCAACACCAAGAAAAAAATAGTACCAGTATAGTACTGAGGTAAATTCTTCCTCTGTCTCAATCACTTCCTCTCTATCACTCTCTCTTTCTCTGGAAGAAATTGGCTGTGGTCAGACCAGAAGCCTAAGTTTAAAGTGCCCAAGACAACTTACATACATAAAAGCTTTGAGCCTGCATTGAAGGTGGAGGGCAGTAGGCATGTACTTGAATTATGGATAACATGGTCAAACAGATTTAGGTTGCTAGTGACAGACTATTTCTATTAGCACAAGTTTGGGGAGATCGAGGATGAGTGGAGCAAAGTAGAAGAGGCACTCCCAATCACTGGGGCAAACGAAATCCAAGGCCTTCTTGATTGAAGAAGTGAGGGTGTCAGCTGCTAGCATATGTGATGCTTTTGAAATTATCCAAGGGACTTTCAGAAGCCTCCTGCGCTAATGATGTGGTTAGCTGTTGCTGTTCAGGCAAGGGAAAGAAACAACTGCTGCATCTCCAAGGTGAAAGTACACAAAATATGCCACCCCACAAAAAATATTTTCAACTGACAATTTGTAAATTGACGATCCTAGTTTCTGGCACTTCTAGCTAAAAAACATTACTATACCTGCATTTTCCACTACACAGTCCACTCTCGCCCATGCCAAATCATGTGATAGGTTTTAACACCATATGACTCTCTCCACAGTTTTGGATATTTCCACAATGCTGCAGGAAATGATTATGTTTAATTTTATTATACAAATTTATATAAAACTGTGAGCTTTTTAGATTCTGTAATATGCCTCTCTGAGATCTGCATCTAAGGCCACTGCTTACTTGGCATTAATGGTAATCCCAGCTGTGGGTTATATATGTGTGTGTTTGTGTTAGTTTTGTAGACATAACTGGTTGAAAGAAAATTTAGTTGACATTAAGTTTTGATATATTTCTATTTTTTTTTTCATTCTCTGAGAATGTCTCTCTCTCTTAATGTGTTTCCGACGAATGTTCACTGTGTATTTATGGAAATGACCAATTCAATTAAAATTTTCATACAACACTCACAGATCTAGTAATTTGGGGTTATTGTAAAACATGGTACATAATCCTCCAATGTTTAATTCGGAAGGATTGACGGCTGTTGAGATTAGTCAGACATAAAACAACCTACATATACTGTACATGTAAATAAATAGGGAGACACAAAGCAAGCTTTGTTTAGAAACAGCTAACGAATTTGAAAATTAGGTAGTAACATGCATGTGCTTACGCCGTATTTGACTAAATAAAATTAGTCAATTAGTTGAAATAAAAAAAAAAACCCTCTCAATGGAAAAAAGGATGAGAATTGACGCACATGGGACACGAACCCATGTGTTACCATTACAATATAAGTGTAATGGTAACACATTTTATTTACATAAATTAAGAAATGGGAAATAAGAAAATTAGTAAGAAAAAAGGAATTAAGCAACGAATGAAAGGGGAGAGGTGGAGGGAGCGACAAGTAATATGCAATCCATTGAAAATATTACCACCAATAATAAATGTATACGAAATTAGAAACAAATACTGATATTGCGGACACAAAGTAAAGTTGACTGAGGGGGGGGGGGGGGGGTATTTAAATGACTAAAATAACTTTTTCATGCAGTAATTGTTTTAGTTTCAACATAGTCTCAGTTCATATCACTTGTGCCTGATACATACAATCCTGAACAGAATTAATTTTTTTTAATAAAAGTTCATCGTAGAAATGTAGAATATAAGAGTCGGATGAGAAGTTCATAGGCTGACCAAATAAGGTTTATTTTTCAACAAAGTCCCTGGAAAGAAACAATGCAGTTTAATGCATAAAGATTTCACCGCTTTAGCATCACTCCTTTATAGTCAGCCTATGAACATTTTAGCCCACCCTGTATAATCGTTTTTTTTTCTTTAGTGAAAGTAGTGGTAGTAGTAGTAGTATTAGTAGTAGTAGTAGTAGTAGTAGTAGTAGCAGTGGTAGTAGCAATAATAGTAACAACACCAGTAGAAGTAGTAATAATAGTAGCAGTAACATTAGTAGTAGTAGTTGTTACATCAGTGGCGGTATTAGTATGATGGATGTCGCCACTATGTGCGAAACAAGGTTAGTAAATCTATCACCCAGTGGATGGGTGTGGTTGCTCTAACCCTCTTCCATCTCATCAATCATTTCCATAGTAACTAACTATGCCACTAACTGGCTATACAACCACCATTTCTCAAAACCTGATCATATTCCAATTACCTTTCAGGGAGGATCCAGTGTCAGAGCCAGAACTTTGCATTTGTTCTTAGCTCAGGATCATCACTATCATCATCATCATCATCATCCCCAGTCATTACTAACACCACCATCATCATCATCATCATTCCTGTCACTATTATCACTATCACAGGCGGTGGATTGGCAGTATCGGTAGAGGGTCGGACGCCATGTTTTCCCAGCATAGTTACGTCCCTTTACGATCTGAGTTCAAATCCCGCCGAGGTTGACTTTGCCTTTCATCCTTACGGGGTCGATAAAATAAAGTACCAGTAATGCACTAGGTGATTGCTGGCCTTGTGCCTAAAGTAGAAACAATTATCACTATCATCGTCATCGTCACTATCATCATCATCGTTATTCCCATCACTTTCACACCATCAACATCATCATCACAATCAGTAGTGAAATATAATTGATAGTTGATTAATCTAGTGATGAAGTGTTTTATATTTAAATATTGCTAATGTATGCGAGAGTGGTAGATTGACAGAATTGCTAGAAAGTCGGATACAATGCCATTATTGCAGTATTAGTTCTGGCTTTCTACATTCTGCATTCAAAATCCCGCCAAGGTCAACTTTGTCATTCATCCTTCCGAGGTCGATAAAATATAATACCATGCAAAGTACTGGGGTTGATCTAATTAACATTGCTCTTCCTTCAAGTTTACTGGCCTTGTGCCTAAATTAGAAATTAATATTGCTTTAGTATGAATTAAAATTAATTAAACAGAAGCCTGGGACAACACAAAGAAGTACACACGGAAAGATGCCATGTTAGGAATCACTAAAAAGGTCAGAAAAACTTGTCAATGGATAAGAGAACAAACAAAAGTTTGCATGCATGCATGGTCCCGTAACTCCTGGAGAAGTTGTTGGGACGCCATATTGACATATAGGGCATTATTTTTAACTTGGTGGAGCCCATCTCCTCTCCAGGTCTGAATAGAGCAGATTTCTTCCAGAGAAAAATAGAGTGAGAGAATGGAAATGAAAAAAAGATATAGAGGAGGAATCGATCCTAGTACTAGTCTGGTACTTTCTTTTATCGACTTCGAATGGATGAAAGGTAAAGTTGACCTCGGCGGGATTTGAATTCAGCGAGCTGAGAGCCGAAATGAATACCGCAAAGTACACTATCCAACGTTCTAACGACTCTGCCAGTTCGCCGCCTAACAAAAGTATAAGTTATCATAAAACACATTAAGAGAAAATGGAGGGGGTAGGGTATGTGATAAAACCAAATGATGTTGGACCTCTGTCAGTCTCGATGACGAGTGTTCCAGTTGTATGACCAACAGAACAGTCGACTCGTGAAATTAACCACAGACACGTGTACCCTTAACGTAGTTCTCGGGGAGAGTCAACAAGACATAGTGTGTGGTACGGTTGGCTCTTTGAATTACAAGTACAATTTATTTTTGCCAGCTGAGTGGACTGGAGCAATGTGAAATAAAGTGTCTTGATCAAGGCAATGCCAAGAATCGAAGCTACGACCTTACGATCGTGAACCGAAGACCCTAACCATGAACCTACGTACCTTCACAAAGGACAACAAATAGACAAAAGCTGTGTACCGAATGGAGACTGCAGCAATAGGTTCACGTCGTCAAGGAGATGAAGCGAAAAACACAAAAAGGAAAAAGAAATCTTGGAAAAACTTTCCCACAAAAAAATACTCCGAGACCCCACCTCACCCCCCCCGTCGTTTGCGACGGATTTGGATGTCAATTTGTTGAAATACGAAAATACCTAGGAAAAAAATTTCCCATCAAATGGGAGAGGGGTATTCTGTAAATTTACCATGTCTTTTATCAACTTCGAAAGGATGAAGCGCAAAGTTAACCTTGGCGGAATTTGAACTGAGAGCCGGAATGAATACCGCAAAGCATTTTATCTGATGTTTAAACGACTCTGCCAAGTCACTGCCTTAACTCTGGACTATTATATAAGAGAGAGAGAGAGGGGGGGGGGATTATAAGATATTGGGGGTCTCCAAATTTTGAACTGGTTTTATTAAAATCACCAAATTTTGTAGTGTTTCTATAGTACGGTACCAATTTCTGGAGAGTAAATATATATGGATAACATCAGAATGCCAAAACACACGAGTCACTAAAGAGTATCAATAAAAAAAAGAATTTTTTTTAAATGGGCGAAGCAAAAACAAAAACGACCATCAATTCACCACCAAGTGCGACAATCGGCTGCACCTCACAAGGGTCAATGGAATATTTTGAGGCAAGCCAATATGCTCGCGGACACTATGCTTTGCAGGATAGAGTTACGCCCCTTTACGGTCTGAGTTCAAATCCAGCCGTGGTTAACTTTGCCTTTCATCCTTACGGGGTCGATAAAATAAAACACCAGTAATGCACTGATATAATTGCTGGCCTTGTACCAAAAACAGAAACAATTATTAGAACAGGTGATGGCGAGGCTGCGGCTCGTTTTACTGTGGTGTCAGGTGTTGCTCGTGAGGATGCATGGTTGTTTCAGAGCCATAGCCTTGCTATCACCCGTGGTAATGTTGCTTGCCTCAAAATATTCCGTTGACCTTTGTGATGTGCGGCCGATTGTCGCGCTTGGTGGTGAATTGATGGTCGTTTTCGATTGTTAGATTTTTGTGAGGTTCTTAGCAATGGTTAATTGTATTTGTTATATCATTTATATTTGTGTTTATCAACAACATTATATTTGTAATGTTATTCTGGAAGAATTGGGAGCAATTATGTTATTTATGTATATATTAATAAAAACTAAATAATGTATCAATGAATATCAGAAGGATTAAAACACATGGTTTTACACAACAAGCAAGAAGATCGGACAAATTAAAATCTAGTTTTATTAAATAAAGTTAACATAACATTATCATGTAGGCATGCTACGTGCTGAAAAAATCCGTTATACAAGCAGGAAAAGGGCTTGCAAGATCTAACTGATGTAAAATTGCTGACCTATAATTAAACTCAATTTTTATAACTTGCTATCACATGCCCAAATAGTTTTAGAATGTTCTTTGGATGAAGAAAAAGGGGATAGACAAAGTTTTTATATGAAAGTTGACAGGTCATTGTATTCAATGAAAGGTGTAAATCAGAACTACAACTATATCGTTCACAGAAAGTGTTTAATGGTTAAGACATATCCACTTTGTTAGTTTGTCCAAAGTCTATTCTACAGGTTGATTCTTAGGTAGGTTCTAAGGAAAAGCCCGCGAATAACCGGGACCGCGAATGTCGGGGTACACTGTATATGTAAGATGTATTTCATTGTGTTACATAATGAAATCCTCTGACTGATAAAATGACAAGTCAGTCAATCATATTGGTGGCTCCTCACAGCCCCGGCGGACAGAATAGAGAAGGCGTTTCCCCGGAGGACGGCAAGGGAGACGCGGTGGAAAAGCCATTCCAACTAGCGGGGCTCACACCTGCGGCTGGCCAGCTCAGGGCCTATGGTGGTGAGTAGGGAGGTAGTCCTAGGGCCGAGGACACCAGAAGTATCCACTGCCAAGGGTACAACCGCAAACCTGTCGGAGAGCGACCGGTACTTGAAGAGCTTGGCCTCCTCAGCCCGACGCGCAGCAGAACCTGGGTTAGTCGCAGACTGCACCAGGTTGCGGCTGCAGAAAGTGTCGGTGCAAGTGGCATCCCAGACGAGGAGTTTGCCACCGCGGAACAAGAAGATGGTCATGCCATCTGGCCTTTTGCCGTCCCCTCGGTCCAGCCCCACCGGCTCGAGCTGGGAAGCTTGCAGCGTCCAAGCCATGCTTTATGACCTCGTCGAGGGCAGCAAGGCGCGGAAGGCGGTCGGCACGGTGGCGACAGGAAAGCGGGTGGAGGCCGAAAGAGTCCACGGTGGATCCACAGCTACATTGGTATGGTTCGCAGATCTGGAGGCCGAGCCTCAAGGAAACGCCGATGCGCAGGCTATTATTATCTAGCTGCGTGCCACTGGAGGAGGGCAAGGCATGGAGCCAGGTTGATTCTTGAAGATTGGAATCCCAGCTTTTCCAAGAGGCCTGAGTGTATGAAGAGCCATCTGGCACATTACCAAATCAAATAGTCCAATTCTCCAAAGATTCCGGTGTAAAAACTTCAAACTACCCCATGTTGCCTCATTCTAATCTGAAATTGTTTCCATATTATTCCCGGGGAGTTGCTTGAACCTGAATTCAAATGACTCTTGCACTAAATGATAAACTAAAAGCTTACAGCTCGTGATATGTTTATTACATAAAACATTCAAAATTGTATGCTGCTAAGTTAAAATATACGGTACACTGACATTAGTTTTGTAAAAATGTCATTGACCTGATTTTTTGCTTAACCTGACCAGCACCAACATATCGAATTAAACTGTCTAACCTTCGTATCTAACAATATTTCGATCGTATTGATCCCGTGTACGTGTCCCATCAGGATTGATTTCAACTTTGCTCTTTGTGGGACAGCGTGAGTGGGAGGGGTATATGATGTGACGCCTGTAGAAAAGGAGAGAACAGGATTATCCTAGAATAAAAATTCCGATGAAGCTATAACACAACTAAGACACTACTTGTGAGTTAATGAACTGTAATATTTACACTATTTAATCCTCGATGTTTATATATTGTATGAAGTCATATTTAAAAATATTTGTATTAGCATAGAAACACATATTTCTTTCCACATATACATACGCAATTCCGTTCATCTAGTGTCGAATCTATTATCTCCCTTGATATGCATTTTTATTTTCATTTGAATTTAGAAAAGAAAATTATTTAATGAAATAAGGTCATGTTAAAAGACTAAAAACAAACAAGAATATCTAATATTTTCCAAATAAAATGTTATAGTGTTTTCTCTGATCAAAAATAAAAAAATCCGACCGGAACTTTTTACAGATGGCCCAGGTTAACTCCCCTGACTCGATGATGGCTCTCATTGCTTTCCACAATCGTTCTGTGTTATTTTCGAGACATTTTGTCACTTGTGGACAAGAAAGAGTCGTTGTCGGCGGCCAATCCACCCCCATGTCAGCGTTGTGAGCTGGAAAGAGAGTATAGCTGCAAACAGAAGGTGTCAAAATCAAACGCCTGCTCGCCTGTACTGTGAGCATTTACGATCAATCGACTGGGGGAACTGCTTGCTATAGTACACAGAGACATTCATCCAAAAGGGTAAGTGCCCTGACCAATCATACATACACACACTCATTTCTTGACCTCCTACACACAGACACATCACATAACTATAATAATAGATACACACTCGCACACACATGTATATAAATGGAATGAAGGTTATGTTTATAATTATATACATACAGTTATAGAGATAAATTGACACACGATTTAAACGAGTGTATGTATATATAATGTATGTATATCTAATGATATACATATGTACTAATGTATAATTAATATACATATAAGTTAATTAATATCAGTAATAAATTAACATATGTGTGTAAATACATATATATGTGTGTTCTTGTGTATATTTGTACTTATCTCTATCCCATTGTAAAAGTCTCTCTCTCTCTATATATATATATTTATTTTTTGTGTATGTATATATTTATTTTCTGGATTTATATGAAATTAGTTAAAAGTTCGTGTGTTATATACGATAGGTTGGCACAGGTCAAAAGAAAATAACCAAGACCCTGTAGCTGCTAGATGGATGTGAAACGAGCACTGCCCTCATTGTTTCACATACCGGTTCAAAGGCGCCGACAATTAACACCACCATCCTCATAATTAAATAGTTTCTTACTGTCTGCTATTTAAACCCATCCACCCACTTCAGTTGTCTGTCAATTTAAACACATCCACCCACCTCAGTTGTCTGTCAATTTAAACACATCCACCCACCGCTCACGCCATTTACTGAATTCTCTAAAGTACGTTTGTCCTTTTTTTTTAACAATGGTGTTGTCTGGAGGTTACTCATACAGACACTCTTATACATCTTTATTCATAAACTCATTTACAATTATATATATGTATATATTTGTCCGCATATAAACACACAGGAACGCATAGACATTCGTATGCATCTTTATTCGCGCGCGCGCGCACACATTTCAAAGAGGAGAGGTATACTGACAGCGAGAGACTAAGGCTAGAAGTAGAATGGCCGTTAGTCCATTAACGGCTGTATATCATCACGACTGTTCGAAAGTGGGTGTGTGGAGGCCTGCTTGCTTTCCGTCATGTCCCTTCTTAATGGTTCCTCTCACTTATGGAACTAGCCACCATCACTCTCATCATCTTTGTCTTTCTCTCTCTCCCCCTCAGTCCACCGCTCTGTTAACACATTGATATTAGTTTTCTTGTTGTTATATATATATATATATATATACGTGCATGTGTAATAAGTATAGTAATGTGTATTCATTTAATGCGTTCATAGTTTTCATCCACTCAAATCTTGTGATTCTATTTCAATACACAGCCTCGTGTTTTTTAAACTACCGAACTTAGATTTCCCACCGTCTTTACAAATTGAAGTCCATCCATATACTCAGAACGCATGTCTATATGAGTATAAACACACGTTAAATGTTTACGAATGGTTTCTTAATGTGTAAAATGTGTGTACAGTGTAGAGCTTGTATATATGTGTATCTCACCTGTATCTGGAGTGTGGGGTCGTGATGTTGTTGGACACGGGCCCCTCCCTTCTTAATAATATCCATGGCAAGATTTAGCGTTGTTTTGTTTGTACGTTTGTGTATATATATTTTAGCTTATGTAAAACATGTGGATATAAGTATTTGTTTGTTTCTTTACTGTTTTTATATAGATATGTAGAGAGTTTAGGATTGTAACGTCAAGTTACTGTTGGTTCACCAAAATGAGCACTCGATGCGTAGTTTCCAGTAGGTACTTTCGTGGTGCACTAAGCAGAGTGCAATAGTAATAAGTATGAACGCGGTGTCAAATTTTTATCAAGTTTATTCAGGTGTGGCGCACGATTCGCGATTGATCAGCTCAAGGTTCGATCTCTACTGATGGAATCAAAAGCTCATCAGTCTTCTGTTTGTTTAATGACGGAATGTCGCCCGTACATCTTAAAAAATGATATCCGTTCTCATTCATTTGCAATCATTAAGCAACAGAAGTCTGATGGGCTTTTGATTCCAGGGTCGGGCCTAATCGATAGAGATCGAAATTTGAGTTGATCAATCGCGAAACGCGCGCCACACCTGGATACACTTAATGATATTCTGACATCTCTTCCATACTTATTATTTCTGTAGATTGGCAGTATCGGTAGAGAGTCGGACAACATGCTTCGTGACATAGAGTTACGGCCCTTTGCGTTTTAAGTTCAAATCCTGCCGAAGTTAACTTTACTTTTCATCCTTACGAAGTCAATAAAGCACCGTTACGAAGTCATTAATGCACCGGGGTCGATTACCCCCCCCCCCCCTAAAAAAAAATTGCTGGCCTTGTGCCTATAGTAGAAATGATTAGTACTATATATATATATATATATGTATATATGTATGTATATATATATATACACACACACACACTCATACACAAAAAATAAGCCGAAATAACAAAGCAAATGACACAGTACAATGAACAAATATATTAGTTTTATGCTTGATATATCAGAAATAGAATAAGAAATTAAAGAAGAAATAGAAAGATAGAGGCTGAGGTCGCAAGAGCAGTTAAAGACCTCAAATAATGCAAAGCCACTAGGGAAGATGAAATCCGGCCTGAGATGTTAAAAGCCTTAAATAGAGACGGTATTCTCTGGCTGACTTGTGTGTGCCGGGTAGCCTGGATCTCTTGAAGCAATGCCAATCGGGAGTGATAATCCCAATTTTCAAAAAGGGAGACGAGAGATTGTTCCAATTACAGAGGGATCTCCTTGTTAAGCCTCCCCAGTAAGTGTCTGGCAAAGAGATGCAGGGAGATTGTCGAGTCCAAGCTAGCTGATGAATTGTGATGTTTTCACCCAGGAAACAGCACAGCCCACCAAATATTCACACTACGACAGATTTTCGAGAAATCGTGGGAGTATTGCCAAGAAGTGTATTCTTGTTTTGTCGACCTTGAAAAGGCATATATTGTGTTCCTCGGGACCTGATGTGGAAGGCTGTGCAGTGCACGCTACATGTGAATGGAGTTCCACTGAAGCAGATAGACAAGTTCAAGTATCTCGGGACAGTGTTCATAAGTGATGGAAGGCAGGAGGTGGAATTAAGTGCAAAAATTGCAAAAGCTGGTGCAGTAATGTGCCAGCTCTACCATTCATTAATCAGAAGGGAGGTAGGCGTAAAAGCCAAACTCGCTATCTTCAATTCGGTTTTTGTGCCAGCCCTTACCTATGGTCATGAGTCTAGGGTAATGACTGAAAGAATACGATTATGAATACAAGCGGTCGAAATGGAATTTTACAGGCAAAACCAACTGACAAGAGACCCAGGGGTAGACCCTGAGCAAGATAGTTTGGTTGGATAACATCCATGAGCTTGGCTGGTCAAGCTTGGGGCTCCAGCTAGATCAGTTTAAGATGGTTGCTTCTGACAGGACCTACTGGAAGAAGTGTAAGGACTCTGACCCCACGACCCTCTCAGGAATAAGTGGGTGAAAAAGAAAAGAGGAGAGAGAAAAAGCTGGTCTGTTCAGGTTGCCATCTCTTGAGAAACTGTTGAATTCAGTGTTTTGGTATAAGAAATTCAGTTGGCCATCTTATATATATATATATAACAAAGAAAGTGTGGTAAGGAACCAGGTGGACCATAACGCACCAGAGTACTCGATACTTAAGGTATACTGCTGGGTTAGTTCAGAACTAGCTGTCGAAATGGCCAGAGCTCAGCCGTCAGGGTCCTGACTCTTTTCCTATATATATATATATATATATATATATATATATATATATATATATATATATATATATATATATAAAGAATTTATATCTAGTAACATTTATATACATACAGATGCATATCAATGCTAGCAAATATATAGGTTTTGTCTTAGTAACATTGTGGTTCAATGCATGGGGTTGCAAAACAATAATATGAGACGTAAGATAAGAAAATTATAAAATTATAAAAAAATTATAAAATTGACTTACTTACTAAAATATCACTTCCAACTAATTAGTTTCTGGAATGGAGTAAATATATTTTCTGAAGAACATATAGAAAAGCATTCCGTCGTCAGGAAAGTCTCTTTTCATGTAAGTTTCCAGGCATAGCGAGGACTCTGGAAACTTATTTAAAAAATAATTCAGTGGAGAGGAAATAGCGAAGCGTGGACTGAAATCCTAGCCATTGAGAAAATCACTGTCTCTACGTCCGTGGCAAATTCAAAAAGAATCAATCACGTGACATCGAGGTCAATCAGTGGAAAGCGAGTTGTTAATAAGACAGCGGCCTGCTTACTACTATAGCAGCAGTCATGGCCAATATTGCTCGACAAATGAGTTGGAGATAAGATTTCCTGACGACGGAATGCTTTTCTATATGTTCTTCGGAAAATATATTTACTCCATTCCAGAAACTAATTAGTTGGAAGTGATATTTTAGTAAGTCAATTTTATAATTTTTTTATAATTTTATAATTTTCTTATCTTACGTCTCTCATATATATATATATATATATATATATATATATATATATATAATAAAATAAAACGAGGACGAGTGGTTACTCCTCCATTACGTTTATTGGTTGGTGACGCACGTTTCGCCACCGATCAGCTCAAGGTTCGATCTGTATCGATCTAGCACGACTCTGTAATCCATAGCGCGTCAGAGCCCTTAGTGATAATGAAAGCTTGACCAGCCATTACAGAGTCGGGCTAGATCAATACAGATCGAACCTTGAGCTGATCGGTGGCGAAACGCATGTCACCAACCAATAAACATAATGAAGGAGTAACCACTCGTCCCTGTTTTATTTTATTATACTACACTCTGTTTAGCTCTACACCTCGACACAGAAGTGAACCTAAACATCGAGTGCTCACCCGGGTGAACCTACAGTAACTCCACGTTACACTCCCTGGGTATATATATATATGTGTATATCATCATCATCATCGTTTAACGCCTATCTTCCACGCTAGCATGGGTTAGATGGGATTGTTCCACTTGAGGCAAGACTGGTCAGGTGACTGTGTCTCGCTCATATGGAACTGTTTCTGGCAGGTTTTCTACAGCTCGATGCCCTTCCTAACACCAACCACATTTATAGTGTGGACTGGGAGCCTTTTACTGTGTCTCCTACACAACCACTTTACAGTGTGGACTGGATGCTTTTTGTCATGACACCTACATGACCACTTTACAGTATGGACTGGATGTTCTGTGGTACCAACATAACTTTTCAGAGAAAGGGTGGTGTAGGATGATGGAGTAGGGGTATGTATATATTGCTGTGGCTAAGGAGTGAAACTCGAGAGGGACAAGGCTCACCACTTAGCAATAATAAATGAATAAAACTCTACTTCAGTATTGAGTACTCATTCTTATGTCTGTCAATAATACATGTGTGTGTGTATATATATATTAGGAAGCAGTGAAGAAGAACTCCAGGAGCTAGAAAAAGTATTAGAAGTGTACAGAATGGAAATCAACTCAGAAGAGAGCAAGATTCTGGATAATAGAAATAATCAGAATATAGCAACCCACATCATACTGGATGGAAGGAGACTTGAAAAAGTGGACATTTTCAAGTACCTAGGATCCACTCTGGCCAAAGACGGCAGATCTTTGTCATGGTAAAGCTGAATGTCATATGGAAAAGCAACTCCATCAGTTTTCCAATGAAGCTCAAAGTATGCAAGTCCTTGGTGACTTCAGTCCTTTTGTGTGTGTGAGAGAGTTGGACTCTCACAGCTGACATGAAACGAAGAATCCAGTCATTTGAGCACAAGTGCTTCAGAGGGTTGCCACACATCTTACACACAGAGCACATAACAAAGAGCTTCATCAGACAGCAAGTTAACATATATGCAGGTAAACAGGAACAACTTCTTGCGATGGTGAAAAGACAGAAGTTTGCCTGGTATGGTCCATTTATCCTGCCACACCTTGTCTAAAACCATTCTTCAGAGCACAGGGCGAAGAAGAGGTAGACAAAAAAAATCCTGGTTCAACAACATCAAAGACAACTGGTAACAACACCAAGTCCCCTTTATGTATGATGAATAATTGAGACCTATGGCAATGGCTGACTGCGAAAGTGTCTTGAGTGGTGCCCCAATGACTGGCTGCACCAGTTGTAGGAACGTGATTGATATATTGTTTAGATGGAGAGGGAAGAGCAGTGCTCTCTTTCAGGACCTCCAAGAAGGTGGAAGCTATCCTCAAACCAGAGACAAGACTCAAAATCTTGCAACAGTGGACCCTATTAAAGACACCGATGGTTGTTGCTGTTTGACACCAGGTCAACCATGTTAGAGAACACCTGTAATCCAATACATCCCATGTGTGACCATCCCATCCTTTTTTCTTCAGACAGACTGTATCTACTGATTTGTGGGATATTTGGGTGCTGGTTGAGCAACCACATCGAGGCTTACTTGCTGGCTCAGAGGTTCTTGGCTGTTTATGTATGCTGTAATTTAGCTCCAACACATCCTTATTTCACAAACCTATGATCAAATATATTCCAACCTTGACAATACTATCCAATTTTTGTTTTTTATAAGACAGTGTAACCTGAAGGAGATTTGGCTGCTGTTTATGGGTGTCTCTGTTTACATATGGACTTCAGTGTGCATATAATTGTGGGTTATTTTCAGTGTCTTATGTATGTCTGCATGTGTTCTGTTTAGTACAGGTATGTGTATGATGTGTGCAGTATGTGTGGCACGTAGTATGTTTTTCTGTGTGTGTGACAGCACATGGATTAGTGGTTAGAGTATTCAGCTCATGATTGTAAGATCATGAGTGTAATTCCCGTGTTGTATCCTTAAGCAAGACATTTTATTTTGTGTTGCTGCCCACTCATCTGAAAAAATTGAATTGTACCTGTAATACACACTGAGGTGCTGAATTTCCCTGAGAACTATGTTAATGGTACACATATCTATGGAATGTTCAAACACATGCATGTTAATTTCACATGCAGGCTGTTCCTTTGGCCACAGAACTGGAGTACTCATCATCAGATAGTGGTCAATTACACACACCTGTGCACGTGTGTGTGAAATATGTACTGTGTATATGTGTGTGATGTGTGTAGTATGTGTATGACGTGTGTGATGTGTGTCTGCTTCAGCTGTTGAATTATATGGGCACAAGCGACTTAGTTTAGCACCGGGTGAGAGGAGGACCCCTTGGTTCAATCAAATATTCAAAGATGCCATCCAAGCCAAAAAGGAGGCTTACAAAGCTTGGCTTAGAATCATTTATCTAAACAAAATATGTTAACCCCATAGCAGTTACTGACTGTGACAGACTCTACATAGTGACTTGAGCTGCTAGTAGTAACAGTCACATCTCTATTATATCATACCCAATATTCTTAGAAATATATCATTTGATATTCATTTTCCATGCTAGCAAGGGTTTGATGGGTCTCCACAAATGAAGTCAGTACTCAAATGTAGCTACAAAGATGTTCCCACGTTCTACCAAGTGCATTTGATCATGACACCAACACTGGGTGGGGGATCATGTCATTGATACAGCTGTAGTGTCCTACTGTACTCTGCACATAGGTGGAGAAAGGATACCTATTAGCATAGGTATCTTTGATCAAATTTAACCTGGGGCTAAACAATAACAAAAACAACAATGAGATATACAAGCCAATGCAAGATAGAGCCCCTATATGGCCACTTAACCTGCTAGAAATTACATTCAATTCAATGTAAAATGAGAAAAGAAAACATATTAGAAGATATTCATCATCATCAACATCAATGTCATTATCATTTAACGTCTACTTTCCCTGCTAGCAAGGTTTGGGCAGGTCTTCACAGACCATGTTAGTACTGAAGTGCATCTACTGATATCCCAGATAGGCTGGGCACTTGCATTCTTCGCTTACATAGTCCCACACTCTACCAAGCGCTTTTTATCAAGGCATCAGCACTATGAAAGCTGTTGTGTTTTGATACAACTGAAGAGGTCTCCCAAACCTTTGTTTGGCAAGCATTCTTTGGTTGGATGCCCTTCCTATCACTAATCACTTTACAGTGTATACTGAGTACGTTTCTCTTGTAGATCACCAGCACTTGGTAAAATGTCATATCCTTGACACAACTGAAGTGTCCTCCAAATACAAAATAGTGCAACTAATAGAACTCCTTTGATCATCAAACTGCTCAATTGGGCCTGACCTGTGGCTAAACAACATCTTATTCTCACCCCCACCACCATACACTAACAGAAACCATCAACTACTCCTATAGGTATTTCTTCCCATCTTGTATATACATTGAAATGACTGAGTGAAATTCCCCATAGACACTATCTATGTGAAAACAACTAAGTTAATGCTGCAGGAGGTGGTGGTATCTAATTAATTAATATTAGTTATGTGGTGAAGGGAAGAATGATTGGTATTAGAGTCATTAAAGTGTCTGGAAAATAACTTAGGGTATTTGTTCTGGTTCTTTACGTTCTGAGTTTAAATCCTACTGAGATTAACTTTGCCTTTCATCTTTCCACAGGCCGATAAAATAAAGTACTTGTCAAATACTGGTCAATTTAACCAACTCACCCCTCCTCCATGATTGGAAACCATTATTTTTAACTTGCCCACTTGCCACTATTTATCTCCATAACCACAGCACAGCCTCTTCATCCCTTCACTTAAAACTAGTATTGTTTGATGCGACAAGGGTTTCACCCGAGGGTAGAAAATATGGTAAGTTCAGCACATCCTCTTTTCCAAGGGGGATCAATTCAAATTTATCCTCATTTAATAGCATATTGTTTTTTGTCGCCCATTGGATAATAGTGAAAAGATCCAATTGAAAGAATGTCCAGTCTCCCACTTCGTTGATGACCTACTGAAGCTTGGAATCATCTGCAAAAATTCTTATCTTGCTGTGCTTGATGACATCTATAATGTCATTTATGTACATAATGAAAAAAAGTAGGTCCTACTCTGTTCCTTGAGGGACTCCACTACTGACTTAGGCTGAACTTGATCGTATTCCTTCTACCAAACTTATCTGTTTGTCAAGAAACATTTAATCCAAAGCAGTAGCTTTCCACAAACTTCAATTTGGATAGTTTCTTCAACAGGAAGTTGTGATTGACCCTGTCAGAGGCCTTGCTGAAGTCGAGGTAAATAACATCCATTTTAATGCCCTCCCAAACCTTTTAGGAAGTCAGCAAAACGATGAAGCTGCGTTAGGCAGTACATGTGTGTAGATACCTTTTTACTTATACCTAAAAGGTAACCACACACACACACATATTTACTAAAGGGACATCTAGACTCGTAACATGAATGCAAATATATCAATCCACACATATCCTACACTAATACATTTACAGAGGATTCTATGATTGTGTCAAGAGTACAACAACCTCCCTAGTGTTTGTTATCTACATGATATACACACCCAGTACACTCTGTGAAGTGGTTGGTAATGACAGTGGGAGTTTGGTTCTTTTGTATTCGGACCTGGTGTATATATATATATTTGTCTCATAAAAAGTCTGATTACTTGAAATATAACTGTAGTTCTAATACTTATAAGTATGTATATTAGTATGTATGTGTGTGTATTCACATATGTGATGTTGAGTACATGTTTATTCTACAAAACTCAAAGGGAGAATCTTTGTGATTTTTTACAAATCTTGTACAATTGGATTTGGGGGATGTGGAAAACCACATCATTTATAGGCTTTTGTATGTATGTGTGTATGTAATATATGTATAATTATAATAAAAATGTTTTTTTTTTTAATATATATATATATATATATACACACACACACTCACACACACACATATACAGTTCTCCTCTCGTCCGCCTCTACTTCTGTTTAATTTATTTCTTTATCTCTTCCCAACAGATGGTGATACTGTGATGTCTGGACACCGGGGAAAATGCGTGATAAAATGCAGCCATGATCGTGGCTGAGTATTCAAAGCGAACAACTAATATGGTGGATATTCAATGTATTCTGTGTAAAAACAACACAGAGGGGGATGTATAACCAGGTTTACTGGTGACTGCATCCTTTTTACTCCCTACTGGTTCATGATGACACCTTGACTTGCGTGGTAAAGTCTTTCTGGCCACAACGCAACACATTAGTTGCGTGCAAAAGTTTTTGTTTTTTTCCCTAACAGCAACCATAGCAACACAAACTAATATCAAACAATAATAATAATAATAATAATAATAATAATAATAATAACAACATCAGTGGTTGGAGATTTATTTAATTGATATACTGCCTTGTTTAGATAACAAGCTTCAAATTTCAATTATAGAATTAGCATGCTTAATTATGATCTGTGTCTCTAATTAACAAATAAATTACTATTTCCTTTAATGATTTTGCTGATCGCAATAGTATCAGCTGTACTATAGCATACATAGATTATATATATAAAGAGAGAGATTTTTGCTCCAACAAAGTATCATTGAAGTTGTAAAAATAACTGATTATGATAACAATATCAGTTGATATTGAACAGCAGTTGTTGTGGTGATAACCATGTCAGTTTACTTTAAACAATAATAATTATCTCTGATAACAATATCAACAGACACAGAAAAAGTTTTGTAAGTCTCTCGTAACAATGTCGGCTTCACTTGAGGGTCTCTGGTGGTGATATCAATATTAACAGACAATCATTCTAGTCTCTGATAACAATATCGGCTTCACTTGAGTGAATTCTTGGTGATATCGATATCAACAGACAGTAATTGTAGACTCTGATAACAATCACTTTCTCGTGAGCATTGACTTTAGTGGTGATATCAACATCAAGAGGCAAAAAAAAGTTATTGTAGGTCTTTGATGACAATATCAGCTTCAGGTTTTATTGAATGGAAACTCTATTAGTGATAAAGATATCAACAAACAGTCATCATTGTAAGTCTGTCTTTAATGATATCTGCTTCAATTTCTCATGAACAAGTGTTAATAAAGATATCGCCAGATACAGAACCAGACATTGTAGGTCTCAGATAACAATAACAAATACATTCTTCCTTTGTATCTATTGTAGTCATAACAATATTAACCTCCACTAAAACAGTAGTTACAATGGTAATAATGACATCAGTTTCTGTTAAGCATAATTTTAATCACAATAATACCATCACCAGATATGCTGCAAATGCCTGTACAAACATGGCTTTCTCACAGTGATACAAACAATAATAGCATTTATATATCACACTAGGCATTACTTTCATTATTATTATTATTATTATTATTAACTAATATTATAGGTCAGTTCATCAATGTTATTGTTATCATTATCATTATTATTTAACTTGTTATTGCGTGAGAACACATGATGACAAATCAATTGTGCCAGGGTTGTTAAAAAAAAAGAAATACCAGTCAAATACTAGGGTTCAATTATACCACCTCTTCCCTCCCCTCTCATTTCCTCCTGCCCCAAAAATTTGTAGTCCTTGGGCCTATGTTAGAAATCATTATTCTTGTTATTAATAGTAACAACAATAATAATAATAATAATAACTGCTGTGTTAAAGAACCAACTAGTCTCTATCTGTTTGGCATTCCTGTTATGGAGAGCTAACAATATTGTATGAGAACAGTAGCAATATTGTTAGAAAGCCTGACAAATGTTTGAAACTAAAGTAGGGACCTAGTTAACACACTTTTAACAAAGTTATGTTTTATTAGTTAACATGCCCTCCACAGATCTATGTTGTTTTCTGCTGTCTCAAGGTGAGGCTGTCAATAAAACTGTTTAACAACCCAACATGAACTTTCATTGTTGAACCTAGTAACACTTGGGGGATATAACAGCAAACTGCAAATTAGGAGTTTGTGTGTATATACTCACAGAGCTAGCTGTGCACATATACACACATACATTTATATATCTATGTATCTATATATATATATGTATGTATATATACACAGACTCCATTAATATCTATTTTACTGCGCTTTTTGCTGTGGGGGATGTTAACAGGAATAACAGCAACAACAAACACCACACTAAATGCACCTAATCTGATCTCTCTCCCTATCCATCCTCTCAAATTACCCCTGGGGAAGGAAAAGTTCATATTTTAGTCAGCAATTATTTTCAGTTTGTCTTGTCAAGTTAAGGCTTCTGTTTCTCTCTCCATACCTAGTTTGTTGGGGTTTCTTTCGCATTTGAATTTTTTTTCATAGTTGTAGCTCATTTGTATTTTTGTTGATTACTACTACCACCACTACTGCTACTACTACTATTACGTGGGTGGTGCAGTTGTTAGAAAGCTAACATAGATGCTTTCATTGTATCTAGCTTAGTGTCTCACCTATAACGAGTTCAATTTTCACCTGTCCACATAGTGGGGGAGGTAACAACATTGCCTTTCATTCATCCCTCCTCAAAGGCGAGAAATTGAGTACCAGTAATATATACTGGAATCGATTCACTCATTTCTGTCCCCTCCATACTAAATTTTGGCGGTGTTCCTACTGAAAAACACCCAACCAAATCATTATTATTATCATTAATGTAGTGCAGGGTTAATATTTAGTGTCCTTCAACACTTCATTCTACTTATCCAGGTCTTACCCAAACCTCAGTAAGACATTGTTAGTATTATTATTATTATTAATGACTTGTGTGTATTAAAGAAGTCGTTATTATTGCTATTATTATATTTTTAAAAATAGCAATTTGTCTTCTTTCTTTATTGACAAATTAATTACCAAAGAAAAACTCTGTCTCTTAACATATTTCTTAGTTATTGTCTTCACAGGAACAACATTGATTCCACTTACTGAAGAATCTTCTGTTTGTATTGATTCAAGACGATAGAAGTCATTGCCAAAATAGTTCTGAATTCGTCTTGGAGTGAACTAATTCCCAAAGATATTCTCAAGAGTTTCCAATACTTTATTTGCTAGAATCTTCCCACTTTTGATAACAAGGAATATATGTATATATATATATATATAATTAACAATTATATTGAATAAGAGGGTCAGAATATTTTAAGAGAACCCAGAATTGAAAAAAAAAATAAGAAAAGAAAGATTGTTTTAATTATAAATAGTTCTGTAATTATTAATAGGGTATTTAATTTTGTTATTGAGAAAGAAGCAAAGTTCTGTCGTTTCTTCTATCTGCCAAGATGTGTTCTAACCCAGCTGTACAATACCCCCCCATTACAAACCATGTAAACTACCATGCCTGCAGTTTAGCTTATTCCCAGGTAGGCATTACTCCTTCCTACCTCAGTTATAAACAGAGGTATATTGAGAAGAAGCCATATAAATGCAATATCTGTCGTAAGCGGTTTGCATTAAGGGCCTACCTGAAGAAACATGAAATGGCTCCTGAGGCCGGCAAGCATTTTACATGTATGTTCTGCGGCAAAGCTTTCCCTGAGCGTGACAAATTACGTAACCATGAGCGTACGCACACTGGTGAAAGACCCTTCCCTTGTGAGCTTTGCGATATGGCTTTTGCTCAGAAAGATAAGCTTAAGATCCATCAATTGACCCACACTGGGAGTAAACCATTTCAGTGTACTATATGCCACAAAGCCTTCTCTAGAAATGATAAACTTAAAATACACACCCGTTCCCACACAGGAGAGCGGCCTTTTGAATGCTTAATTTGTCGTCGCGCGTTCTCACGCAACGACAAGTTAAAGCTGCATCAACGGTCGCACACGGGTGAGAAACCATTTGAGTGCCCTGTTTGTCAACGGTGTTTTTCACGCAATGACAAGCTGAAAATCCATGAGAGATCACATACAGGTGAGAAACCGTTTAGCTGTGGGATTTGTCAGAAAGCTTTCTCTCGTAAGGACAAGATGAAAATTCATGAATTCACACACAGTGGGGAAAAACCATTTAGTTGTTCGCTTTGCTCAAAGTCCTTCTCCCGCAAGGACAAACTAAAGCTGCATGAGTTTACGCATTCAGGACAGAAGCCTTACAGTTGCGAAATATGCCGCCGTGCATTCTCTCGCAACGACAAGCTGAAGTTGCACCAGCGCACACACATAGCCAGTGCCATGGGTACAGAGGAGAACAAAATGAACAAATGTGACAATAAAGATTACACCATGACTACCACCATACCACCTCAACGATGTAACGCAGACAAACATGGCCAGTGTCATGCAGGGAACCATGCTGTCACCACTCTGGTTGCCTCTGCACCAACCTCAGTGCCGTCTTCATCTATGATACCAACACCAACTGCATGCTCTCACCAAAGAATGCCCTCACACTTGCCACATCTGCCCCAGTTGCCACCACTCACTCTCAACTCCCCGCCTATGGCTACAGCCTGCTCTCATCAGATGTCGGCTTTGAACAACTTTAATTGGAAGAGAAACGTTCCCCCTATGACGTCCACATGGACTACAAACTGGGGCAACACCCTCAGCGTACCGTCCTACAGCATTGGACAGAGGAAGTGTGAGAACCAAGAGGCAGTACACAGCATTCAGACCCTAATGCACTAACTGACAACGCAGCCTGCCCTCTGTGAGGCTTCTTCTCTACTCTGACAGTAAACTACTACTATTACTATTACTACATCATTGAATGTTGGTAGCTGGACATCACTTTCCTAGCCAGCTACTCCCTGCCTCAACCTGTGGTCTATCTACCTGAGTATCTCAAGAACAGCTCAATTGTGTCTGTATAAAACCACCCTCGATTCATTATAATATTTTCACCATTGTATATGTCTACAGTCAATAAAGTCCATTACCCAGCAGCTCACTCTGGGTACATTTCACCAGCATTAAAACTGACAAAACACTGATATATTTGTGTGCATATATATATATATATAGAGAGAGAGAGAGATGTGTATATATATACCAATATATGTGTGTGTATGAAAAAATATCTGTACTTTTTTGTTTTGAGTTATCTTTTAAAATGCATGTTGTACATGTATGCATATTAATATGTACCCTGTTGTGATTTAGCTCCAGATCAACCCTGATCCAGCAGACTTATGATCAAATGTTGTTTAGCCCCAGGTCAGCCTTGATCCTGCAGACTTATGGTCAAATGTTGTCATTACTACTTTAGATAGTTCTACATTTCGTTGATTGTTTCATGGGCCTCAAGCCTTCACCCTCTTCTTTGGGTATCCATTAATTAACAAACCACATCTGTTATCATCAGACACATTAACCATAGCAATCACATTTACCAGCTCTCAGATATATGCCACATAGTCATAATTGTCTGATCAAACTCAAAATACCAATGAAAATACTGTGACTTTATATTCCATATAGTTTATCTTCATGGTCCACATCACACAAACATATTGTATATCTTTATATAGTCTGTCTCTCAGTTCCATGTTTTCATTGTCATACCACACTTAACTCTAATCAATATTTACTCTGATCTCTTACTTCTGGCTTTTGTTTGGGTTGTAGCAAATCTAGGATCCAAAGCACTGGACTAATAAGATAGAACAGGCCAAACCACAATAGAATTCTCATTTTAGATTCACCATTGGCTTCAATGATGAGCATTCCATTGAATGGCTTAGTATTCCACAGACACAATGTGACTGGGCTGGATCTTTGAATTACAAATACAATCCACCCAAGAGGCTTCTATAGTTTTTGTCTTTCCAATTTCACCTACAAGTTTGCTTGACCCACAGTAAAAGACACTTGTCCAAGATGCCACACTGGGATTGAGCCCAGAACCTCACAAATGTGAAAGGAACTGCTTAATCACTGTCATTTTTGCATAGTTATTTATCCAGTACAAATAACTCCAACTGTTGATCAGGCAAGTCAACAAAGGAGCCTCAACATGGTTGCTTGACTTGCCAAAAACAGCAGCCTAATCTCTCAAATTTCACTCCACCTTATTGAAAGGAAGGGCACACCTAGCTGGAATGACTATAATAGATTTACTTGATCAGGGCTAACCTGGGATTAGCCTCTATGTGGTTGTTTGACTTGCTAGAATTAGGAGTTAAGTTCCTCTCAAATCACTCTGGACAGTCTTATATAAGGAAGAGCTCATTTAAACTCTTAAAAAAAAAGATGGCTGACCTAGAGCTAAACAACAGCAATGTCTTGCTTTCTAGTCCTCTCCTCCCATCACAAGAGATGGATGCTGGCTGATATCTATGGTTTGTTCTTTGCTTCTTAACTCTTAACATCCTGTAATGATTTAGCAGGAAATATCTAAAAATAAATTTATTTCAAATGTTTTGTAGTACCTTTACTGGTAGACAGATTGTGAACATTTGCAATATAATGTTTCATGTGATGCAGCCGAACTGCTGTTTTGTACTTCCAAGAATGTTTTGTTAATGTGGTTTCATAAACCTCTACTGCTACTGTCAGATTCTGGATCTCTTTGCAAGGATACAAAAGAATTTTAAGTAAATGAACAAATTTTTTCCCATAATTACAAAGATCAGTATGGCTTATCTCTGATTTCTGTAATGTGCAATAGAGGTGAGTTAAATCTCTCCTTGGATAGAAGACCAGTCTATCACAGGTAATTTTTTTTTCTTTGGTCCCCACAGGAGGAATTTGTAACGTGACACTGTAAATCAATAAAAACAGGCATGGCTGTGTGTGTGATAAATGAGTTCATTTTACAACCACATGGTTTGGGGTTTAGTCTCACTGCATGGTACCTTGAGCAAGTGTCTTTTGCTATAAACTCAGGTTCATCAATACCTTGTGAGTACCATTTGGTAGATTGAAATTGTGTAGAAGCCCATTGTGTATGTGTGTGTACGTTTACTGTTTATCCACCCCTAAATTAGTGTATCAGCGATCTATACAATAAGCAGTGGTGTTGATATGATAAGCTAAATCACCTTCAAAGTGAAGGTGATGGCTGAAAACCATTAAAAGAATCCATTCCACAGCATTGATGTTAAAATACACTGTCCTTGTAGTGTGGATGGTGATAGGAAGGGTATCCAGATATTTAAAAAAATGATCTAGGACATAAACTGATGGCAATTGTCACTGTTTCTATAATAAATAATGGTGGACTGTGGTGAAAGACAGCATGGAGAAACGTAAAATGATACACCACCACCTCTCAGTTCCCAACTTGCCATCTGTCATACAAGTGCAGTATCAATCTGATATCCTTCAAAATTTTATCAGGTTGGTCATACAAATGTTTTGAATTTAGCAGAAAATGTCTGAAAAAAACTTTGAATTCAAATGTTTATAGTATTTTTACAAGTTGACAGATTGTTGTAAAAATTTACAGTAAAGATGCTAATTTTTAACCCTTTTAATGAAATACAATCACTTGTTTTAAAGGATTCCTACTTAAAATGTTCCAACAAATTCATATAAGAACCATATGTTAAGTTATTAACATAGTAATGAAATAAGTTTAGTAAATCCCTCAAAATTCTTTGTTAATAGAGTATTTCAATGGAAATATGATTGGAAAAGGTTTAATCTTTTAGTATTTACATTACTCTATATTTTCATGGTAAAGGCTTTATCTCACATAATATCGAATCTATGAGATTTTGAAAGCATTTATTTTGAGAACATCAGTTTCAATGACCAGTTACAACAGAAAAGGGTAGAGAGTTTTGGCCGGTTTGAACATTAAGGGTTAATGTGATGCAATCATAGTGCTATTTTGCACTTTTCCATTTCATGTGGTACAATACATTAGTTAAAGACCTACTGTCACCCCCAGCCACACAGTATTTCTCCCCAAACTACCAAAACATCTATTTGTATATGTGCTACAATTTATGTACATATGTTTATCGCATCTCAAAGTTTTTATATCTTGGTTGATATTCAATAGTAAATTTTTTGCCATGTCATAACTTTTTCTCCACATATCACTATTTGCCAATTGCTAGTATGTGTATTCAGAGACAGATTTCATAGGTCATTTTGTTATAATCACTTTATAATGTAAGCTGTAAATGTAATATGACCTGCTTGGACTCAAATTGCATTTTCTGACCATTTTAGAGTGCAAGGAGCTATATTAGTCACTATAACTAAAAACCACAATAATGTAGATCAAAAACCATGTACAGGTATGGCAAGGTTTATCTTTTGTATCATTTAATGATATGCCCATAGCAAAGTAGAGATAGGGTGGGTGGGGTCTGAATAAGTAAAGTATTGGGAGTACTTCGGCAACACCATACTATACTTTACCACAATTCACTTCAGCTGTGTCTCAGACGTCAGATAGACTGGTGCCTTAGCCAGGTAGAGAGTTATCCCTTCATCTCTGCCGTGTTTCTAGACAGAACACTATATTCTACAACACCTCAGTTCACCTTTGTCTGAACCATCAGGGAATGTTACCTGTAATAAACTAACATATTACCCACATAATTGCAAAAATTGCTTGGGAATGTTATGGTATTTGGGGGAGGGGAAGACATAGCAAGAGGTTAGGTGTGTAATCATAGATTCAATTAGAAGTGGTGGTTATAGTTTACAGTATTGTGCAGAGATGAACTTGGTAGAAAATTCCAGTATCCCCTGTGAAGAGAAAAAATATATGCTTTTACTTGTTTTATTCATTGGACTGCAGTCATGCTGGGACACCACCTTAACCCTTTAGCATTTAAACTGACCGTATCTGGCCAGAATTCTCTCATCTCTTTCTATTCAAACTGGCCATTCATACTGATATTAAGGTATTATTTTCAAAATAAATAACATCAAAATCTCAGATTCAATAAGAGATAAAGCCTTTACCACAAAAATACAATAGTATATATAGAGCAGGTAAATGCTAAAGGGTTAAAGAGATTTAATCAATCATATTGACCAGCTGAAAGGGTAGTTGTCAGTGCAGTATTTTGCCACTAATTGCAGTTATCTTTTTTAATAGAAAGGCCCTTTAGCTTCCATACTCTCTTCCTCCTATATTTTCCTGCCTTTCTTGTTACATCTTGTGCTTATTCTGATGTCATATCACAGGCTTCCGCACTATCAAATTATTGAGAGGAACTAAAGTATTTTCTGGTTTTAAAGAGGAAGGTCAATTTTTGCAAATTTGAAGGTATGCCTTCACAAGGAGAGATCCTCAGTGGTAGTGAAACCTAGTATTTGCAGTGACCTTCAGGGTCCTCTTGATGGTTTTAGTTGTGTGCTGGTTATATTTAGATGAGTTTAATATTGCTTTCTTGGCATGTATAGTATTTGTGCTATTCACTATTCTGCTAGTATAGAAGGCATACTACCAGGAGAGAGGGACTTTATACATGTTTCAGTATGCCTACACCTTCCTTTACGTAGACAGGTAAAGTGACCATGTAGAAACTCCTTTGTTAACTCATGAAACAATGAGGGTAGCTTGTTGGTAAATGAATCTGGTAAATGGTTGTTTATTAATCTTTTTGTTGATATGATCTAAGATATTTGTATTTGTGCATGTAACAAGCTCCACCATCCCAGATCAGTACTCAGTAGAGGTAGCATTTAAAATTTTTAAGGCATTAGCAATTCATGAGGCCTAAAGTTATTCACAGCTGAGCTTAAAGTCCTTTAAAAAAATTCACTTGAATTAACAAAAGACAATAAATGAATAAAACAAAAAGGAAATGTAATTTTATTTCCCTTAATCACACTTGATTCTTATAGTGACTCCTACTCTTCCTTAATCTAAGGACTGGAGATAACATTATTTGTTTTTGTTTTGTTTTGTTTTTTAGCAATGTACTTTCACATCACAGATTTGAAATACATACAATAATACACACACTCTTACTCTCTCAACTTTAAATATAATCCCATAGAGTAAACTGTATGTAAAATGACATCGTTTGATTCCATATATCCAGCAGATGAGAGCCACAACATCAATAAAGACTTTAGAAAGATAACCTTGGCTCTTACACTACTCAATAGAATCAAACTGATTTTTGTTAGTCATTAATGAGAATCTGTCCAGTAAATGTATCCTTTCCTTCCATTGAATTTGAAGAACAACAAAATATTGGGGTAACCCTTTCAGTTATTCCTTGTGTGGACACGTTGATGCTTTTTTAAGTCACTGCTTTGTGAATATTGTGCAGGGCACATTTCACATTTAAAGGGTTTCTCATTGTTGTGGCTCATCTGATGCCTCTTTAAGAGGCTAAATGTGGAGAAAGCAGCTGGACACATTTCACACTGGAATGGTTTCTCCCCAGTGTGTGTCCGGTGGTGCTGCTTCAATGAAGAATTCCTAGAGAAAGCAGCTGAACAGTAATCACATTTGTACGGTTTCTCACCGGTGTGGATCATTCGATGCTTCTTGAGGTCGCAATTTTGAGTGAATGCTGCGGAACAAAGGTCACATTTGAAAGGCTTCAAGCCCGTGTGGTTCATGTGATGACGTTTGAGTAAACTACGTGTTGAGAATGCAGAGGGGCACTCCTCGCATTTGAATGGTTTCTGGCCTGTGTGAGTGAGACCGTGCTGTTTGAGAGAACTGTTTCGTGAAAACGCTGCCCCACATGTGTAGCAGGTGAACGGTTTCTCTCCCGTGTGAATCATGTTGTGTTTCTTCAGATCACTGCTCTGTAAGAACGAAGCAGAGCAGACAGTACAGTGGTAGGGTCGCTGACCCTCATGGATCAACTTATGCCTTCTTAATAGACTCAAAGTTGACAGAGATGAACCACATATTTGACAATGACACATCTTCACTAATACATCAGCCATGGCAATATGAGAAAGTTAGTAAACAGTGTCAGTGTAAAAACAGGACCAAAAACTATGTTGTGGAGGTTAGGTTTCTGTTCTCTCCTGCCCGAGAAACTATGGTGGAGGTAAGGGTTCCACTCTTTCCTACCCCAGGTCTTTTTACAACTAGTAAAATTACTAACTATCCAGTGAATCAGTTAAATTAGTATATATTCCCGAGTTCTTTGTAATGTGTTGTCTTTCAGGTTTGCTATTTTAAGGAGATTATTTAAGGGCTGGTGTCTTGTTAGTGTTTTTTTCTACAATTCTCTTAGCTTCCATGTTAGTACAACCACCGAGAAAGACATTTTTCCATATCTGAAACAGAAGAAATCAAATATATCAAAAGTATGCAAATATTATTACATTGATTATCATCATCATTAGTCTTATTTCTATTGCATTACTGAACACAGCTATGTGCATTGTCTAGTAGTGCTATTTTTTGTATGCATTATACATTTCTAAGTCCTGTGGGTTTGGTTATGTATCTATCTGTGTTTTAATATTCCCAGAAAACTATAAAGATTGTTAGTTTTCATCATTCACATTGAGGTTATTTCTATTTCCAGATCCTTATATTTGAATAATTTCTCCATTTCCTTGATAGATATAGTCAACTGTGGAGACTGATACATTAATTATTATGGGCGGTGGATTGGCAGTATCAGTAGAGGGTCGGACGCCATGCTTTCCAGCATAGAATTACAGCCCTTTATGGTCTGAGTTCAAATCCTGCCGATGTTAACTTTGCCTTTCATCGATAAAATAAAGTACCAGTAATGCACTGGGATAATTGCTAGCCTTGTGCCAAAAGTAGAAACAATTATTATTATTATTGGCAGAATCATTAGGATGTCAGACAAAGTGGTTTGCAGCATTTAGTTGTGGCCCTTTACATTCTAAGTTCAAACCTCACTGAGGTTAACTTTGCCATTCATCCTTTTAGGGTTGACAAAATAAAGTACCAGTCAAATACTGGGATCGATTTAAGAGACTTTTACCTCACTCCACAAAATTGCTGGCAGTGTCACTAGAGCAACGGATTAATGCTTAACTATTTATTTACCTCACTCCACAAAATTGCTGGCAGTGTCACTAGAGCAACGGATTAATGCTTAACTATTTATTTACCTCACTCCACAAAATTGCTGGCAGTGTCACTAGAGCAACGGATTAATGCTTAACTATTTATTTACCTCACTCCACAAAATTGCTGGCAGTGTCACTAGAGCAACGGATTAATGCTTAACTATTTATTTACCTCACTCCACAAAATTGCTGGCAGTGTCACTAGAGCAACGGATTAATGCTTAACTATTTATTTACCTCACTCCACAAAATTGCTGGCAGTGTCACTAGAGCAACGGATTAATGCTTAACTATTTATTTACCTCACTCCACAAAATTGCTGGCAGTGTCACTAGAGCAACGGATTAATGCTTAACTATTTATTTACCTCACTCCACAAAATTGCTGGCAGTGTCACTAGAGCAACGGATTAATGCTTAACTATTTATTTACCTCACTCCACAAAATTGCTGGCAGTGTCACTAGAGCAACAGATTAATGCTTAACTATTTATTTACCTCACTCCACAAAATTGCTGGCAGTGTCACTAGAGCAACAGATTAATGCTTAACTATTTATTTACCTCACTCCACAAAATTGCTGGCAGTGTCACTAGAGCAACAGATTAATGCTTAACTATTTATTTACCTCACTCCACAAAATTGCTGGCAGTGTCACTAGAGCAACGGATTAATGCTTAACTATTTATTTACCTCACTCCACAAAATTGCTGGCAGTGTCACTAGAGCAACGGATTAATGCTTAACTATTTATTTACCTCACTCCACAAAATTGCTGGCAGTGTCACTAGAGCAACAGATTAATGCTTAACTATTTATTCCAGCTCATTACGTTCTGAGTTCAAATCCCACCAAGGTTAGCTTTACTTTTCATCCGTACAGGGTTGATAAAATAAAGTACCAGTAATGCAATGGGGTCGATTTAATCGACTTTTCTCTGTCCCCAAATTGTTAGCCTTGTACCTAAATCAGAAATTATTATTATGAGGGCGGTGGATTGGCAGAGGTTCGGACGCCATGCTTTGGCGCATAGAGTTACGGCCCTTGCCATTCTGAGTTCAAATCCCGTTGAGGTTAACTTTGCCTTTCATCCTTATGGGGTCAATAAAATAAAATACCAGTAATGCAGAGTAATTACTGGCCTTGTGCCAAAAGTAGAAACAATTATTATTTTAATGACGAGTACTACTAAACTTAATGAAAACTAAAATCTTAACAAGTAAGAAAGAAGATAGGATCGTGCTGCCATTAGTGAAATGAGTGTGATTGATATGTAGACAAAACAAAAGAACGTTCATACAATGTACAATATGTGCAGTGGGATAACAGACAAGTTGACAGAGACAAAAGCTACTATTAGTTGACAAGATGTGTTGTGGGATCACAGGCTTGTTGATAGAGACAAAGGACTCTGCATGTAGCAAACAAACAGGAGTGTTCAGCAGCAGTTAGTGTCAGTAAAAGAAATCTTATGGATGAGGAAAACGGAGGTATAATTGTTAAAAGCTAAACTCACAATGCTGAACCTCACAAAGGAATGCAAAAAGTAACAAAATGGATGTAAAAATGATTTATATATATATAACATACATTTTCCCTGCTAGCAAAGGTTGGACGGGTCATCACACACCATGTCAGTACTTAATCAGAGCCACTGAGAGACCTCATCTCATTAACATGCATTCCCATACTTTACAGAGTGAGACACGCTGTGCAATCATGACACCAGCACTAAGGAAGTCGTCATGTCTTTAACACAACTAAAGGGTTCTCTCTACCCTTTGGCAAGTCTGCTACAGCTATGTGCCCTTCTTATCACCAACCACTCTACAGGGTGTGCTAGTTGTGTTTAATATCAATATACTTCACCAAAAACTGGTTCTTTTCAACATATACACTTTTTGGTATTTATTCAACTCAAGTTACACAGACAGCTCACATGTCACTCTCACTATGGGAAATACAGTGAACAGGCCCATTGGAAACCTGTAACCAGTGATGCTATAGTTTTTTTTAAAAAAACAGGATATATAAAAACAATTTTGAAATAATATTATTATCAGTATCAACATGCTTCTTTATTCATCAATATTGCTTCTGTTTTTCCAAAAATAAAAATTGAAAATAGAATTATGTCTAAAAACAACAATATGATAAATGTCCTCAAATTTAGCGAGATGTCACAGTTGATTAAATCAAGTCGAATACATGAGTGGGCTCTGTGTAACAACAATAATTGAAACACAGTGTAACTGTATGACTAATTATAGATTCCATTCATGATAGTTCGTGTGGAACTGAAACAACTGTACTGGAAGTAATTTTCAAAGTTCGAATCCTACTTAGTTAGGTCACCATAACCTTTTATTTCTCCAGCAGTCAAATAACAGTGTAAATGGGGGCAATGAGATCAATAAGTGGGGTCTATGAGAAGAATGAGGGCTATGCAAGTAACACATATATGAAGTGTCAAACTAAAATTGATAATTTTTAACGTAGATATCTGTTGGCATATGGTTTTGAACCCAAACCCAACAGGAGCTGTTTTAAATAGCTTCTAACATCTAGGACCAAATCTAGAGCATAATGCTGTGATACGGATGGTAGTCATTCTTCTAAATGATGCTTAAATCGAAGTAAAATAAACGTTTTCTAACAGAACTTATTATCCTCAATAGAAGAACTAGAAACACTATTCGTGTACAGCATATATATATTTGAGTAAAGCATGTACATGTATACATAAATATACACACGTGTTATGTAAAGCATAGACGAAATGCACGAGTACATAATGCAATCATAAAAACACGTGTCTGTGTCAAAACGTATTACATACATATACATGCATACATAAACATTCACATACACACGTTTATGTAAAGCATAGACATATGCATGAATTCATATATGCAAACATACGCAGAAATTATTTAGCTCCAAGTTGGAACTGAGTAAGCAAACCAATGACCAAAAGTATTCCAGTCTTGATCATCCCGTATTTTAGAGTTATCTAGAAGTTGTCAGATGTTGTTTTTTTTAAGACTATGATTTATGGGAAGTTGGCTGTTATTTCTAGCAATTTAACAGACCACATAGAGGCTCCTTCGTGGACTCCACATACAGTGTGTATATAAAACAATTGTGGGCAACCTGCGGCCCATTTCGCTTTCTGAATGGTACGCTTAATTTCAAAATTACCTTGAATTTTTTAGTAGTGCGACCCGCCTTATGATGAGACCACTACTCGAAAAGGGTTACTTATGTCTAGTATAAAGTATACATAGTATACAAAGTATACACGAGCCTTACATTTGGTTGTGGGTGTATGTGTGTGCATTCAAGTAGTTAACCGATATGTGTATATATTTATATACATATCGATTAACTCAAACGTAGATATCTGTTGACATATGGTTTTGAACCGACACCCAACTGGAGCTGTTTTAAATAGCTTCTAACATCTAGGACCATTCATATACACATATTTGTGAGTATTTATATGCATTTCAGGTTTGATACACAGGCGATGTTTATGTAAAACACAACAAGAGCAGCAGATTCCCTCGAATCCCATTACTATCTTAAAACATATACAGCATAATGGCTAATGTAACCCCGATCAAACAATTGACATATAAGTGGCTGAGCATTTCACAGACACCTGTACTCTTAATGTATTTCTAAAGTTTATATATTTATTTATTTAACTAATTTGTATGTATAATATATACTGGATTAATGAATCCAAGCTGGATTTTATACACTGTTGTATAAAAAAGAGATATAATAAAGGAAAGGGAGAGGGAAAACAGAAAAAAAGGAAAAGAAAGAGAAAAAAAGGAAAAGAAACACATCTGGGACCACATACAACAAAAGGCAGACGAAAGGGGTGGACAATCGAGCTGCTACCAGAATAAAAGATAACAGTATCGCGAGGAGCACTGGGTAGGCAAGCCAACACGCTCACAGCGTACCTCAAGTGAGGGCGAGGCTGATGCGCTGCAACAACCATGCGCCCTCGCGCTTTTTACCAGTTACTTCTGTTAGGCGAGCCGCCAGTGAAGATAGGAATCTCGCAGTCAGTAGCCCGACTCCCCCAAACGTCTCGAACGCCACAGGCTAGAAAATGTAGTTGGCCGACAGATCACAGTATTTTAGGATTTTGTTCCGTTCGGCTGCGGGTGCTGAGGCTCTCGCACTAACTGCAGCATCCAGGATGTGGGAAGAAACAAAAGAGTCACTAATTGTGACGTCCCAGACAATGCATCTGCCTCTCGACTAGGCGCACAGGGTAAGGCTGTCGGGTCTTCCATCACTTCTGGACAACCCAGACGGTTCCAAGATTAAAAGGATGTTTGTCCGGGCCAAGCTGTCTAAAGTAGATTCAGTGTGACACAAATGGCTTTTTGAATAACATATACAGTTCATCCAACGAGTTTCCAAACAGTTCCGCCTACCCAATTTCACTCACAAAACGTGGTTGGCCCAAAGCTATCGTTAATGACACTTGCCCAAATGCCACATAGTGAGATCGAACCAGGGACTTAATGACTACGAAGCGAACTTTTTAACCATTCAGCCATCCATTTCGACTATGGCCCTCATGGAATCTAGAAGGGAAAATCTCTATAAATTACTGATTTAATGTTATTTTTAATTTTTTTTTACTCGTTGTTTTATTTACATTATTGAATAAAAGTAGTGTCATATCACTGTTGTCACTGTATATATTTCATTGTCATTTAATAAATGACTTAAAATATTATTTGTTTAATTACTGTAACTATTAGTTATGTCACTTACATGGAATGTGACATTTTCCCCTGGTAACTTTATTTGACGTCTAGTTAAAATTCGTGTCAGAAATCTTTATCGGTTTAGGGAAGGTTACGCATGAATACAAAACATTGCCTATATTTGCCACAAGGGCAACAACTGTGCACAAACCCAACAACACACGTTATACTAAATACCATAGAAAAAAAACAAGGTCAAACACGATCCATTAGGCATATGATGAAAGGCACTCCAATCGTGACCATTCCTCTTTTTTTTTTTTTTTTTGTTTACTACATTCATAAATTCAACATTGCTCAATGTGCCCATTCCTTAATTAAGACAGTAACACATGGTTTTTAGGAAAATTTAGCTACTATTTCTATCTCTATAGCAAGTCGAGTGATTGCGTGCTGATTCCTTTGCTCGAAGTAGTAACCAAATTTCCTAAATCACGCAAATTGAAAGACACGTTATATAATATAGTCCTAAATGTTCAAAATGTGGACTAACAAATAGTGGAGCACCTTTCATCACAAATCTTGTAAATCGTGGCTAGCTTGGGGTTAAGCAACACCAATAACAGACAAATGTTATATTTGTTTCTTGTTGATGCCTAACACTTGGTCTGTCCTGATTTAGAAGACTTATCAAAGACGTTCCAGCCATGGCCATAATCAATAAGAAGAAACAAATGTTAGCAGGAAACGATAAACAGGTAAGATTAAGTATGTAAAAGGCTGTTTATAATACTTCTTACCTATCAGGGACGAATGTTCTTCAGTAATTATTTCGTAAAAATATCGAGGAAGCTTGAGAGAAGAGATGATATGAGCCAAGTCGTTGTAGAGAAGAGTAGTAATCGCACAAAACGAGGAACTCTGAGTAGTGACGGAGTGAAATATCAGCTTCTTCCGAATAAATAAACAATATAACCGGTATTGAGTACTCTTTCTCGCTTTGTTAGTACTCACAAACGTCTATAATGTGTGTATATATATATATATAAAAACGGTGTAGTATGGATGGGGAACTAAAGGTTGAAAGATGCAACGATTGGGGGTGAGTTGATCAGAAAATAGATGACGACAGCCGAGGTGAAATATATAGAAAGTTGCGTGTATATATCTTATATATATATATATATATGAATATTAATAAAGTCAAGTGAATATAGGTATTTGTTTTTGTAGAGGAACGTATTGAGTAGATAGACATAACACCCACTTATAGGGGAGACAACTCATGTTCATGGCTGACATACAGACAGACAATATTTATACTATATATATATATATATATATTTATATACATATATATATATATATATCAATAATATTAATAAATGGCAGTTATCTTTATAAAACCATATTTATTTTATTATATATATTTCAAGGGTACCAAAATTTTGGTACGCACTCATCAGATAAAATACAAAAGTTGGTTTACAGATAGTGACATATTCAGACAAGAACTTAATGTTGTGAGTTCTATTTGAATAAGTTCTTGAATATGTCACTATCTGTAAACCAACTTTTGTATTTTATCTGATGAGGGCGTACCAAAATGTTGGTACCCTTGAAATATATAAAATAAAATAAATAAGGTTTTATAAAGATAGCTTCCATTTATTAATATTATTGATATTATGCTCCAGAAGAAAACAATTGAGTGCTTCTAACCTGTTATAAATTAAATTTGTTGAATAATCAACAAATTAAATAACTCATTGTTCATATATATATACTTATAGTACATGAATACATCGCATATATATATGCGATGTATTCATGTACTATAAGTATATATTCATACGTAATTAGATAGGCATAAATATAGCGTTTATATGTATGTCTATCTAATTGTTTGAATGTACAGTTATATGCTTTAACATTCTAAAATAAATTATTTATTAAATTCTAGAAAGAGAGAATGTGGGGAGACTGATTCTGTCTTTATCTCCTCTTATTTTAAGTACCCGTGTCTCTCTTTACACGTTACGCTTTCTTTCTTTATTTATTTATTCGTTTTCATTCTCTATCATACCCTCCCTCTATCATTTCTTGCACGTTCTGTTTTCTCTCTGATCCTTCTAATTCTTATTCTCTACCTACCCCTCCCACTTACTCCTCCTACTCTCTCTGATTCTTATATTAACATCCAACTTGGACATCGTTATTCGTCCATTTATTGATTTTTATTTTCAAATGATTAATGATTAATGATTTCCTTTAAATTGTTGGTTCCCTTTGAGTGAACAGCACACTCAAGAAGAAGAAAAAGGAGGTTGTGAAAAATATGCCTTTCTCAAGGCCATCAGCGATTATGTCGATAGTATTAATTAAATGCTTCTTTAGAAAAGTATGATAATTAATTCTGACCGACACAAGACCGTACATTTGGAAGTTGAATGGATCAGCGATCCTAGAGGGATGTGAATCTATATCGTAAAGGAACGTAACTAAATTTGGACGGCAAATTTGATTAAATTAACCCCAGCACTTCTCTGGTATTTTATTTTATCGACCCTGGAAGAATGAAATAAAAGATAAACTCGGCAGGATTTAAACTCAGAATGTAAAGAGCCAAACAAATACCACGATGATATTTTATCTTACGTTCTACCAATTCGGCCAATACACCACCTTTGAGTCTTGCATAATATTACAGTCAACTTTGTCTTTCATCCATTCAAGGTCGATAAAGAATGTACCAGTCAGGTAGTGGGGTCGATTTTTCCTCTGTATCTCTTTCTCACTTCCATTTTTTTTACTTCCTATCCTTCTCTGGAAGAAACCTGCTGTATTCAGACCTGGAGAGGAGATGGGCTCCGCCAGGTTTTAAAAGAAACGCTGTATGTTAATACGATGCTGCAGGACTCCCTCAGGAGTTACAAGTCCATGCATGCATAATATTACAAACAAATGGAACTTACATTTTGACTTGCCTCTCCCTCACTTTGATTTGACGCAACTGAAGGTCCTCCTAACACAGAGATGTTACCCATCCAAAATAATGTTTTACTTCAGTGAAGTTTGTTTTAACTCTTGTACATAGTACACATCTTTGCACCTTATTTCTAGTGTTACTACAGTCTCTTCAGACCAACCTTTCATACCTATGTTAATGGCGGCAGCTCTATAGATCTGCACCTCAAAGGAAGAGATTTTCTTCTGGTATTTGTGGGGGAAGTTGCTTGGTGTCCATCTGCACCTGAAAGAATAGAAGTTAGTAGGTTCACTTGATGCTGGTTTGAGGGTGCTCACATCATACTAATTAGCTACCAAAAACAGCACTAGTATATTAAGTGTTAGTCCTCTTGATAGTTTTCATTGATTTTATGAATGTTATGAATTTTCTTTAATATTTTACAGTTGGATGCCCTTCCTATCACCAACCATTTTACAGCATGGACTGGGTGCATTTTATCAGTAGAGTCTATTTACAGAGTTAATACTCTTCACTCTGCTTTGAGGAGTTCCTGATTCATCCATGTGATATGGGCTGAAACCTTTTTTGTATACTGTTCATTTTTTTTTTTTTTGTATAACCAACTTCCAAGACAGGTTGCTTTCAATATAGATGAGGAGCCACACTCCTTCTAGCTGTTATAAAAGGCTCCCCCAGAATCAAAGGAGAGGTAGGAATAGAGCTAATAGTGGTAGTCAGAGGTGGCTGGTGATGAGGTAAACTATGTCATAGTGCATAGTTATTTATGGTAAAAATAAGAGATGTAAATAAATAAAAAGTAACAAATAATAATAACATCTCTCAACTTTGCTTCATCATCCTTCTGGACTTATCTCATTACCTCATACAAAAGTTGCAAAACAGTTTTTGTTACCTAGGTAACCTGATGATCAGTAGAGGAAGATGCTCCAAAAGTGTGATAAGCATGGTAAAAATAGACTGGAAAACATTTGGGAAGCTTGTACCTGACAACAAATACTTCTTTCTCAGAAGGGAGAGTAGACTATATGATGTCTACATGTGAACTACAGTGCTATATGGCAATGAGACATGGGTTTTGACAGTAGAAGACCTACAAAGGCTAGAAAGTAATGAAGCTCCAGTGGATGGGTAGTGTTAGTGATGGGTAATGTAGTATAAGTAAACTGAATTGAATGTAATGTGCAAAAGAGAAATGGACATGTTATGCATATGGAAGGTGACAGCTGCATAAAAAAATTCAGAGAAATCTACGTGGCTGGTACATATGGAAGAGGCAGACCTAGGAAAACATTGAATAATGTTGTGGAACTGACCTTAAAAAGCAACTTCACAATGGTGATGACAAAGACTACAAGAATTGGTGATATGCTGTACTGGAGAAGACCCACCTACCAGCATAAAATGTGATATGACCCATCCCCCATGTCCCTCCACTATCACTCCTTAGTAGTTATCTTCACTATCCATGCCCCTTTCACTATCATCCCTTAGCTATTCTTACATCCCACCTCTCTAATCCTATGTAGTTACTCTCTCAATCTTTGTGCACCCTCACCTAGTGTGCCCCGCACCCCCTCTACTATTACTCCTTAGCTATTCTCACCATCTCTACTTACTCCTCTGAATATCATGATACACCAATGAGTACACCCACCCCAAATTCTGAAACACCTGGTAAAGTGTTTAGTGATAGGAATGACACCCTACTGTAGAAACCATACCAAAAAGGTGACAACAGCATGACAAGCTCTCTAGTGTTGGTGATCTACACAATGAACACACCCAATATACACTGTAATGTGAATGCGTCTGCCCTGAACATGTGCCTGTAGTATTGAAGGAGGATAATTGGGAGAGGGTGCTTTCTCTAGTGGTCAGGGTGACTCTGGCTTTTGTGGGCTCCATGAGTAACCCTCGGTGGTTTTACCCCTATTGGGAAATTTGTTTTTGTTATTGTTATTGATTCCTTTTATACACACAAAAACCCATATTTGTACTGTCCTTAATGTAAAACCTTGTGGTTAATAAAGAAATCATCATCCTGCTCCTTCTTATTATTATTCCTGAAAGGGTCATGGGCGTGGAGTCCTCAAACACTCTTTTCAGTAGGTCTTGTCAGAAGCAACCATCTCCAATTGAGCCAGCGAGATCCCTAAGTGAGACCAGACATGCTTATGGATATTATCCAACCATCTTGCTCGGGGTGTACCCCTTGGTATCCTGCCGGTTGGTTTTGCCCATAAAATCTACCCAGCAATTCTTTCCTGAGACATTCTAACTATATGTCCATAGTATCAGAGCTATGATCTCTCAATTTGAAGAAGTAACAGCTCTACCTGAAGTGACTCTCTGATCGCTGAGCTACGCACTTTATTGAGTAATGTTACTCCAGAGACCCTTCGGAGGAATCCCATTTTGTTCGCATGTAGTTGTGATCATATTCTTTCACTCATTACCCAAGATTCATGACCGTAAGTAAGGGTTGGCATGAATACCAAATTGAAGATAGCAAGTTTGGCTTTTACACCTACCTCCCTTTTTCTGATTACCAAATTCTGAAGCTATCGCATTACTACACCAGCTCCTACAATTCTTACACTTAATTCAGCCTCCTGCTTTTCATCACTCATAAACACAGCCCTGAAATATTTTAACTTCTCCACCTGCTTCAGTGGAACTCTATTCACATGTAGAGTGGACTGTGCAAGCTTCCATAGTTAAACTATCTTATAAATTTGTATGTTACCCTTCTTAGACTTCTAAGTTTTATGAACCCTAATTTTTAATTCATATATGTGTATCTATGTATGTATGTGTGTATATATATATATATATATATATATATACACATCTCGGCAACTATCCCCAATGGACCGGCTGCTTTCCCGGTCTTCATATCTTTAATTGCCTTACTTACTACACTGCTTCTGACTTATATATATATATATATAATTTTATTAGAATAACAGGAAGCTGGACTGGTAATATTCCTTTATAGTTTTATTGTTGCAAAAAACATATATTTTTCAATGGTCTGGTTACATAAGATCCTGGCAACATCATCGGGGCGGATTGCATAAGTTAATCAATAAAGGAATTATGGCAAACACATAGTATAGAAAACATATTTGATTCAGAGATGGTCTACAGCAACAATAACACCTATTTCGCAGGCCATCTCTGAATCAAATATTTTCTCTATACATCTGCATATAGGAATTCCAGTCTTAAACTCCTGTTATAGCTTGCAGTATGATAATAAACAGAAGAGGGCTAAGAACAGAACCCTAACTTCCTCGCTATAGTCATTAATCCTAACATTGCTGACTGCTCCCCTATACATGGCTTATGCAGCCTTCACAAGCCAATCATCTACTCCTAGTTTTCTAAGAGCCCCCAGATTATGGCAGATGACTGTCAAAGCTTTCTCCAGATCAACAAATTCCAGGTAGAGCAGCTTACTTTTAGCTAGGTAATTCTCCTAAAACTGCTTCGACAGGAAGAGAGCATCTGTGGTGCTTTTACCTGGTACACATCCAAACTTCAGTTCATCTAGGTTTACCTGGTCCCTAATCAGCTGTGCTATAACTCTTTCTGTTACTTTTACGACCTGATCCATCAACTTGATGCCTCTATAAGGCGGCTGGGGGCTGGAGGAGGTGCAATGAAAAAAAAAAATAGATATGGGAAAAGAAGTTGAGAATGCAATTTAAGAAGGTTTATTTACAATAGCTTATAACTTTACTGATTTCACAACTTTCATGATATTCAACAGTGAAGAGAAATGTGTGACTATGCCAACTTGTAACTCACATCCAAATACATGCGAGTTACAAGTTAGTATAGCCACACATTTCACTTCATCTCTCTTAACTTGTGAAACTGGTAAAGTTATAAGTTATTGTAAATAAACATTCTTAGAGACTTCAATTGCATTTTCAACTTCTTTTTCCTATATTTTTACCCATATTAAAAAAGCCTATTTTCGAATATATATATGTCATCACCATCATCATTATTATTGTAAGAAAAAAGATGAAACCTTGCTATAATCAAGGAAATGGCCAAGTTAAATGTGTAGAAAAGGAGTAGATAGGAATTACATATGGTGTACACAATCTAGACTCTGGACACCCAAGGTTTGTAGTGGGATCAGAGGTAGACTGGCAAGAATATCAGACGCCATGTGTGGTAGATGCACAGAAATAGTCAATGGATACTCAATAGATATACTATCTCAAATATTCAGAAGGTTTACTAGAAGTGGTAGAAAATTTTTGCTATCTAGATATCATTAGTCGTGGAGGTGGATCTACTGAAAGAGAACAGGGTAGAAGTTCTAAAGAAGTGCAGAGAAATCTCAGTAGATGGGACTTGTGGAAGAGGCAGATCCAGGAAGGGATGAGGTAGTGAAGACAAACCTCAAGAAACTGAACTCAATGGAAATGACAAAAAAGCATCAGATTTGGCAACATGCTTTTCTGGTGAGGACCCACTTACTGTCCTATCCACTATCACTCCTTAGCTATCCACCTATCACTTTACACCCCGTCCCATTCACACATGCTCCACCTTTCTAGAGCCCTAATACCCACATTACCCATCCAGTATCACTGCCCCACATCTAAAATTCTGACACACCAGTCATAACCCCTTCAATAGCTGTTAACATTACAGTACCTCCCATGCTCTCAGTGATCACCCCTTCTCTCTTACACATTACCCTCTCAGATCCTACCATCCTATAGCATTTGTCATGCAACCGAAGTACTATACTCATCACTCCTTGTATATCCAGCCTGTCCCCGCCATTTATACCCCCACCCTCTGGTAGACAGGGTTCTTCAGTTACATAAGTAACCGATAACCTGTCTGGTGCTAGTGCCACGTAAAAGCACCTAGTACACGCTATAAGGTGGTTGGTGACAGGAGGGCATCCCACTATAGAAACCATGCCAAAATGGGAGGACCTATCAGGTAACCAAGGGTTTTTAATTTACACAATAAATGCACACTATACACTTTTAAGTGGTTGGTGATAGGAAGGGTATCCAGCCTTAGTAAACCTACCAAACAAAGGGTCCAAAGGACACTTCAGGTGTGTCAAAGACAATACACCCCCCCCCCCCCCGACACACACACACACACACACTGGTGTCATGATAAAATGCTGTTAGTAGTGCATGGGACTGTATGTGAGTCTCGAGTCACCAATCCATTTGAGCACTCAGTAGAGTGAGGTACAGACTCCCAGACATCTGTGAGGTTGTTATCTCAATTTAAGCACCAGCCTGGACTGTTGATGGCCTGTCCCACCCTTGGTAATAAGGAAAATGCACATTAAACAATGATGATAATGATTATATATATATATATGCAATAATCAGACAAAAAAAATAGGTACTTGCAGGAGAACAAAAACAAGAAGAAGAAGAAAACACAGAGAAGTGAATTAATAGTTTTGGTTGATATCATTTTATTGGTATTTTCTCGCTCTCTTTCCTGCCCACCAGAAAGAATAATGGAAAAAAAAAAAGAGCCAAATTACATATATATATATATATATATATACATACACGTGTTTGCATGTATATTTATATATATGTATGTATACACACACACACACACACATATATATATATATAGGCATGTGTGTGTGTGTGCGTACATATTTATATTTATACATATGTAGGTGTGTGTGTGTGTGTATCACTCACCCTTTTATGTTGAGTATAATCAAACACTAGTTTATCAATAACAACTGTGGTGGTGGCAAGTCACTTTTGTGGTAGTAATAGTGTGCATGTTTGTTGTAGTAGAAGTAGTAGTAGTTGTGGTTATGTTGATTGTAACACTAATAGTTGTGTTTGTTGTAGCAATAGTAGTTGTCGTACTAACTTTGTTGGCAGAAGTAGCAATAGCAACAGTGATGATTGATGACAGAAGGTAATGGATTATGTCTAGGTGTTTCTATATGTCACTAAGGTGCCAATCAATTAGACAGAATTTCTATCATAAGTCACTAGGTGGCAGGTAACTAGACAGAATTTCTATCATGTCACTAGGTAGCAGTCAGCTCGACAGAATTTCTACCATAAGTCACTAGGTGGTAGTCATCTACATAGGGTATTTCTACCTTATATTACAGGTGGCAGTCAATTAGATAGGCTATTTCTATCCTATACCAACAGATGATTGGGAATTCATCAAATGTGACTGAAGTCAAAGGTGTGTGATAGAGAGGGATAAAGGAAAATTTAAGATCCTACACATTAATGCTATATATCATCTTAACTTTTAATAACAGCCTGTCAAAAATTGACATTAATTCTACAGAAGAAAAAAAAAGACACATTTTAATGAAATAATTAATAAATTTAGTCAATCCCTCAAAAATTCTTCATTAATTAATTCAGATACAGTGTATTTCATTAGAAATATGGCAATGAAAAGGTAAAGGGACAGCAGTTAGTTCAGGTTTCCTGATGCAAAATGGACAAATGATAAATATCCCAGACATCAGTCTGCCTCAGGAAACATTCTCCTAATGATCTAGCATCTATTTCTACCACAGCTGGGTAATGTAGAATACAATGATCTATCAAGGAACACAACAGAGAGGAGGAGAAATAAATCTTCTCATGGATAAGACACCAATCTACCACAGGTGATAATTCCATATTATTTGGCACTAAGAGGTTAGATGTCATGTGTTTTATGAACTTGCCCATTAAAGGGAGGTCAGTTGTTCTGACTTAATTATATACCACACCACCACCACATCATAGACACACATGCACACACACACACACATATATATACATACAAACACACACACACATATGTATATGTATTATATTATATATACACATACATGTATAACATCTAAATAGACATATATATTAATTTGTGTCAACACTAGATTACACATATTTATACAGCGCAAATTCATACATTTTGATGGTGTATGTATATATATATATATATATACACATACAAATGTATGTGAATATATGTATACAAATATGTGTGTCTCTCTCTCTCTCTCTATATATATATATATATATTCATACATATAATCTTTCTGCTGTGTTAAAAAAACTTTCAAGATATCTGACATACAGACACACACACAACCCCGCCTGCCCCCCTGCAAGAAAAAAACAAAAAAAAACAACAAAACTAAAACAAGAGAAACAAGAAAACATTTGACATTAAATGACACCGAGGTGGGGGAGAGGGGGTAAATATTAGAAGTTGGCATGGCTGCCTGGTTTATATGTTTGGTCAGCCATCAAATGAGGTTTATATTAGAAGACAAGCTCTCCTCTCTTAAGAGGGTATGGGTCCCAGAAACCCCTCTTCAGGAGATATTAGCATCATTTCAGCATCTCATATTAGCAGATGTTATTATTAGGGTTAGTCCATCCTTAGATGTGTGATGAGGGTGTGGGGGGGGGGGGGATGGAGGCAGCATGGGAGGAGTGGGTTTCATATGTACTTGATATTCTTTGTTAATCAATTAAATAAATAATAATGGTTTCTAATTTAACCACAAGGCATGCAATTTAGGGTGACGGTAAAGTCGATTATATCAACCCCAGTACTTTACTAGTACTTTATTTTATCGATCCCTGGAAGGATGAAAAGTAAAGCTGGCCTCGACAGGATTTGCACTCAGAATGTAAAGAGTCACAACAAATACCACAAAGCATTTTATCCAACAGTCAAACATTTCTGCCAATCCACTGCCCTTAAATAATAACAATATTTGTTTCTAATATAGGCATTTAGTCAGAAATTTAAAAGCTAAAGAACCAGAACAAATGCCACAAAGCATTTGTCCCATGTTCTAAAGATTCTGCCAATCCATGTTGTATATGATACAGATGTATTTTTCTGTAGTTATAATTTGGAAGGACAGATCGAAATTAATAAATCTTTCTAACACTGGCACAAGACTTGGAACAAAGGCTGCTCTAACAACTCTGGCAAATCATCGCTTTTTTTAATAATAATAATAATAATAATAACAATTTTGGGGGACAAAGTCAATATGGCAAGGGGGGATGGGGAGGCAAGGGGATAATAGGGAGGAGGATGGTGTATAGTTAATTATTGACTTGAGCCCCAAAGAATAAAAAAAGGCAAAGTCGACTCCAGTCATATTTGACTCCAGAAGTGATGGTCACCAGACTAGGCACTCCCTTTCAGTGTCTCTCTTTCCCTAAAAACGCTAACTCCACCATGTTTCTTACATATTAATAAAAAATAAAAATGATAATATTAATACTGCACATGCCTAAGACACACAGAACTGTGTTCAATAATGCAGCAACAACTAATGATAATAATAATAATTGTTTCTACTTTTGGCACAAGGCCAGCAATTACCCAGTACATTACTGGTACTTTATTTTATCGACCCCGTAAGGATGAAAGGCAAAGTTAACCTTGGCGGGATCTGAACTCAGTCCGTAAAGGGACGTAACTGTGCTGCAAAGCATGGCGCCTGACCCTCTACCGATACTGCCAATCCACCGCCCTTGATAATAATAACGATGACGATGGTAATAATTTTAAATAATTTTTAGTTAGACACAAAGCCCCTTTTAAAGGGCAAATGGTATTGTTTTGTTTAAGGACAAAATAAAACATCTACAGCAGAGAGTTCAAGAGACTATAGTGAAGAGGGTAATAAATAATTGTTTCTACTTTTTGGCACAAGGCCAGCAATTAACCAGTACATTACTGATACTTTATTTTATCAACCCCGTAAGGATGAAAGGCAAAGTTAACCTCAGCGGGATTTGAACTCAGAATGGCAAGGGCCGTAACTCTATGGCGTCCGACCCTCTACCGATACTGCCAAAATAAATAATAACAATAATTCTTTCTAACAGTGGCACAAGGCCAGCAATTTTGGGAAAGGGGAAAGCAGGTTATATCGACCCAATAGTTGACTGGTACAATATTTTGTTAACCTTGGAAGGATGAAAGGCAAAGTTGACCTTGGTGGAATTTGAACTCAGAACATAAAGAAGTGGAACAAATACACACTAACAGTTCTGTCAATCTTCCGTCCTTCGTAAATAATAATAATAATGTTTTCTGATTTAGGCACTAATTTTTGGGGGAGGTGTAAGTTGATTAAATCAACCCCAGTACTTGATTGGTACTTTATTTCATCACCCTGCCCCTTTGCCTGATACACTAATGATTTTGCCAATAACAATAATAATAATTGTTTCTACTTTTGGCACAAGACCAGCAATTATTCCAGTGTATTACTGGTACTTTATTTTATTGACCCTGTAAGGATGAAAGGCAAAGTTAACCTCGGCGGGATTTGAACTCAGACCATAAAGAGCCGTAACTCTTTGCTGCAAAGCATGGTGTCCGACCCTCTACCGATACTGCCAATCCCCCACCCTTAACAATAATAATAAAAATAGTTTCTGATTTAAGCACAAGGTCAACAATTTTAGAGGAAGGTAAAATTGATGAAATCAGCCCCAGTGCATTACTGGTGCTTTATTTTATCGACCCCGTAAGAATGACAGGCAAAAGCTAACCTCGGCGGGATTTGAACTCAATGCTGCAAAACATTCTGTCCAATGCTCTAATGGCTCTGCCAATAATAATAATTGTTTCTACTTTAGGCACAAGGCCAGCAATTACCCAGTTCATTACTGGTACTTTATTTTATCGACCCCGTAAGGATGAAAGGCAAAGTCAACCTCGGCGGGATTTGAACTCAGATTGTAAAGGGACGTAACTATGCTGGAAAGCATGGCGTCCGACCCTCTACCGATACTGCCAATAATAATAATGGTTTCTGATTTAGGCACAAGGCCATCAATTTTGGGGGAGAGGAAAGTCGATTAAATCGACCCCAAAATATTACTAGTATTTTATGTTATCAACCCCGTAAGGATGAAAGGCAAAACTAACCTTAGCAGGATTTGAACTCAGAATGTAAAAGAATGTAACTCTATGCTGCATGTTGTCTGACGCTCTGCCGATACTGCCAAACCACCGAATAATAATAACAATAATTGTTTCTTAGTTTTGGCACAAGACCAGTAATTTGAAGGGAAGGAGAAAGTGGGAAAGTCAATTAAATCGATCCCAAAAGGATGAAAGGCAAACCTAACTCCCCGGAATAATGATAATAATAACAATAATAACAACAACAATAATAATTAATCAGCATCGTCATCATTGGATAAAACAGTTTGTTAGTGAAAGTGAAAGAAACCGAGTGAATATTAGAAGCAGCATGATGTTTAGGTTAGCTGCTGTGAGGTTAGGGCATTCAAGAGAGAGACATACAAATATATTAGAAATGTACAGTAGTGTACAGCAGTGGCAATTAAACAATGCCAACTGCACCACACTTTGGTAGATATATTAGAATGAAACATTGGATAGTGGTAAGGCCAAAAAAAAAATTCAAAAAATAAAAAAGGGCAAAAAAATGAACAATAAAAATTCAAAAAATTTTTTTTTTCAAACAAACATATTTAAAAAATACCTGTTAACACACACAATGTATGTATGTAAAATATATTGATACAGAATTACACGAATGTGTGTGTGTATATACATATACATATATATATATATATAAATACATGTGTGTGTGTATATATATATATATTATACACACACTCACATATATATATATATTTACATACATACACATAAACTAAACATTGACACATATCAACAGAACACAGTATGTCCCTCAGTAAGAAGGGTAAATCATTGGGTTTTCATATTAAGTTTTGTTTTGTTTATCTCTGATTGGGTATTATTCTCTTTAAAAACAAGTATAAAGAGCATTCTAACCACCAGCACTGCCACCCTGCTCTCTTCGAGCTAGTAAGGGTTACTGTTTAACTCACATTTTATGGTATGAAGACCAAATCACCCACAACATTCTCAAATGATCTGGTATCTTATTCCCTATAGGTGAAGTAATGTGGAATATAGTGCTCTAGATGGACAATGCAAAATAACATATCGAACTTCGTGGAAGGGGAGGAATGGGACACACTGTGTATTCATACATAAAGAATAAATATATAATAAATATATATAGCATACAAAGGATAATAAATACACATACATACACTATATATTTGTGTGTGTGTGTGTGTGTATATATATATATGTGTGTGTATGTGTATAGACATAAGTAAATATATGCACACACATACAGAAGAATAAAGGTTGAGATTATGTTGTTTTGATTGGTCAAATTACATATATATATATATATATATATAAAATAAGAACAACACAAATAAGGATAATTAATAAATAAATAATTTTAAAAAATCCATTTTTTTTGTATCTAATTAATAAATTATTTAAATTTAGTTTGATTTATAAATTATGTAACTGGTTGCAACCTTCCTATGACACCTTATGTCACCACCACATTACTTTACCTCCTGAGTAATATTAGCTTTTTGTAACCCTGTCACTTTCACACCCTTTTTGTGACCTTGCTAACCTTAAGGGAGATTTTGGTGCTATTTCTAGCAGGTCGATTGGCTTGGAATAGCTTATATTGATTCATTTAGCAGCAATTCACAAATAGCTCAGATTGCTTTGGTTAGTAAACAATTCACAAATAGCTCAGATTGCTTCAGATGGCAATAATTCAGAAATAGCTTAGATTGCTTCTGGTTTACAAATATGAATTCCACAGTCTAGGGCAGTCAAAGTGCAAGAGACAAATCACCCCATGAATAAGGTTCTAGTTTACCACATGTTACTCTACTAGAAGGATTAGGTATATATGTCTGCAGGATGACCTGAGTGAACCTCTGTAGTTTGAAATGTGTTACCTTACAGACAGACATCATCTGATGTGTCTATGTTGAATAGACACATCAAGCTGATAATGTGGTGGTAGTGGACACATCAAGGAGTTGGTAATGTAGTGGTAGTGGACACATCAAAGGGATGGTAATGTGGTGGCTGTAGACACCGCAAAGAGCTGGCAATGTAGTGGTAGTGGACACATCAAAGGGATGGTAATGTGGCAGTGGTGAACACATCAAAGAGATGGTGATGTGGTGGTAGCGGATATATGGTCATTATCTGTTATAGTTCCATTCACATCTACATTGCATTATAGGAATATCAGAACCCCCCTCCTTCCCTAGTGTATGTGATTGGTATTGTGTATTTTATGAACTCCAGAAGGTGGTGGCAGTGGACACTTAGGTTATGATAAAGACCCTTATTAAGGCCTCTCTCACTGCTATATAAGGGGAGAAAGTATGTCAAGGCACAGTAAGACAGACACCTTCAGTGTAGGGTTCACCTTGATCACATTTTACTACAGCTTAATTATTTATTTTCTAATATAAACTATTGTCTTATCAACATGGAATCATCATCATGAGTCCATGTTGATATATATATACATGTGTGTGTGTGTATGCACACTCCACATTACATATATATATATATATATATATAGAGAGAGAGAGAGAGTAAGAGAGAGAGAGAGAGAGTAAGAGAGAGAGAGAGATGGGAAGAGGGAAATATGTATGTATGAATGGACCATTGTATTTTGATAACACCATATTTTTTAGCTAAAATGCACAAGCAAATTAATGCAGCATTTACTCTGGCTTTTTACATTCTGAGTTCAAATCCCACCAAGGTCAACTTTCTTTTCAACCTTTCGGGGTTGATATAATCAATTATTCTCGTCCTTGTGACCTTCTACCTGTGTAAGAAATCAATAATAATAATGATAATTTTGATTTCTTATATAGGCACAAGACCAGAAATTTGGGGAGCAAGACAAAAATGGGTTATATCTACCTCAGTACATAACTGTTACTTTATTTTATTGACCCCAGAAATATGAAAAGCAAAGTTGACAGCAGTGGGATTTTAACTCAAACATAAAGGATTGTAACTAAATACTGCAAAGCATTTTGCCTGACACTCTAATAACTCTGCCACAATCTGACAATGGTAATGATAATGGTAAAAATAATATTTATGATGTATTATAATTAATTTGTTAACAAATGGTGATTAATGGAGTTGGTTGTGTGAGGCTAAAGAGGGGAAGACTTTAAATGATAAGGGATCAATGTGGCTTATGAATGGATGAAGTGGGCTAGGTTACGAGAGGAGAGGAAATCAAAATATTTCTTGCCATAATAAGGAATTTTTGCTATCACGTCTGTTTAAATATGATGCGATGCCAATGATTGGTGCAGTTGTATCTTATGTAGGAGGGAGACATGAAATATATACTACAAGCATCACCATACAAAAAAAAATGAAAATGTCTGCTAAATCTCCAATGAACTTTCAAGTTTAGGACTTTTTCTGTTTAGGACTTTTTCTGTTTTTTAGTAATAAGGTGCTTTAAATCAGTAACAAACAACCTTTTTCAGATGGAGGCCAAAACTTCACAGACCCCCAAATTTAAATTTACTTTTCAATACTTTGGTTTGGACCACCAATGGTCTACATGCATCAACATTGTACTTGCTCTTTTAAATAGCCATTACCTCTTTACAAGATGAGATATATATATATATATATAGCCAATCGAATCATCCCATTACATTACTGGTACTTAACCTATAGATCTTCAAAAGACAATAGAAAGCTGTATCCAGTGAGATTTGAACTAAGATTATAGAAGAACAAATGTATATGATGTGAAGCATAAAGTGGTATACTACATTATCTGCTAATTCTTTTGTGTCCTGGACATAAGTATGTATGTGTGCAATTGTCTAATTACGGTTGCATCAATGTAGAGCAAGAATTAGCTCTTTTGGAGTAATTACAGCCCAATCAGACCAGTTCTTTGCATTCTAAGTTAAAATCCCAATATAGTCTATTTGGATGGTGAACTTAAACCATCACAAAGTTTAATACTACTAATGGGCCCTTGAGTATCTTTAGCAGAGTTTACTGGGTCTCCAGTTTAAGGGTACCTTCCTCCTTTCCACCAATCACATGAGGCACAATCCTTCATTCCCTGATTACATAGCACTCCCAATCTTTCTCTATGTCTGAATAAACACTCATTAAATATATAAGATGGATGGTAGCAGTCTCATGATGTGCATACTCGAGATTTGATCTGTGGATGCTAATTAACAAACAATTTCAAACATTGTCAACCTGGAGCTAATTAAGGCATGTTGAAACAATTGGTATGTATATGTGTATATATATATATATATATATATATATATATATATATATATATATATATATATATATATATATATACATATATATATATAGCAAAGTTTATTTGATGCATGCAGGGTTACAGAATTAGAAATACAATGGAAATAATTCAACAACAAACTAGTCAACTGGACATAGTCATATTTCCAAATGTAAACACACTTACATGCCCACACACATATACATATGCCAGTGTGTATGAGAAATTATTTGTGTCAATTATTTGCATACGTTTAGCCATCTCAACCTTTAGTCATCATATATATATATATATATACACACATATATATATACACACACATGCATATATAAATATATATATATATGTGTGTGTGTGTATAAGACATACATACAGGCACAACACAAATACAAATGTTGTATCTTTCTGAAGACAGTTCAAGCTGAAAAGAGGAATCCATGAAGTTTGCATAAAAGTTCTTAATATATAACAAGTCCTGTCACACATCTATATACTGCAGGTACAATGCCTGAGATATTGACAAGTCCTGTCTCACATCTATATACTGCAGGTACAATGTGTGATATACAGAACATTGAGCTAAATCAATACAATGGGTTTTTTTTACAACACAGCAGCTTTTCTCCATAAAATCTGGAGAAGACATACCAGCTGTCATAAGCCTTTAAGTGAGTTTCTGATATTAGAACTGAGCTGCACAAACTGTGCTATTGGAAGGAGAAATGTCTCACTTTGCTGACAGGCTGCTTTGACATTTTTTCCATAGATTCAGATAAAGAAATGTTTTAATACCATTGACAAACAGAATTTTGAAACAGATGTTTGGTTGGGTTGCAAAATCAAATTTGAAGAGACATAATTGAAAGGGAAAAGAAAAGTTCAAAGTGTTGTTCATTATTATTATGAATATTATTATTACTATCATTATAACTACTAATTTTTTTGTTGGTGTTGCTGCTGTTGATGTTGTTATATTTATAAATGTTCCAATTGTTATTGGCTGGTTGGTTTGTTGGATTTTATTTTTATTTTTCATTGCTATAGTGGTCGGAGTTATTCTTAGAGGGTGCATGAATGCCTTGGATATTATTCCAGGGAGTTTGTTTACCTTGCTTGACCCCACAAGAATAGCTTGAAGGAACGCTAGGCCAGCTAGAACCAAGCAAAGGAGGCATAGGGTACCCTCTAGACCACAAATAGTTGCTTTCCCAACTTTGTGGCATTTCGTGCAGATATGCTGGGGTGGATGTATGAGAAACTGGAATCGAAGGGGCCTGTAACTGAGTGGATTGCACATGAGGATCTCGATGGTGTGCCAATGACATGGGTCCACTATGGGGTGAACTGCTCTGATTGACTTTCATGCTGTTTTTATGCGACGATGATGATATTGGTGGTGATGAGGAATTTGGCATGTGCTGGTGATGCTTATTGCTATGTGTTTCAGGGCTGTATGCATTAAACGGGGAAGAGCTTTTACTCTGTGGGTGTGTGGAGTGAGTAGGGGTGCTGTTCCCACTCAACATCGAAGGGGGTGGTTGAGGGAGGGGAGGTTCACAGCCGGGTCGAGGCCGTTTGTGAGTTGCAATATGAGATTCACTCTCACATGTGCTGAATGCAGACGGAGGCTTTTCATGGGTGTGGTTTGACGACTGATGACTCATTCGGCTTCCACTGTTCAACAAAGATGATGAAGAGTTTGGAGATGACAGCGAATGCATTTGGGATGCCGGTGGTTGTGGATTCTTTGTGAAGAGTTCACAACCCGTACGTGTGCGCCTATGATTGTTTAAGTTTGCTTTTTGTGAGAAAGATTTCCCACAACTTTCACACTTAAATGGCTTCTCTCCAGTGTGAGTGCGAAGATGAGTTTTCAAGTTACCAGCCTGCGAGAATACCTTAGGACAAAGGTCACAACAATATGGTTTCTCTCCAGCATGGGTGCGAAGGTGAAGCTTCAAATTACCTCTCTGGCTAAAAGCTTTGTCACACAGGTTACATTTAAATGGTTTTTCTCCCGTGTGTGTTCTCATGTGATTTTTCAAATTTATTTGGAGAGTAAATTCTTTGGGACAAAAATCACATTTATACAGCTCCCCGGTGTGTATACGTTCGTGTATTTTTAAAAAAAATTGGTTACAAAATGGCTTTTTGCAGAACTGACAATAGTAGAGCTCTCCTGTGTGAAGTCTTTTATGGTCATTTAAATTAATCTTCTGGGAAAAGGCTTTCCCACAGACATCACAGGCAAATGGTTTCTCACCCGTGTGAGTTCTGAGATGGAGTTTTAAGTTACCTCTTTGGCTGAAAGCTTTTGAACAAACATGGCACTGAAATGGCCGGTCGCCAGTGTGTGTTCTTTCATGATTTTTGAGATTGATTTTCTGCGAAAATGTTTTGCTACAATATTCACATTTAAACACCTCACCAGTGTGTGTACGTTCATGGATCTTCAAAAAAAACTGATTACAAAATGACTTTTTGCAGTAGCTACAATAAAATAACTCTCCAGTGTGAATACGGTTATGATCATTCAAGTTGATCTTTTGAGAAAACGCCTTCCCACATATATCACATGCAAATGGCTTCTCTCCTGTGTGGGTTCTCAAATGAAGTTTTAAGTTACCTCTCTGACTAAATGCTTTGTTACAAACATTACATTGGAATGGTTTTTCTCCTGTATGTGTTCTTAAATGATTTTTCAGATTTATCTGTAAAGTAAAAGATTTTGTACAGAATGTACATTTATACAGCTCCCCTGTGTGTGTACGTTCATGTATTTTTAAAAAGAACTGGTTACAAAATGGCTTTTTACAGAACTGACAATAGTAGAGCTCTCCTGTGTGAAGTCTTTTATGGTCATTTAAATTAATCTTCTGGGAAAAGGCTTTCCCACAGACATCACAGGCAAATGGTTTTTCCCCAGTGTGTGTCCTAAGGTGAAGCTTCAAATTACCACGCTGACTAAAAGATTTATTACAAACTGTACACTGGAATGGTTTCTCTCCAGTGTGAGTTCTCAGATGATTTTTAAGGTTGATTTTCTGTGTGAAGGCTTTTCCACAGTAACTGCACTCAAAAGGTTTCAGTCCTGTATGGGTGAGTTCATGGTTCTTTAGAAAAAACTGGTTTGAGAATCCTTTTTTACAAAAACTGCACTGGAAATCTTTTTCCAATGGCTGGTGTTGTGGTTGCTTGCTATCATACATGTGAGAAGGGGAGTGATGTGGTGGAAGTGACTCTCTGCCAGCTTCATCCATTGCTGATGGTGATCCCAAAGTAGTAGGAACATCTTTCCTGCCCATCTCACCTGAACTGTAATTCTTTTCAGCAATTGGTAATGTCTTCTCAGGACATTTTGGATAACTACTTGGATAAACTGGTTGTCCGCTATACAACGGTGGTTGGTTGCTCATTGGAAACATTGGTTGAAAAGGATACATGTTGGCAATGTTTTGCGCTTCTGCTATTACTAATCAATTTATCCAAGGCTAGAAATCAATCAAATGTGGAAATGAGAACATTGAGAGTTGTCGCTGTTAAAGTTATTGATGTTGCTGTTTTTCCTGTCCTTTATCTGGAGCCAGTGAAGTTTTACATACACTGCCACAAAACTAGCAATCTTCTCAGTAACCCATGAACAGAAGACCAGCCTTAAAATCAAAATGTATTCAACGTGCCCACATACTCACAAACGGTGATTGAATATAGAGGATGATGGGAAAAGATAAGATGTATTTCTGAGCTCCAGGAGTTTTTTTAATTTCAAATTACATTGGACCCTAATGTGTCAGCAGAGGAGTAGCGCCGAAAGTGGCATCTGCAAAGAGAAAAAAAAACAATAATATATTTGTGGAAAAAATCCAAATAGTAGAATGAAATTAAGAGAGAGAGAGAGAGAGAGAGAGAGAGAGAGAATTTATATAATTGTTTCTATTTTAGGCACAAGGCCAGCAATTAACCAGTACATTACTGGTACTTTATTTTATCGACCTCGTAAGGATGAAAGCAAAGTTAACCTCGGCGGGATTTGAACTCAGAATGGCAAGGGTCATAACTCTATGCATCAAAGCATGGTGTCCAACCCTCTACCGATACTACCAGAGATTTATATAATGAAAGTAAATACTCAAGGTAAAGAAAAAGTGATATGCTGATAATATTTTGAGCCCATTGTAAATCAGCAATCAGCAAAATAAGCTGAATCTTCTTATCAGTGGTATAATCCATAAAATTGGTTATAGTTACACTATCTAAGAAACAAGCTATGATTAATAGCTGTTTGACTAAATATATTCCTAAGTTAGTATTGTAGTCTTTAATATAATTTCTAATATATATAAATTTTATTTTGAAAATTGTGTATGAAAAAAAGATTTGGTATTAACTTCAGAGTTTTTCTTTTGCATCTTTCTTTTTCACTTTCTCTTATGTTCATATTAAACACTATAGTCATTTAAAATTCAACATCTCTATTAGTGGAGCATTGTTTATCACGAATTATGTGAATGTAACAAGGATCATTTTTAGTTTTCTCTGATGACAAAAAATTAAACAAAAATAATCTTTAAATACTTTAGCTAAAGACCAGATTATAGCATATAATATATATAATTTTAATAGATTTTGAGCAGACTTTTTTATTTTATTTATTCTTGCAAAAAAATATATACATACACACACATATATATATATATAGTTAAGGAGACAACAAACAGACGCACAAAAAGTGTATTTAGTTTCACGCTTTATATTGAAAAAAAGAAAGAAAGTTCAATGTGTTGGGCTTAAGCCCTTCTTCAGGAGTACAAATAGAGACAAGATCACAATGTAAAAACAGAAAGAATGGCCAGTAAAGACACACACACAAAATAACCCCGAAAATGAAAAGGGGGAAAAAAACTATGTATATATATATTACAAATATTATAAGTATTTTCTGACATAGTTAAATTTTTACCATTTTGATAACAAATGAGAAAATCATGATTATCTTATTTGTTATTGAAATGGTATTGAAATGGTAAAAGCTTAACCGTAGGTCAGAAATTTCTTATAATATCTGCACTACTTTTTGTAAGTATAGAATACTAAGTTGAATAATTGTCTTACTGGTCTTAAACAGTAACATTTCACACACACACACACACACACACACACACACACACACACACACACACACACACACACACACACACACATATATATATACACAAAAAAAGATGTGTATGAAAGCATATACAATATATTTCTATATCATAAAGACTCAAGAGTCTCACTATGAATATGTTAAGCTGCAATCATGTTACAGCTATCCCAGTAGCTGGTGAGAATATCACATGTGCATTTCTGGATATTTATGTCATTGGTGACATTTACTAACTTGGTACTGAGATAAGAATAAGCTAAAGCTTATGTACTTTTTTGCATATGAAACATTGGCTGGAGCTGCTCATTTGCACATCACGCAATATGTTAGTGCTACTGCTAATTAATCCAAGCCAGTCAAGTTCGCACTGTATTCACATGAGCACCTCCAGTCAATGTTTTATTTTGCAGCTATTGTATTATGTGGGTTCTATATACCTTAGTAACCATGACTTTTTGCAAGATATGTATTGCACCTACAATGTATCAGAACCCCACACACACATATCATAGTTAGAGTGGGAAGACTCTAAATCAGACTAGTACTCAATGTATAGTAGGTTTTAGAGTAGGCATATATATATATATAGGCAGAGAGAGCGGGGAGACATGGGGATGAGTAGATAAGCAAATACAGGGGGTGGATGAACATAGGAATAGGTGAACACAGAAGGTGTATGAACATAAGGGTTGTTGATCACAGAGATATCATAAATAAACGGTCCATATGCAGACATGGACGATGAGAGATAAGGTGGGTGGTGTACAAATATATCATGAGAGGGATGGTTAGTTCAGTATTCAATGATAAGTAAATACATGGTGACCAGTGAGTCAAAATGATCAGTACAGATGACCAGAAAGAATAAACAAAGAAATGCATATGTGTGTGAACAATGACTGAAAGAGAGAGAGGTTAACAAAGATATATACAATTAGATAAACATTATGAATAGTTAAATAAATACATATATGCATACAGACACGTGTGTGTATGTGAGAGTGAATAAATGGATAGATGGATTAACAGGGAGAAAGAGAGAGATTAGCCAGACAGCTAGTCAGGAAGAGGGTTAGATAGACAGAGATTAACATGGATAAACAGTTAAGAAACTATAGCTAATGTGTCTGTGTGTGTGTGTGTGTACTTATGTGCATATATATATATCATCATCATCCCAGTTTTATGTTTATTTCTCAAGCTGACATGAGTTAGCTCAGTTGTCATGCTCTGACATTAGACAAGCCACATGACAAAGTCATGTTCATATGGTCCATTTTTGCATTGTTTCTATGGCTAGATGCCCTTCCTAACACCAACCATTTTACAGATTGCTACTGCTAATAAATATATATAGAGAGAGGGGGATAATCTGAAGTTGGTAGAGAGGAAGAGAGGCAAAGGAAGGTGGGGTGGGATGACAAAGCAACAAAAATGAGAGGTGGGAAGGAGAAAGGGGTGAAGACTGATTACATCAATAATACCTTATAGCCTCAACTCTACCATATTGTTTGGGGGTAAAAAAGGAGATGGGTACATATTTCTTACAAGTTATATATCCTGCTCTCTCTCCGTCTATCTACTAAACAAGCAAATTGTACTGTAGTCAGGAATAGGCCAAGATATGATAGAAGTGGTGGTGGAATGTAGATTGAAACAATAAGTGGGTGGTAAACACACAGATAACAACCTACATGTACACACACATACAGATACATACATAACTACGTACATTCAGAGAGACATACATACAAATTATCTATCACACTCACATAAGCAGACAGAACTGACAAATGAATCACAAGTATTATTATTTTTTAATTCTTAATTCTGTCTACTCCTCCTGCCACCCACATGTAAGTTAGGGATTCATCAAGCCTCTCACTAGCTAATCTTTCTTTCTTTTTCCTTTCTTCCTCTCCGGAACTCTTCCTGTCTACAATAAAGGGAATCAGATACTGATCAAGAGTGGCAATATTCTGAACAATGGACACACTCACATAAGGGTGGTGGGAGAGAGAAAAGGGAGAAAGAAGGGATCTGCAGACAACACCCACTCTTTCATGCACATACACATGGAGAAAGAGAAGGGGGAGGGAATGAATGTGTAAGGTAAGAGTGAACAAGCTGAGATGGTAGCAATATATATGAGGGAGAGAGGAGGAAGTTTTAGTGTAGAGCACTGAAGATGTGCTTGTATATCTAAGACTGTGTGTATTAATTACTCTTTTACTCTTTTACCTGTTTCAGCCATCCGGCTGAGGCCATGCTGGGGCACCGCCCTTGTTGCTACACATTTTATCTCCAGCCTGTATAGGTTGGCCACTGGTGTAGGAGGGAGTTTGTTGCTGCTGCCCTTAGGTTAATTAATGTATATTAATTATAAATATGGATTGGCAGTGTCGGTAGAGTGTCGGACGCCATGCTTTGCAGCATAGAGTTACGCCCCTTTGTGGTCTGAGTTCGAATCCTGCCAAGGTTAACTTTGCCTTTCATCCTTACGGGGTCGATAGAATAGAGTACCAGTAATGCACTCGGATAATTGCTGGCCTTGTGCCAAAAGTAGAAACAATTAATTATAAATAGAATAATATTGTTTATATAAATATATATCATGCATCAATCCTACCCTGATTTGTGGTCTGCTCTGACAGTGAACCATGAACACATTATATGAGCAGGTTGGTGTAATCAGTCCAGCACACTTATCCAGACAATAAGAGGTGTAGGTTTGATTCCCATGCATGCTGATGTCCATTTCATTCTGTTATGGAGGGTTATATTATTAGACTATTTTCTGTAGTCAAAATACATTGAAAGCTCTAATTCATCATCATCACCACTGTTTTACGTCCATTCTTCCATGCTAACATGGGTTGGACGAGTTGTCCTGTTATGAGCAATGTTAGATCAGGTGACCATGCTTTGCTTATACAGAACTGATTTTCGCTTGGTTTCTACAGCTGGATGCCCTTCTTAAAGCCAACCTCATTTTCAAATTTTAAACAGATACTTAAAGAAGACAGGTAAAAAAGAAAATGACTGTATTAGATGTGTTGTCTGGTTTACAGTATGAGGTGAGACCATCGTGTATGTGTGACAAAAAACAACAACAAAAATAAACAGTGGAAAAATCTTCCAGATACACCAGATTCTTCGTTTTACCATTCGTGCATAGTATATGAAGATTTCTAGGTGTTCCCATTCGTGAACAATCTACATATAACTGTCCATGGGTAAAAAGTGATTCTCTTGTATTCAATCCTACAACTTTGAAACTCTGAGCCTGACCTTTATGTATGGTCATAGCAAAACTGGCTCTAACAGGGAACTGAAGTCTTGAGAATTTGAATGGGAGCAAGATAGAAGAAGGGATAAGGGGAATCTTGGGAATAAATGCATTTTCTCTTTGATGATTGCCTGAAAGAATAGAGGCCTCAAGGAGATGGTTCATTTTCCACCTGAATATAAAGTGAGTGCCGTGGTTGGTCCAGGTTTCTCAAAAGGATGATGGGTGTTCTAATCTTTTATATTATATGTAGATATAGATAATTACGAGGTGTGTCAGAAAAGTTCCAGAACTGATGTCACAAACGATTTATTTCAAACCCAAACTTCACACTAAGAGTTTTCTCCTTCAAAGTAATCCCCCTGGAGTATGTAACTGTAATCTCAGCTTTCTGCAGCGATCAAACTTTTTTCTTCATAATTTTATATACATGTCCTATATGAGCGAGACACGGTCACCCGACCAACCTTGCCTCAAGTGGGACAACTCCCATCTAACCCATGCTAGCGTGGAAAATAGACGTTAAATGATGATGATGATGATGTCCTCTGCTTCAGGTCGTCAAGCAATGAGCACAGAGCAATGAACAAACTTGAAAACTCCGTCAGAAGCACTGGGATTGCTGCAGCAAGTGTATGGAGATGAGACGATGTCACGCTCACGTGTTTTTGAGTGGTGCAAGAGGTTTAAAGAAGGACGTGAGGACGTGGAAGATGACCCCAGGAGCAGAAGGCCCTCAACAACCAGAACTGAGGTCGACGTTGAGTGCGTCAGGCAGATGGTGCGTAGCGATCATCGGCTGACTGTTCGAATGATGGCAAATGAGCTGGGCATGAATCGGGACAGCGTCTGGAAGATTCTCACTGAAGATTTGGACATGCGGAAAGTCTGCGCGAAGATGGTGCCAAAACTGCTGAACGATGACCAGAAGGGTCGATGCATGCAAATGTGCCAGGACATCCTCGAGCGTCTTGAAACCGAACCAGACTTGATAGGGACAGTCATCACCGGTGATGAGTCATGGATCTTCGAGTATGACCCGGAGGTGACCCGTTTTGAAGACGTGGATGACATCAAAAAGGCCGTGACAACGGAACTGCGGAGGATTCCGGAAGGATCCTTCCAGGAGTGCATGCAAGCATGGCAGAAAAAGATGGAAAAGTGCATTAGACTCCAGGTGGATTACTTTGAAGGAGATAAACTCAGTGTGAAGTTTAGGTTTGAAATAAATCTTTTGTGACATCAGTCTCTTGGAACTTTTCTGACCCACCTCGTATGTGTAAATCAGCGTTCAAATTGATGGAGATGCTGGCCGTGAAACATGATTGTCACTGACAATGAACACGCAGAGAAAATCCTTTATGATTGATTCCCAACTTGATAGAAATAGCAGTCAAGTTGATATGCACACCTGGGATGTTTTTCTTCTTTGATTTTATAAAATTAGTATCAATAAACCTTCCTAGGTGTACCCTCATTCCATTGCTGTACTTACTTTTTGATTGACAGTTTTCGTTTTTCTGAGATGCGTGAAGAAACCAACCAACAAACATCTCTCTTTTATATGTTTAGATTAGAGTTCCGCTGAATAATCAGAAGATAATCAGTATTGATCATACTGGATATTTTGATGATTAATCTGCATCTGCATTTTTTTTTTGCCAATTAATCAGTATTTCTTGGGGCCGTATTCATGAGTGATAAAAGGCAAGAGGCTGAATTAAGTGCAAGAATTGCAGGAGCTGGTGCAGTAATGCACCAGCTTCAGCATTTGGTAATCAGAAGAAAGGAGGTAGGTGTAAAAGCCAAACTCACTATCTTCAATTCGGTATTAGTGCCAACCCTTACCTATGGTCATGAACTTTGGATAATGACCATAAGAATATGATCACGAATACAAGTGGTCGAAATGGGGTTCCTCCAAAGGGTCTTTGGAGTAACGATACTCGATAGAGTATGTAGCTTGGAGGTCAGAAAGTCACTCCAGGTAAAACCACTACTTCTCTGAATTGAGAGATCACAGTTGATACTATGGTATGTGGTTAAAATGTCTCAGGAAAGAATTGCTGGACAGATTTTACTGGCTGCTTCTGATACTCATTTGTTTCAGCTGAGTAGACTGGAGCAACATGAGATGAAGTGCCTTGCTCAAGGACACATCAAACTGCCTGATCCAAGAATTGAACTGTAATGATCATGAGTCCAATACATTAACCACCAACTAACTCTTTACCTACTGAAGAATGAAGCAAAAAGAGCTGTAAACATTGGTCAAAAGACAGGCTGTGGTTGAATGAAATAGCCATAAGATATTACTGGTACATGCACAAACCAACACTCCTTAAAAAGGAAAAGGAAAGAAAGGGTTGCTGGATCAGGGCTGACCTGGGGTTAATCAATCTTTTTTGCAGGAGAGGGGATGTAAAGTTACTCCTGTATGGATTTGAACTTGGAACCAGAAGTCAAAATTAAATACAAGTACTCTACTGTCTCAGATATCCACCAATCCTTCCCACACAGACTAATCTATTATATATACTAATATACTAATCCACTAAATATATTGATCCATAACACTCACTGACCCAAAACACACCCTGATACATCAGAAACACTGATTGAGACAACAAACTAATCCATCACACACCCTGATCCACTCTATACATTGATCCATCATACACACTGACCCAACATGCTCAGTGATCCACCTCACAAGCTAATCCATCAGAGATGGTAACTGACCAGACACTCTGATCCAACATGCTCAGTGATCCATCTCACAAGCTAATCCATCAGAGATGGTAACTGACCAGACACTCTGATCCAACATGCTCAGTGATCCATCTCACAAGCTAATCCATCAGAGACAGTAACTGACCAAACACTCTGATGCATAACACACACTGATCCATCAACACATTGAACTAATACATCCACTGATCCATCAAGCACACCGGTCCAACATTAATTGATCTATTATATACACTAATCCATCCTATATACTGTTCCATTAACCACACACACAGATCTATTCTATTACCTTGTTGTCTGGCAGTATCATCCTTAGGGATGCATTGGTTCTCACTTGACTCTTACTTCTGGTTCTGGGACATTTTCAGCCACACCCTGATAACCGGTTCTATTGATTGATCTATTTATAAACTGATCCCGCTTAACATTGATTTGCTAGATAAGCTAAGTTAACCCTTTTCTGAAAAACAAAGATTTGTGAAAATGGTGACTCTCTCTAGTTTCTGTAGTTGCTATTTAACCCTAGGTCAGTTCTGATCCAGTAGGCATCTGATAAAATATATATCAGCCTTTAGCACCTTGTCTTTTATATTGAGACGCAGAATATTTAGGATCACATTATCTAATGTCTCCTACCCTTGTAGTTCGATTTAATACGAGGGAGATTTTGTTGCTATTTCTTGCAATTCGAGTAACTTCATTGAGGCTCCCTATAAATTTCTGTGTTGTCAGTGAGTGAGAGACACATCTCCCGGATAGGATATTGAGCTGTTGTAGATAGCTTTTCTCATGGATGGGATTGAACCCTATGCCAGTAAAGCATTCAATTCCATCATACACACTGTCATCCACTTTTTCAAAGATAATTTGGCTGGTTGTCTACCTTGAACATAGACACTCTCTCAACAACCTAATCTTTAAACTCTTGAGGATTATTCTTCCTTCAACAGTCACATAATCAGTTTAAATTGGACTGTCTTCCATCCACACTGTCTTCCATCCACAGAGTTCAGTGAATTACCGCTGATGTGATACACAGTAAAATATCAGATATCCTATCTTGATTCAATCATACACATAAGACTGGATATAAAATAATATGAAAATATATTTCAGGTGATTTCATCTTCAGAACTGAATGGCTGTTCAATAATACTAATGATTTCTAATTTAGACACAAGGCCAGAAATTTCGAGAGGAGGGGAAAGTCAATTATATTGTCCCCGGTGCTTGGCTGGTACTTTATTTTATAAACCATTTTGTCTAATGGTCCTGCCAACCCACCACCTTGTAACTGACAACAATAATAATAATTTCTTTTAACTGCCCAAGGGTGCTAATAATAAGAATAAGAACAACAACAACAATAATGGTTTCTAATTTAAGCACAAGGCCAACAATGTTGGCAGAACTATGAACAAAGATATTCCATCCTATATTTCTATCTAATGTGTCCTTTCTTTTTTGAAGATAGTGGATTGGCAGTATCAGTAGAGCATCTGACACATGCTTTGCAGCAATGTGAATGTCTCTATGTTCTGAGTTCAAATCTGGCAAGGTTAACTTTACCTTTCATCTTTACAGGGGCCAATAAAATAAAGCACCAGTAACAAACTGGAGCCGATTTAATTGACTTTACCCTCCCCCTAAATTGTAGGCCTTGTATCTAAATCAGAAACCATTATTAGGTCAAGAGGGCAGTGGATTGGCAGTATCTGTAGAGTGTCAGACAACATACTTTGCAGCATAGAGTTACAGCCCTTTACATTCTGAATTCAAATTTCGCCAAGGTTAGCTTTGCCTTTCATTCTTACAGGGTCAATAAAATAAAGTACCAGTAATGCACTGGGGTCGATTTAATCGACTTTCTCATTTCCTTCAAATTATTGCTTTTTGCCAAATGTAGAACTATTATTAGCAGATCGAATGAACATGTACAATAGTCTCTTGACTGACAGTTTTCTCTGTGAGACAAAAGATAAAGGACTGTGATGATAAGTAGGGAAATGCTGTGAGACCCACCAAACTAATAACAGCATGGACAAAAAGGACACAAGATGATGGTGGTAATGATGATGATATATATGTACTCTACATTTCAATTGGTTTGATTTCCAATCAAAACATAATCCAGATGTAAAAATTATAAACTACCACATATATTCATGTATGTGAACTAGTGGCCAGGGTGATGAGCTTATAATTATACAGTTGTGGATTTGATTCCGACTGGTATTGTGATATTGAGCAAGACTGACCATTAAAACACCCCAGAAACCTCCTATGAGATGCAACCTCATGGGAAGCCAGCTAAACTTGCATAGGTGTGAAATTTAAATTTCATTTCATACTCATAAATTACATCCCCGTTTCCACAATTATATGATGTGAAAAACAATCATTTGACTAGATCTACAAATCTTCATCTTCAATTAACGTCCGTTTTTTTTCTCCATATTGCCATAGGTTGAACAAGTTGACACAAACTAAGTCAGTAGTTTATCAGAGTTACTATCCTCCCAGTGGGCTGTGGAATATATATCACTTTTATATGTTCCAGTTTGGTATGGTTTCTACAGCTAGATGTCCTTCCTAACACTAACCACTTTACAGAGTGTATTGGGTGCATTGTATCATGGCCCTAACACTAGGGAAGTTGTGTCTTTAACACAACTGAAGAGTCCTTGCAACCTTTTGTTTGGTATGGTTTCAACAGTTGGATATGCACCAAACACTTTACAGATTGTAATGCCAGCTCTAAAATTTTAAATATATGATTCATTGTGTTTTATGTAAAATAGACATGCAATTTCTACACAAGTATATAGAGTAAATAATATTCAGATAATCTTTTTTATACGAACAATATTGAGTGGAATCATCAAAATCACTATTTCATGTCTATTTTTCATACTTGCATGGGTTAGATAGGAAATGTGTAATGGGGGAAAATGCAGGGAATTTGTCTGTCATAGCCACATGGATACAGCTTAACACACCCATAGTGTGATATATACGTTTATCGTACATAAACATATTGTATATGCATTCATATGCACCTCTATTATGAACACACTATGTTAGTGTTACTACTAATTAATATACATACACGACAAAAAGCACCCAGCCCACACTGCAAAGTGGTTGTGTAGGTGTCACGACAAAAAGCACCCAGTACTCACTGTAAATGAAGTTGGCATTAGGAAGGGCATCAGGCTGTAGAATTCAAGCCAGAATCAGTCCTGTACGAACAAGACATGGTCACCTGACCTAGCATTGCCACAACAGGACAACGCGTCTAACCCATGCTAGCATGGAAAATGGACATAAGACGGAGGTGATGATGATATATGTATATACACGCGCAAATATATATGTATATAATGCGCGAGCATCGAGTGCTCAACCAGCATACCGCCTACGAATGCATTTACCTGCAATAACTATATATATATCATTGTCATGATATATATATGTAAATATATATAATTATAATGAATAAACGATTTTTGTAACATCAGCATCTTTATTAATGTTATCATTATACTGAATCTCCATCGTAACTACAAAGTACGAATGTTGAGAGCTTTCTCTTGCTTGCTCTTGTTTTTACCAAAACAACCTCTTCGGAAAGTATATATATACATATATATATGTGTGTGTGTGTGTGTGTGTGTGTGTGTGTGTGTGTGTGTGTGTGTGTGTGTGTGTCTTACGTTGGTACCACAAAACATCTGGCCTACTCTGTAAGTGGTCGTGTAGGTGTCACGACAAAAATCACCCAGCACACACTGTAAATGTGGTTGGAACTAGGAAGGGCATCCAGCTGTAGAAAACCAGCCAGAAACTGTCCTATATGAGCGAGACACAGTCACCTGACCCAACTTGCCTCTAAATGGAACAAACACGTCTAACCCATGCTAGCGTGGAAGATGGACATTAAACAATGATGATAATATATATATACATAACATCATTTAACGCCCGTTTTGACAGAGAGCAACAGTGATATGGATGGAGTGGAAGTTTAAGACCAGAAATAAATAGGAAGCACAACACAAGTAATCATTGAGGAGGTCAGAGAATGTGTAACAAAAGAACTTTGAGAAGCAAATGAATAAAAAAAAAAAGAGTTAAACTGAAAATTATATGTTGCTTATGTTTCTTTCTGTTGGCAATATTGGCAACATGACCATCTCCAAATATAACCAATATCGGTTTCAACACACGATTTCACACCAAGAATCATGCATAACAAATACATAAACGTATATATATATATACAATGTAAATGAAAATCCAAGAGTGTTTAATCTTTCAAACATTTAATCAAATCCTAGCACAAGGCCGGATTCATCGGAGTTGATGCCGGCCTTGTGTTAGGATGTGATTAAATTTTTGAAAGATTAAACACTCTTGGATTTTGATTTTCATTTACATTGTACTTCAGGGTCTGTATTATACTTGTTATTTTACATCAAACTATTTTCATACTTGTAACTGGGTAATATTTATTATTACCCACCATATATATATATTTATATATAGCTATACTATATATATATGTGTGTGTGTGTACACACATACATATGTAATGTGCATGTATAGGTACATACATCGCTTGTGTATGTTCCTGTGTACTGGATATTTTTCTAAACACAATTTAAAGAGAAAGACTTGGGAAAAGAAGGAGAGATAGAGTGAACGGAGACAGACACATACACACGTATATTTATAGGTGTATAATGTGTTTAAAGGTAAAGCGGCTTCTGTCGTATCTTCTTT
>OZ024741.1:234587408-234637408 GCA_964016885.1 Eledone cirrhosa | reverse complement strand
ATTGTTATCATTTCTCCCGTTAGTCTTAATATTATTGCCATTCTTCCACTTGCTTGCTATTGTTATTGCTATTGTTGTTGCTAGTGTGGTTATTGCTGTTTTAAAATGTTCTTTAGTTTTGTTTTTGTTTTTTAGTTAGTTTTTGTTTAGTTGTAAAAATAATAAAAATGGAAGAGAAGAATTTTTCTGCCTCTCGCCGACGTTAATTTTGTTTTGAGTTTGTTTCTCTTTCTCTTCTTGAGTTCTTGCTTTGTCTTTTTGGGGAGAGTTTATATTTATTTTTTTATTTTCGTTTTACTTTCTTTAATACGCTGCCTTGTTTTTTGTGGGAGAGAAGGGGATAGATAGTGTATGTGTGAGAGAGAGAGAGAGAACCTTGACTGGGAACAACAACAACAACACTTGGAAGCAGTTGTATGGATAGCTGGATGTAGTGTCGGACGATAGGGAAGAGGATGTTATGTGAAAGGAGGAGGACGAAGAAGGCATGGATGGTAATTGATAAAGGTGGGGGTGGCTTTGTAGTAGCAGTGGTGGTGTGGTGTGGTGATGTGGTGACGGTAAGGGTGGTGATGTGGTACGGGGGATGTAGTGACGGTAAGGGTGGTGATGTGGTACGGGGGATGTAGTGACGGTAGGGGTGGTGATGTGGTACGGGGGATGTAGTGACGGTAGGGGTGGTGTGACATGTAGTGACGATAGTGTGGTGTATACAGTGATGGTAGTGATGGTGTGATAGATACAATGGTGGTGGTGGATGCATTAATACTGGTAGTGGTGCTGCCCTGTCCGTGTCTATATGTCGCAACTCTGTATGTTCTTTATTTGTGCAGTGGAGGTGAGCATGTGTTTACTCTTTGGCGTGACTGTTGAGGGTGGGGCTATAATGTGACGGTTGCCCGTAAGGGAGAAGGGAAGACCATGTAAAAGTCCCACTGTGTCACAGGCTTTCCCTCACCATCCGTCTCTCTCACTTTAATTTTCCCAGTCTGTCACATTTCTCTGTGGATCTGTGCATGTATATGTCTATATATATATATATATTGCTGATAGAATATATATATATATATAAAAATGAGCGGAACAAGTAATCGTCAAACAATCTTTTAAATAAATTAAAAAACGATTTAAATATTCACCTGTTCTATTTATATATATATATATATTGTATCAGCAATAGAAAGACCAATGGAAACATTGTTTCTTTGGTCCGATTTGACAAGTTCCATCCCCACTCGGTAAGCAAATGAGGTTTGGGATCTTCTCAATTGAACTCTATATGGATATATGTACATGTGTATATGCCTGTATGTATAGAAAAAGAGAGAGAGAGATGTGTATATATAAGCACTAAGTTCACCCTGTGGTATGGTTGTACTGGTGCCATGATAAAAAAGCATTAAGTACATGCTCTAATGTGGTTGGCTTTAGGAAGGGCATCTAGCTGTAGAAAACCAAAACAGATTTGTATGAGGAAGACGTGGTCACCTGACCTGGCTAAATTCGTGCAAACATGAAAATTACATGTGAAATGATGTTTTTCATGTCCATTCTTTGTTTTGTTTTATTGTCTTACATGCATCCCACCAACAGATCAATCATTCGATCTATTATGCAAACTGGTATCACAAGTGCAGTACCACCTCAAGCAGTCTTTGTATCTTAACACTTTTGACATCAACCTGCTCAAAACCAGCCGTTTCTATGAAACAAAAGCACACATTTTAAAGGGTTCCTTCTTAAATTAATATTTTCCAACAAAAGAATATTTTCTTATAATACATATAAGATCTTAATGAAATTATAATTTTAGTAAATCCTTTCCAAATTCTTAATTAATTAACATACAAGGTATTTCATTAGAAATATGGTAACAGAAGCATTAAACTGGTTAGATGGGTCTCTTTTCTCAGAATATAGAACTCCATAGAGTAGACACCTTGAAATTCAAACAGTATGGCCTGTTAACCTCTTCAGTCTGTTATATTGCAAGAGAGCTTCTATGTTTATGATATGCTTGTGTGTGTATAATCAGTGGCAATCCATGAAACTCAGAGTAGAAACAAAGTGAAATCTCAGTAATATATATATATATTCCATACACTCCCATGCCCTAACATCCCACCCTACTGAAGTCCCTATTCCACACTGTAAATGTGGTTGGCATTAGGAAGGGCATCCAGCCATAAAAACCAAGCCAGAAACAGTTCTGTATCAGCTAGACACGGTCACCTGACCTCAACCTGTCTAACCCATGCTAGAGTGGAAAAAAAACGTTAAATGATAATGATGATATATACAGGGAAACCACAAATCAGAGTAGTACTCTATGCATGGGAAAAAGCTGGGTGGGTCTAAAGGAAGGTAAAAACCCATCCTTGATACTTAGCAGTTCCAGCTTATATTCAGCAAGCTTTTTCAAAGGTGTACATGTAATGGTAGCGCACTTGTCCAGCAAACAAGGGATGTGGATTTGACTCCCATGTGTGCTGATGCCCATCTTTTTTCCCTTCAGTGGGTTTATGCATATCGTTATTAGACCATTTTATTTAAAGTTATGGCGAAACCTTCTAATTCAATTTATATATATAATTGCCAGAAACAGTTCTGTATGAGCTGCATACAGTCACCTGATCCAACCTGCCTCAAATGGAATAACCCGTCTAACCCATACTAGCGTGGAAGGTGGACGTTAAACGGCGATGATGATGATGATCAGATATACCTATATATATTTGTGTGTGATATGTGGAGTGTGAGTCAACAAAAGGTAGAGGCAAAAATACATATTGGGTGCACTCTCAATGAAATGTATATGTAGCAATAGTCTCACAGTTTGTATATGGTGAGTAGGAAGAAAACTCAACCAACTGAGATTATCCTTGTAATTTCATAACCAAAACTCCCTATAGGAATGTTCAAGTAATGAGCAGCAAGCAAGGGAAGAAACTACTACACCCTGAGCTGATCGAAATATTTTGAAACAATTTAAGACAATATACACCTTACATAGAATACAAGGGTTAGCATTTGGAAGGCCATCCAGCTGGAGAGGTGGTGCCAAAATGGTCTCTCAACCATCTGATTCCCATGCCAGCAGGGAAAACAGACATAAAATGGTGGACGCTGATGATGATATATTTTTAAATAAATATATATTTATGCATGTGTATAACAGTTGGAGAAGTTATGATAGACCATGTCAGCATTGAAGTGGGACTATTGACTTCCTAGACAGGCTGAGGGTCTGCATCTCACTTATGTAGTTTCACGTTCTACTGAGTGCACCAGCACAAGAGAGGTTGTCATGTCTTTGACATAACTGAAAGATACTCCCAATCCTTCATTTGGCAAGCTTTCTATGGGTGGATGCCCTTCCTATCATTAACCACTTTACAGTGTGTACTGGGTGCATATATATATACACACACAGATAAATATATGTATGTATATATATTTATACATGTGTTTAGAAGACAGCTGCAATTGAAATTTGAAAATTGAATTAGTAGCTACATACACTTTAGTTGCATGAAGGACATGATGGTCTCCTTGGTGTTGGTGACCTATATGGTAAACACATCCAGTACACATTGTAAAGTGGTTGGATGGACCCTTCAGTTGCGTCAAAGACATGACAGCCCCTCTAGTGTTGGTGTCAATATAAAATGCATTCAGTAGACCACAAGACTGTATGTAAGTGAGATGTGGACCTCCAACCTGTCTGGGAGGTCAGTAGCCTTGTTTGAGTACTGACGCGGTCTGTGAAGAGCTTTCCAACCCTTGTCAGTGGGGAAAATGGATATTAAATGATGATGATATATAAATATTACCATAATCATCATCATCACCTGTAAGCCTGTATTTTCATGCTTGCATGGGCAGGACAAGACATTTCTAAAGCAGGTTTCTTCTCTGGAGAGATGCCTTTCATAATGCCAACCAATACTTTATTTTTAAATTACATTATAAACTGTTTTTCTGCATGTATTGTTTTTGCGTATCTTAAACAATTGCTCCCACAGTATTTTACTGAGACATACATGTGCACACCCCAAAACACACATGTATTCATATACGATGGACTGTCTTATAGTCTCTAACTACGATCTAAGATGTTCACTTCACTCCATGCTGTTTCAGATTCAATCCTGTTGCCCTGCACTGTGTAAGTAAATTTGGTAGTTAGAGACTGTAAGGAAGCCTATCGTATACGACGTATACATGAGTGTGTGTATATATATATATCATCATCGTATATTATATCGTTATACACACACGAGAAGACTGCTAGTACTGACACTTAATGCATGTGGATAAAGACAGTTGATTAAATAAGTGCTAGAGCTTCCAAGATGAAGACACGTGCAGAAATGGCAAAAGTTGATCTCAGACAGTTCAACTTCAGAATAAGGATGACAAAGCAACGCAACAAGTAGTGAAACAGTGATTTGGAGAAGACCTGTCCAACCCATACAACCATAGGCATAAATTCATGAAGATGATATAATATATATACATACGTCTGTGTGTGTATGTGTGTGTTAGATCACCATTGGTTCTAGTTGATTCGATCAAGAAAACAGCTTGCTGATACAATCAATGCACAAGAGGCTGTGCATTCCACAGACAAATGTAATTATGAAGGAGATTCAGCATGACACAGTATATGACAAGGCTGGCCCTTTGAATTACAGGTACAACATGAAATAAAGTGTCTTGTCCAAGGACACAATGTGACAGTCGGAATCAAGTTTACAACCTTATAATTGTGAGTTGAACATGTTAAACATTAAGCTATGTACCTTCACAGCTCTGCTGGATGTGTAATATTAATGTGCAGGAACGATAGAGCAGAAATTATTGAGGGAAAAGCAGGATATAAGTGGAATCAGAAATAATTGTTTCTACTTTGGGCACAAGGCCAGCAATTACCCAGTGCATTACTGGTACTTTATTTTATCGACCCCGTAAGGATGAAAGGCAAAGTCAACCTCGGCGGGATTTGAACTCAGATCGTAAAGGGACGTAACTATGCTGGAAAGCATGGCGTCCGACCCTCTACCGATACTGCCAATCCACCCCAAAGATAAGACTATGCTAGAATAGGCAGAGGATGCATATGGAGGGTGTCAGCTGTATAAAGAAATGCCAAGCACCAAAAAGGGATGGAGCCTGTGGAAGTGGGAGACCAAGGAAGACATGGGGACAAGAGATGAAAACTGATATCAAGAAGCCAGAACCTTACTAAGATGACAAATGGTAACATGTCACACTGGAGAAGACCTTCCCATTGGAGCAAGCATGAAGTGATTGCTAAAATAATGATTTCTACTATAGGCACAAGGCCAGCAATTTGGGGTGAGGGGAAAATTGATTAAATCGATCCCCGTGCATTACTGGTGCTTTATTTTATCGATCCCATAAGGATGAAAGACAAAGCTAACCTCGGCGGGATTTGAACTCTGAATGTAAAGGGCCATAACTCGATGCTGCAAAGTATATTGTCCGACGCTTATTATTTAGTTTGAATGAAATTAGCTATTATTATTACCACTGGGTGAGGGTGGTGGATTGGCAGTATTGGTAGAGGGTCGGACGCCATGCTTTGCAGCATAGAGTTACGGCCCTTTATAATCTGAGCTCAAATCCCGCCGAGGTTAACTTTGCCTTTCATCCTTATGGGGTAGATAAAATATAGTACCAGTCACGCACTGGGGTCGATTTAATCGACTTTCCCTCCCCTCAAATTACTGGCCTTGTGCCTATATAAGAAACCATTATTACCACTGGGTAATTGCTGGCCTTGTGCCTAACGTAGAAACAATTATTACCAGGTCGAGAGAGTGATGGATTAGCAGTATTAGTAGAGTGTCGGACATGCTTTGTGACAAACCTTTACATTCTGAGTTCAAATCCTGCTGAGGCTAGTTTTGCTTTTCATTCTGCAGGATCAATAACGTACTGGGGTAAATTTAATCGACTTTCCCCCTTCCCTTCAAATTTCTGGCCTTGTGCCAAATGTGGAAACAATTATTTTGTTAAGCACTATTTGATCTGTCCACATTTAGTCCTCCACCATCACCTATCATAATTATTTTTGCTAGATTCGCAGAATCATTAGAAATTCAGACAAAATGCTTTGCATCATTTCGTTATGGCCCTTTTCATTCTGAGTTTAAATCCCACTGAGGTCAGCTTTGCCAGTCATCCTTCTAGGGTTGATAAAATAAAGTACCAGTAAAGTACTGGAGTTAATTTAATCAACTTTCCTCTCACCCCCAAATTACTGGCTTCGTGCCTATGCTAGAAATAATGATTTTTCATAATTGTTATCACTTTACCTCTCTCATATGCCAACAATGCCTATATAATGAGCATCCAAGTGTTCATATCCAGTAGCACTGCTTCTAACCATAATGCTTTCTTCATCACCCCTACTACTACCCATTCTTCTTTCTCTTCCATGTGATCCTAAACATTTTCATTACCATCCATCTTTGCTGCTATCCATCACTTGCTCTCCCTTATCATGTCTCATATTAATTAATATCTCATCACTCTACCCATGCTGTTATTTCTTCAACCTCTTACCCACTACCAACATATACCTATCACCATACTCCTCTTGGTCATCATTGCTTTCAAAGAATTGAGACTACATAGGAATCTTAGTGTGTTTTAACCATGTCAGGGACTATATTTCATTTGTAGTATAGCTGATACAAGATGCCCTACTGATGTTCAATCATTTTAAGGTAATTGATGGACTTAGTCACATACATTTATACACACATACATATATAAATATTGAGAGAGAGAGGGGAATAAAGAGTTGGAGAATTTACTATCAAATTGAAAACACTCTATGAGTATTTGACTCAGTGAAAATATCGTCAAAGCAAAATAACTTTGTAGATTTTGTAGATGGTGAATAGCAGCACTAACATCGCTTAATCCTTTAAAATGTTCCTTTCTCACACCAAAGTCCTATGTCAACTTCGTTAAGGCATACCTTATGGTCAAAGCCGTTGCACCTGTGGTCATTCGATTATGATCCAATGTCTCCTATAGTGCAGGATTTCAGTGCTATTTCTAGTACACTCAGCAACGACATAAAGATCCACTATGTGGTGTATATAGCATGGATATATACAATATTTGAGCAAGTTTTATACTGTAATGAAAATGTGTATATATATGATATATATATATATGTGTGCGTGTGTATGCATGTATGTATGTGTCTGGTTTATAACATTTTGATGTATGAGAATCAGCACCGTGAAACTAATACGTATATATATATATATATATATATATACATACATACATATATATATATATATACATACATATATGTGTGTGTGTATATATATATAATGTGCTAGTCCCGTTATCCTCTTATATATATATATATATATATATATATTTATTTGTGTTGAAATGTTTCAGAAGGCAATATTAGTTGTACCTAAATTTATCTTGACAAGAACAAAAGTAAATCCCTACAGACAAAAAAAAAAAGAAAATGAGGAACCAAAAAATGTAACGAGATGCTGTGATGTTCATGCCTTTCCGACGTTCCATTGTGATACGAGGTGAGATAGCCACAACGTCACGCGGACCTGGTTTTGCGAAAGAGGCTTACTTTGCACTTTGTAAATAAATATTGCGCAAGTAAGTTTGATATAAGTATCTATTTATATTCATATTAGAATCTATTTATATTCATATCACAGTCTATTTATATAAGTGTGTGTGTGTGTGTGTGTTGGAGATATTTCCTGGCTTACGTCTCTTCCCCCCTTCTATAAACCACTTGAGGTGTGCGTGTGTGGGTTCTTTATTTAAGCTTAAAGCAGCGGAGCCAATGTGGACAGTTGACATATTCTGTATACGTATATATGAGTGTTCGTATACAAGGGGTGTATATATATATATACATATTGACACACACATACATTTATATATATATATATTTAGTTTGATATGTATGTTTGCGTGTATGTATATATATGAGAAAAGACAGGCAAACTCATATACATGTGTCTGTGTGTATATGTATGTATGTGTCCCATCTCACCAGAACGCCATGGAAACGGGCCAGTAGAGCAATAGAAAGATGAATTGCGGTATTATTTAGAAGAACAACAGTAACAGCAGCAGCAACAACAGCACGAACAACGGGGAACGAGGATAAGAAGAATTATAGTAACAATCATAAAGTAAATAAATATTAAAAAATATACTACTACTAATAATAATAATAACGGTTATAGTAATTAATAACGAACCTGGTCATCAGTAGCAGCAGCTGTAGTAATAGTAGTAGTAGTAGTGGTGGTAGCAAGGGTGGCTATAGTATGGATAGTGTGTATGTGTGAAACTGTTTTGTTAAGTTGACTGAGAAAGGTGGAGGGAAATATGAGAATGAGTAAGAGAGAAAGATAGAAACAAAAAAGGGAGGGAAAATATTAGATGGGGTATATGAATGGGGAGATAATAAAAAAGTAGTAGAGGGAGACATAAAGAGTGAAGGAGTGAATGTACGGGGATGGGAAGAGAGAAAGAGAAAGAGAGAGGCAATTAGACTGGGTAAAATGTGAGTAAGAGGGGAGAAGTGACAGAGAGAAACATAAAATAGAAGTAATAGAGAGAAAGAGGAAAACAGAGAGAAAGAAGGGGGAAAGAGAGAGAAGGAACTAGAGAATAGGTTATCCTCTAGAAGGATGAAAATACAAGTGGATATGAGATTGTATCAAGAGTCAGGGAAAAAGGAATGGGAGAGTGTTAAAAAATATCGTGGAGTTAAAACAAAAAAACAGTAGCAAAGGACAGCATAAAATAAATGGAAGGAAAATTTGAATTAAAAATGAAGAAATTAATTTTGTTGTTTTTTCTTTTAAGGATATTTTCTGTAGGTTTTTCTATTTTTTTCTTGTAAAGAAGAAATATGTAATAAAAAAAGGTTGGTAAAACATAAGAGATGTGTAAAGAGAAAGAGTTAGAGGATAACAGAGCATGATAGTAAGTTAGATGTAAAGAGGGAGAGGGAGGAGAGAAAAAAGCATTCGGAGGAAGAAAAGCAGAAAGTTTAAAGAGAGGTGGAAGAGAAAGTGTAAAAAACATAGAAGTGAAGTAGAAGCAGGAAACTTTGTGAGGAAAAAGAGGAGGAAGGGGAGAAAACCAAAACACTCGGATATAAGAAACAGTATGAGAAAGGTAGGCCAGAGAGAGAGAGAGAGAATATAATATTGAGAGAGAGGGATTCAGAGATACAAGATATACAGAGATAATGTAAGTGAGGGAGAGAAGGGGAGGAGAAAAACGTTAAAAAATATCAACGCAGAGATAGGTTAAAGATAGGCTAGAGGTAGGAGGAGGAGGATGACAGCAGGAGTAGGAGGAAGCTGAGATAGATAAAAAAATGAAAAGAAAAAAACTAGCGTGACACACAGACAGACCAGAGCTATGGTGCTTTTTTTATAAGTTTATTCAGGAACTTTGCTTTTATTGTTTTATATTGTTGTTGTTGCTACCGATTTTTCCCCTTTCTCTTATCTATTTTATTTTTTATTTTTTCACAGAATGACTCAGTTTATCGCAGAATTGGAGAAAGGGAAGACGAGAGAGATACAGAGATATGTGTGAGGGTAAGAGAAAAGGAGGACGAAAGACATAGACATACGTAAGAGAGAGGGGAAAGATAAAGAGAGATAGAGAGTAGGGAGAAAGATGCAGAGGAGAGAGAGAGAGCTAGAAAGAATCAAGTTTTAAAAAATGAGAGAGTGAGAAAGACAGAATGAGATAGAGAGAAGTGTATGAAGGAGAGAGAAATGATATATAAAGAGAGAGGGAGAGAAATAAAAAGAAAAATTAAAACGAGTGAGAAAGAAAAAAAATGAGAGAGAGATATAGCTAGGTGTGTGGAGAGAGAGAAAAAGCAAAAGAGTAGTAAAATAACGAGAGAGATAGAGAAGGGGTGTAAGGGAGAGAGTAGAAAGATAGTGAGAGGGGTGTAAGGGAGAGAGAAGAGAAATATAAAAAAGATAGAGGGGGAGAAAAAACAATAAAGAAAGAGGAAAAAGATATACACAGAGAAAGCAAAGAGAGTGAGGTTGCAAAAAAATAAGACAGTTATAAATAGAGAAAGAGGGAAGAAACAGAAAGAGTGGTAGATTTAGAGAAAAACAGAGATAGATAGGGAGAAATGAAAGGAAAGAGTGATGGAGGTTGTAAAAAAATAAGGCAGTGAGAAAAAAGGAAGTAAAACAAGAAGGAGTGAATGAAGAGAAATGCGTGTAAGAGGAGAGGAAATAAATAAGAGAGGGGGTAGTTGTAAAAAAAAAAAAAGAACTTTGAGAAAGATTGATATTGTAACAGAGGGAGAGGGGAAGAGAAAGATAAAAAGGAGAGGACATAAGAATCAGTATAAGAGAGAAGGCAGAGAAAAAAGGGGGAAAGACTAAGAGAGAGAGTGAAGAAGGAGAAAGATATAAAAAAAAGGATTGAGAAGAAAGGGAGTTTTAAGAGTAGTTGATATATAGATAAATTGAAAGAGACGTGATTTTTTTTTTTAGAGTGGGAGAAAGGTGAGAAAGAAAGGGCAGAAATATAAAGGGAAAGGAAGAGGGGACGCAATGAAAAAATAGTAAAAGAGAAGAGGTGAAATAGGGCAAGAATGGATATATAATATATATATATATATATATATAATGATTAATGATATATATAAATAAAAATAGAAGGAGGAAGAATAAGGGAAAGAAGGAAAGCTATCGTTAAAGATAGAGAGTGTAACAAATAGAGGAAGGGAGAAATAGGGCAAAGATAAAGTGAGAAAAAAAGAGTGGAAGAGAGACGAAAGAAGCAAACGAGTGTGAATGAAATAAATAGAGAGAAAGGGAAAGGAATTAAGAAAGAACAGAGAGAAGAAGAATGTGTGAGTGAGTTTTAAAAAAATAGGAAGAGAGTGAGTGAGAGAAGATCATTGTTTGAAAGAGGGGAAATTTAACAAAAGAGAGACTGTACGACACACAGACATCATGTGTGCTTGTGTGGAACTAACAGACTCTTGTATTGAGGAATGGAATTTAGAGAAGTAACAAAACAAAAAAAACAAATTTATAGAATGGTAGTAATTTGTGGCAGTGGTGGTGATGGTGATGGTGGTTGTCGTGATAGTGGTGGGGTGGTGATGTTAGCCGCAGTGGTGATGGTGGTAAAGGGGGTGATAGTCGTGATACTGGTGAGGGTAATGGTGATGAAGGTGGTTGAGTTACATGATGTGGTGGTGGCTATGAAGGTAGTATTGCTGATGATGATGATGATTGCTGAGGTGGTTATTTAACTGAGTGGCGTTGGTAGAGGCGGGGAATATAAATGTTGGTAGCATAGGTGAAGGTGGTAGTGGTTATATATATAGTCATGGTGATGATGATAGTGATTATGATGTTGGGTGATGTTAAAGGTGATAAAGGGGGTGGTGGTTGAAATAATCATGGTGGTGGTGTGGGTTATAAAGATGGGTGTTTCAATGGGTTTTGGTAGGGGTGTGTAGATGGAAGTGTAGTGATGGTGATGGGGAGGCATATGATAAAGAATATGATGATCATAGTGGTGGTTATGATAATGCTAATGATGATGGTGGTAATGAGAGTAACGATAAAAGAATGAAACCATACCAGCCAGTAGGCTTGAAAGGATAATGATATGGTATATTGGAAGATGGAGGTTAGAAGAGAGAACTGAAAACTCGTCTGTTGGACAAAATAAAATTATAATGTGTTTCATACAGAGAAATGTTTTTTACTATTCAATCTCTTTCTATTAACACTTATTTCTCAAATATTTGTGTGTATATATTGTTCTGTCTTTGAACATAAATAAATATCAGCTCTCTTGCACTAGATTGAGCACTTTTCCTTCTTCCTGTTTTCTCTCCACGGATATTTTTTGCTACATATAATATATATATGTATCATCATCATAATCATCATCATCATTTTACGTCCGCTTTTCCCTATTCAGCACAGCATCTCTCCACTTGTCACGGTCCTTCGTCATCTCCTCGGTGAGTTTCAGCGATCTGAGGTCCGCCCTTGTTTTTCGTGGTCTACCTCTACTGCGTCTTCCTTTTACTGGGATTTCTTGGCACTTCTTTACCCATTGGTCATCCTCCATGCGCATCACATGTCCATACCACCTCAGTCTCCTCAATCGCACACTACATTCTATCCCTCTCAGACACAGTTTCTCTCTCAACACATTCATGCTGGGGCGTTCACACACATTGACATTGCACATCCAACGGAGCATGCTTGCCTCATTTCTCTCCAGCCGTTACATAACCTCTGCAGTTGCTGCCCAAGTCTCACTACCATGCAGCATCGCGCTCCTCACACAGGCATCATATAACCGGCCGTTCGTATGCAGGGAGAAACCCTTCTTCGTCAGCAGAGGAAGCAGCTCCCTAAACTTCTTCCAACCTGTCCTTATTCTAGATACTATGGCCTCGGAACACCCCCTCCCATGCTAATTTGATCTCCTAGGTACCGGAAGCTATCCACCACTTCTATAGCACCCGCCTGCATTTGAAAAATGTGTCTATCAATGCGACTTCTACTGTCTAATTTCCTTGTACATCTACTGCATACATATTTCTCCCTACCTGTTAGTTTGCCTGCTATTCCGCTACATCTCTTGTGTACCTAGGATCTGCATGGTGTGCATTTTATAGAATTTATGCCAGTTCCTTTTTTGCATATCGAAAATGGCCATTTCCCTGACGGAATCAGAGTTTTGTCCTCTTTTCTACTCATCAACACTTGTTTTAGCTAGGTTCACTCTCAGTCCTTTTGCTTTTTCCATAGCCAGAATTTATTCTCTAGCTCCTCTACTGATTCTGCTATAAGAACCAGATCGTCATCATAGAGAAATTCCCATGGACAACCAGTCTTAAACTCCTCTGTTATGGCTTGGGGGACTATAATGAACAAGAGCGGGCCGAGGACCGAACCTTGATGTACTCCTACTTGTATCTGGAATTCCTCACTAAACTCCATTCCTATCCTGACTTTACTGACATCACCTCTGTACAAAGTTTTCACTGTCCCCACAAGCCATTCCTCAACACCTAGTTTCCTTAGGAACCACCAGGTGACAGATCGGGGTACCCTATCAAAAGCCTTCTCTAGGTCAACACAGGCTAAGAATAGTGGCTTATTCTTCTCTAAGAACCTCTCTTGTAATTGTCTCACCAAGAAGAGGGCATCTGTTGTACTTTTCCCAGTCACAAAACCAAACTGCATCTCATCTAATTTGACCCTTTCTCTAATCAGTTGTGCTAATATTCTCTCTGCCACTTTCATAACCTTTCATCAGCTTAATACCCCTATAATTGCTCCTCTCTAGAGCATCCCCTTTACCTTTGTAGCAATTTATGAGAATACTGTTGTACCAGTCTTTGGATATGACACCACCATATATAGCCTGATTGATGATGCGTGCAACCAGTTTAGTGCCTACGTCCCCTGATGCCTTCAGCATCTCAGCAACTATCCCCGACGGTCCAGCAGCCTTAACATTCTTCATTTCCTTAATTGCCTCTTGTACCCTATATTCGTCAATCTCAATAGCTGGTCCTTCTGTCGGATCTAATGAGGGTAATTTCTCTCTCTCCCATTCGTTCTCCACATTCATGAGTCTCTCATAATGGTATTTCCAGGCCTCCTTTTTCTGATCATTCGTGACACTAAATACACCGGCATCATTCCGGACATACTTATCTCCAACAACATCCTGATTTGCACTGATACTGCCTTGCAATGTGGAACACCGCACGTCTCTGATCTTCCTGTCGCAGAACATTGGCAAATCTCCTACTCTCAGTCTCCCTGCGTGCTAAGTACACCTGACATCTAGCTTCTTTCTTAGCGGCTGTGTATCCTTCTCTACTCCCACCATTTTCCAAGCCTTTCATGCCAGTCTTTTGTCTCTAATGGCCCTATCTACTGTGCTGTTCCACCACCAGGTCACTCTCTGTCTGGTTGAAGCTCTGCCCCAACCACAAGTTTCTTCAGTAGCCTGCAGTAAGTTGTCACGTAAGAAATTCCAGTTATCATCAATGTCATACAACTCTAAATCGTCTTCTTTTTTTTCATACATGTCTTGAAGGGCTTTGCTAAATTTATATTTTAATGAAAGGTCTTTTAGCTTCCAGACCTTTCTTTTCCACACCTTCCTGTATGTCTCATTCTTTCTCTTGCTTACTGAGATGTCATTAACGACTAACCTATGCTGTGAGGTACATTCTTCCCCGGGGTATACCTTAGTATTTGATACAATCTGTCTGTCTCGCTGTCTAACTAGCAGGAAGTCAATCTGGCTTATGTGCTCGCCTGATTTGTAGGTTATTAGGTGGTTGGTAGGCCTCTGGAAGTTAGTGTTGCAAATGGTTAGTGCATTTGCATCACAAAATTCAAGAAGCCTCACTCCTTCATTTCTTGAGCCGTAACCGTGCGCACCATGTACCCCAGTGTAACTATCCTGGAGTTGTCCAACATGTCCATTGAAGTCTCCCGCTAGCATAACGATGTCTCCATCCTCTGTCATTGAGGCTGTTTGTAAAAGTTGCTCGTAAAAGCAGTCTTTCTCTTCTTTACCTAGGCCTACCTGGGGAGCATAGGCAGAGATGATTGTCAGTAGTCTCTTGCCTACAACTAATCTAAGCTTAATTATTCTATTACTAACTCTAACTACCTCTATTGTCTTATTGATCTATCTCTCAGCCAGTAAAATGCCCACCCTACCTAACCCATCATCATTACCCACCCAGAAAAGCTTGTAACTACAATGTTTGCCTGCGATTAGTCTTGCAGAGGCACCTCTCCATCTCACCTCTTGCACATAGAACACATCCACATGCCTTCTCTCCAGATCTACCTGTTAGAGTACCAACATTAAGTGTGGCAACTCTGAGATGCGACGTCTCGTTCTTTTTCCTGTAGTGCGATTGCCTGATGACGGTCGTGGGGTTCTCACACATGGCCTCACTAGCAACTCCTCTACCGTGTGCAGCCCTAACATGGTTAGTGTTATTGCTGTTTTCGCAGTTGTTTTTGTGCGATTGCTTGATGACGGTGAGGGGGTTTTCGCACATGGCCGGTAAAAGAATACACACACACACACACACACACACACACACACACACACACACACACACACACACACACACACACACACACACACACACACACACACACACACACACACACATATATATATATATATATATATATATATATATATATATATATATATATGGAGGCACATGGCTTAGTGGTTAGAGCATTGGCCTTGCATTCGAAAAGTTGTGAGTTCAATTCTCAGACTGGGTGATGTGTTGTTTCCTTGAGCAAGACACTTTATTTCACATTGATCCAGTTTACTCAGCTGTAGAAATGAGATGATAGGGACTGGGTTCCCTATCATTCCACTGAAAAGTGGTCGTGGAGGTGCCACAGCAAAAAAGCACCCAGCACTCACTGTAAATGAGGTTGGTGTTAGGAAGGGCATCCAGCTGTAGAAATCAAGCCAGAATCAGTTCCCGTCCCACCCTTGCAAGCAGGGAAAAGCGGACGTAAAATGAAATGATGATGATATATATTTATTAAAATAACAGATTATTATATATTTATCCTTATCGAGCTCTCTTTGGATTTTAGTCTTCAAATTTATTATTATTACTATATATATATATAGTAATAATAATAAATTTGAAGACTAAAATCCAAAGAGAGCTCGATAAGGATAAATATATATATATATATATATATATATATATAGTAAAAAATTGAACGGGAACAAAACAGAGAAGCAGTACGAACAAAGGTTTATTAGTTTCTCTTGAGAGTGGGATGGTGGTGGAGAACGACGTTTCGGGCATAAGCCTTTCTTCAGGTGAAAAGTGTGTGGGAAGAGAGTTCCAAGGGTGTGTAGGGAGTGGTGGAGAGACATATAGAAAAAAGGGGGTGAGAGGAAACGGTACAAATGAAATTAAATATAAAAGCATAATAAAAATAAAAATAAACATGAAGTAAAACAGGTGGTGGAAGGTTGTGGGGCGTGTAGGAGTGGTGGCGGGTGGAGTGGGGAGGGCTGAAGGTGGTGTGTGTGTGTAGGTGTACGTGTGTGTGTGTGTGTATGTGAAAGTAAGAGTTGGGGAAGAACGGGGTTGCATGTTCAGGAAGAGGTGTGTGTGAGGTGGGGTGTAGGTCGGTGTGTGTGTGCGTGTGTGGATGGGGAGGGGTGGGGGGAGAGGATTCCGGAGGCTGAGTGTGTAAATATGCGGTGGTACGCACGTGTCTCTGTTGTGTTTATGCGTGTTGTGGATGTAGGTGGCGTGTGGGAAAAAAATTTGTTTGAGTGTATGTCAGTGGGTGAGTCCTTAAGGTAGTTCCGTAGAGGATGCGGTGGAATGCTGGGTAATATCCTTGGGATGTGGTTGATTCTAGGGAACGATGTTCAATATGTGTAATGCGTGGTTGGCTTGGTCGGAAGAGGGGAGATGTGGGGTGCGGGCGCAACAGGAAGTGGTCAGAGGGTCAAGGCAGGAGGTGGGTTGTGTGTCTGTGTGTGCGGGGAGGTGGTCAGAGATAAGGGCATAGCAGCAGTCGGGGAGAATGGTAAGTGAAGAAAGTCGGTGTGTCAGTGTGTGCGGAGGTGCGGTGGACAGGGGAGAGGATGGGTAGGTGTGAAAGTTGAAGTGCGGAGGGGGTGTGTGTGTATTAGTAGAGGTGTTAGTGGGATGTGTGTGTGTGAGAGAAAGGGTGTGGGTGGAGAGGGGAGAGAAGGGTGTGGGGGCCGGTGGAGGGAGTGTAGTGTACTGGTGTGTGTGTGCGTGTTTGGATGAGTGTGTGTGTGGTGAAGGGGGTGTTAGTGGGTGTTAGTATACTGGTGGTGGGGAAAGGGTTGAATGCAGGTGTGAGTGGGGGGCAGTGGTGGTAGGTTGTGTAGAGTGGGTGGTGTAAGTGGGTGTGTGTGTTCGTGTGCGTAGGGTTGGGGGGGGGGGGGGGTGTTAGTGATGTTAGTTGCGTGTAGAGTGGGTTGTGTAAGTGGGTGTGTGTGTTCGTGTGCGTAGGGTCGGGGGGTGTTAGTGATGTTAGTTGCGGGGTGGTGGGGTGTATGTGTGGGGGTGAGGGTTAGTGGTGGTAGTAGGGTGTGTGTTTAGTGTGAGCGCGTGTATATATGTACCGGTGGGTGTGTGCGTGTGATAAGGGGAGGGGGGAGAAGAAGGGAGGGATGTTAGTATGTTAGTTGGGAAAGGGTGGTCAAGTGTGGGGTGGAGGTGTTAGTATTGTTAGTTGTGGGGTGGGCGGTGAAAAGGAAGGGTGTGTTAGTGGTGTTAGTGGGGGATATGTGTGGGGGGAGGGGGGAGGTCGAAGGCTAAAGGAATAAGGTTGGGGAGTTCAGGCCGGGGATAGTGTGGGTCTATAGGGTGAAGATGGTTCGTTGTTCGACCCTGAGGAGAGTGGCGGGTGTTCCGTGGCATTGGAGTAGGCTACAGAATGTGAGGTGGTGCGCGGAATATCCAGGGGCACCAAAGTGGCGGGCGATGGGGGAACTACCACCGAGACGAATATCTCGGAGGTGTTCGGTAAACCGGTCCGCCAGGCGACGTCCAGTCTGTTCGACGTAGGTTGCGCTGCACTCCGTGCAGCGAAGTCCGTAGACTAGGTTGGAGGAGGTGCAGCGGAAGGCATGCCGGACAGAGAGAGAGTGGCCGTTGGGACCCTGGAAGGTGGTGGTGTTGGTGATGTGGGGACAGGTGTTGCAACGGGGCCTGGAGCAGGGAAGGGAACCGGGGGGGGAGGAGAGCGTAGGTTGGGGGTAGGGAGCTGTGGACGAGGAGGGTGCGGAGATTGCGTACGCGTTTGAAGGAGGGGAGTGGTGGGGCTGGGAAGATGTGGGAGGTGGAGGGGTCGGACTAGAGGCGTCGGAAGAGGCGGAGGATGGTGCGGTGGAGGGGTGGTAGGTGATGGGGAAGGGGAAACGGTGGGTGGGTGTGCGGTGGCGTGGGGTAAGGGTGGTGGAACGGTGGACAGCACGGGCGCGGGTGAGAGCGGTGTGGACGAGAGAGGGGGGTTACCTCTGCGGATGAAATGGCTGACTAGGGAAAGGGCCTGGGACTCAAAGTCAGCATCTCGGCTACAGAGGCGGCGGATCCTGAGGAGTTGGGAGTAGGGAATAGAGTGTTTAGTGTGTGAAGGGTGGGAAGAGGTGAAGTCGAGGTAGGAGTGGGAGTCGGTGGGTTTGAAGAAGGCGGAGGTGACGGGGGGAGTGGTGGGAGGGGTCGAAGGCGACGGAGATGTCTAAGAAGTGGACGTGGGTGGTGGAAATAGAGGTGGTGAAGTGGAGGGAGGGGTGGAAGGAGCAGAAGAAGGAGAGAAAGGAGTCGAGCTGTACTCGGGTGAGGGTCGTGGTTCCGATACAGTCGTTGATGTAACGACCGTACAGTTCGGGCGTGGGGCCGGTGTACTGGGCAAAGATTTGGGCCTCAACATGGCCAACAAAAAGGTTGGCATAGTTTGGGCCCATTCTTGTACCCATGGCTACCCCCGTGACCTGTTGGTAAAACTCACCCGAGAAGGAGAAACAGTTGAGGGTGAGGACCAGCTCGGCGAGGCGAAGGAGGTTGGGGCTGGAGGGGATGGGGGAGGGGCGAAGGTCGAGGTAGTGTTTGAGGGCGCGTAGGCCGTCGGCGTGGGGGATGACTGTATAGAGGGACTTCTTCTCTAGGGTGAAGAGGAAGGGCTGTGGGCCGGGTGGGTAGGTGAAGGAGTCGAAAAGGCGCAGGGCGTGGTTGGTGTCGGAGATGTGGGAGGGGAGGGTGGTGACAAGGGGGGGCGAGGATGGAGTCAAGAAAGGCGGAGATGAGTTCGGTGGGGCAGTTGCAAGCGGAGACGATGGGGCGGCCGGGGTTGTCGGGTTTGTGGAGTTTGGGGAGGAAGTAGATGGTGGGGGTGCGGGGGGTGCGGACGATGAGGGGGGAAGCGGGGGTGGGGAGACAAGGTGTTGGATGGTGGAAGAAACTTGTTGTTGGTAGAGGGGTGTGGGATCGGAGGGTAGAGGGCGGTAGAAGAGGGGGTTACGGAGCTGCCTGATGTATATATATATATATATATATATATATATATATATATGTGTGTGTATATTTGTGTATATATATATATATATATATATATATATATATATATATATATATATATGTATATATATTCTTTTACCTTTTACCTGTTCCAGCCATCCGGCTGAGGCCATATATATATATATACATAATATATATTATATTATAAGTACCAGAAATGCACTGAGATAATTGCTGGCATTGTGCGTCAACAGCAATAACACTAACCATATTAGGGCTGCGCACGGTAGTGGAGTGGCTAGTGAGGCCATGTGTGAGAACCCCACGACCGTCATCAGGCAGTCACACTACAGGAAAAAAAACGACACTTAATGTTGGCACTCTAACAGGAAGATCTGGAGAGAAGGCATGTGGATGTGTGCTATCTGCAAGAGGTGAGATGGAGAGGTGCCTCTGCAAGACTAATCGCAGGCAAACATTGTAGTTACAAGCTTTTCTGGGTGGGTAATGATGATGGGTTAGGTAGGGTGGGTATATATATATAAGCGTATATATATATATAAGCTTAGCTGAGAATAGACTCCCTGATGACGTAAGGCTTCTCTATAGTTATATTACGTAACTATATCTATCCCCTTACATAAACTAATTAGTTGGAGTGAAATTTTAGTAAGTAAGTCAATTTTCATAACTTTCTTATTTACATCTTTCATATATATATATATATATATATATATATATATATATATATATATATATATATATATATATATTATATATATTATTTATTTATTTATGTCCGCTTTTTCCCTGCTTGCAAGGGTGGGACAGGAACTGATTCTGGCTTGATTTCTACAGCTGGATGTCCTTCCTAACACAAACCTTATTTACAGTGAATGGTGGGTGCTTTTTTGTCGTTGGCACCTCTATCTTTGCAGTGGAATGATAGGGACCCCAGTCCCTATCATCTCATTTCTACAGCTGAGTAAACTGGAGCAATGTGAAATAAAGTGTCTTGCTCAAGGGAACAACACATCACCCGGTCTGAGAATTGAACTTATATATATATATTTATATATATATATATATATATATATATAGAGAGAGAGAGAGAGATACATATGTAGTATTAAGGATACTATTTATGGTTATGTATATACTAAAACTTTTTATAGTTATATATATTTTAAACCCTAAACAGTGAAAGACAGTAATTTATTACTACCTTATTACCAGTAAGATAAATAGCTCAATGTAATAACATCAGTTGTTCTACGGAGCAGTTATATAGAAATTACATGAATCAAAGTTCTGTTCAAACCATTTATTAGCTTACAATTGTTTCGTCCAAACCGAGGTTTGGAGTCTTCGGAGCAATTTTTCAATGATTGTTTACATACATGACCTCCTTTCCAACACAAGAGACATACAGAAACATATGAATATATTGATGCACAGTGGGGTGACATCCATTATCATATTTTAGCATGGCAATTTACATTCAAAAATTAAAATCATATTAAAAGAAAATTAAAACAAAATTAAAGTTAAAATACAACATCAGCAGTTTATGAAGATAATGCAAGAGGATAGTTTGAAGTAGTTAGTGTATGCAATAGTTACACGTGGGGCATGTACGTGTCTTATTTATATAAGATTATTGTGCGGCAAGGTGTTATATGCAATACAAGCACTTTAAGCGGGCAATCAAGAGTATTATGGGGGTTGTATTGGTAAAGTATTTTTTTTATGTATGATAAAGAAGCTTGAGTGCAGAGAAATATTAAAAATGAGAAGCAAAATAATGTTATGGTTTTCGTATACACCACCATTTTCACAATCCAGGAAACATAATATATAGATTATATGTCCTTCACATAATCAACGATGATTCAGTATTGGATGCTTGATATATTAGGTTAGATTATTACAGCTTGTTGTTCTTTAATCCAACATGTGTGTGTGTGCGTGTATACAAATAATTAAATAAACGTATATATACACGCACACACACACACACACACATTTATATGTGCGTGTATTTATATACCTGTGGCGAGTGTTTTCTCGTATGCTTGTGTATGTACGTATTTGGATGCGTGTATGTATTTATTTAATTTGAATTACCTCTGTATTTTATTTACTTTATTCTTAACTCTGAAGCGGAGAATCATTCGGTTTCCTAGTTAGAATTTTAGTCTACGACTTCAGTTATACCATTTACGTGGTTTTGTCTTTGCGTGCAATTGTTCTCCACGCTCCACATATGACGTATTATCTTCGTTTTTTCCGTTCATTGCCAGAGAACGTCTCTATGAACCACCTTAGAGAATATTAGTCTACGACTTCTTTTATACCATAAACGTGGTTCTGTCTTTGCGTGTAATTGTTTTTCACCGTTCCAAATAATGACGTATTATATTCGTTTTTTCCCGTTCTTTGCCAGGGAACGTTTCCACGAACCAAAGTATCGTCTTCCTGTCTTCCTCCGATTGCAACGTTTTTTTAAATATTCACTTCTGCGTTTACAGATTGACTTTGTTAGTTTCAGAAGATCCCGTTAAGGGTGAAAGCAGCGATTCTTTGCTTAAACTTTAATCTGTTATTTTAATAAATATATATATATATATATATATATTCTTTTACCTTTTACCTGGTCCAGCCATCCAGCTGAGGCCATATATATATATACATAATATATATTATAAGTACCAGTAATGCACTGAGATAATTGCTGGCCTTGTGCCAAAAGTAGAAACAATTATATTATATGATATTGATCTCAACACAAATGCATGCTACCTAAGTTTTCAAGCTTCAATCAGCATAGGACATAGATATTCTGGTTGAAGTTTAAAATCTTAGATAGCATGCATTTGTGTTGAGATCTTACTTATATAATACATTTTGGCTCTGTACATTACACAGAACGCTATTTTTTCTTGATTTATTCTTTGGAAACTCTTGGCACATATATATCATCATCACCATTTAACATCAATTTTTTCCATTCTGGCATGGGTTAGATGAGTTATCCTGTTGTGGATTGGTTTCTACAGCTGGATAGTGCCAACCTCTTTTACAGTGAGTACTGGGTGCTTTTTGCCGTGCCACCTACACAACCACTTTATAGTATGAACTGGGTGCTTTTTGTCATGACACCTGCAGGACCTCTTTACAGTGTGGGCTGGGCGCTTTTTGGAATGTCACCATCACAACCACTTTACAGTGTGAGCTGGACAATTTTTGTTGTGTCACCATCATGACCACTTTACAGTGTGGAGGCTTCACTGGATGTATATTTCAGATTGTCCTCATGGGAGATGTATGGGAGAAGGTGGGGTGGTACATACTATATATATGCTTCAGCTTCAGACACTGCCTGTATGTATGTGTGTTAGGTTAATTACAGTTACAGGCAGTTTGATGGTGTTTCAGAGTCCATCTTGTGGGGTTGTACTCCAGAGTTAAGGCGGCTGTAGGTTTGAATGTCTATGCAGATATAAATTCGCATATCTGATGAGATGTTGAAGAAGAGTCGGGTCCTGGTCATTATAATTTATTCTTACCTGATCAATATTGAAAATCAGTGCTGCAAAAACTGAGACACTTGTCCTCTCAAGGAAGCCTGCACAGGGCACTCTACATGTGAATGGAGTTCCACTGAAGCAGGTAGAGAAGTTCAAGTAGCTTGGGGCTGTGTTCATGAGTGATGGAAGACAAGAGGCTGAATTAAGTGCAAGGATTGAGCCAGCTTCAACATTCAGTAATCAGAAGAAGGGAGGTAGGTGTAAAAAATCAAACTTACTATTTTCAATTCGGTATTTGTGCCAACCCCTACCTATGGTCATGAATCTTTGACTGAAAGAAAACAAACGGCTGAAATGGGGTTCCTCTGAAGGGTCTTTTGACTAACGGTACTTAATAAAGTGCCTAGCTCGGAGATCAGAGAATTACTCCAGGTAGAGCTGCTACTTCTTTGAATTGAGAGATCACAGCTTGGCTGGTCTCGTTTGGGGATCCAGCTGAATCAATTGGAGACAGTTGCTTCTGACAGGACATACTAGAAGGAGTATTTGAGAACTCTTCCTCCATGACTCTCTCAAGAATAAGTGGGTGAAGGAGGAGGAGGAGGGGCGAGAAGAAGGATGGGGGGGGGAGAAGAAGAAGGAGGGGGGGAGAAGAAGAAGAGGATCCTGCTTACTTTTATATATATATATATAGGTGAATTCCTGGCATATATCAGGAGTACTCAATAGGGTACTCAATATGTTAGTAGAGTACAGGGATAATTATTTTGTAGAACTAACATCAGAAAGTTACTTTTCTGATGATTTTTTTCAAATGAAACAATTCTAGTCCCATAGAAGTCCTTTCTATTAAATATACATATATATATATATATGATTAAATTGGACTCTGATGAGGTATTCTTCCAAGAATGAACTTTCATTCCTGGTTACTCTAGAGAAACAGTTGTAAGTTTTGATTATAATCCTTGTCTTGATATTTGTTTTTTACACACATCTGCAACATGTTTCCTTGTTTTTAGTTTGTATTGCACTGGAAACATAACCGTATTGCAGAAGATGCTGTCCGATGATGTAGCGTTATTGGTTGCATCATTGAAGCATTATGTAGCCATGACTGCCATTGAAATATGTATCACAGCTTTATGAATAAAAGAATTTTGAACATCTACATTAGACCTTTGCATTTATTCTTATTATATATATCTATATATATAAAACTGTAGTTGTCTGTGTGTGTGTGTCCTCATTTTTGCAAAGTCTATACAAATCCACATTTCTACTCCGATTGACTTCAAACTTGCATTTATATATTCCTTGCGGTCTAAAGATATTAACTGCAGCTTTTATTTTTCAATTTTCTGTTGTTAAAGGGGTGTTAGGCGCCGGTTATCGATCTCCGTCGTGCTCTTATAATATCTGTCTGTATGCCTGGCTGGCTGCATAACGGCATTATGACCAACACGTCATTGCTGACGTATTATCTTCGCCACATTCACACACACACACATATATACATATATATACATATACATATACATACATATATATATATATATACATATATATATACACATATATACATATACACACACATATATACACATATACATACATACGCATATATATATATAAATGTAAGCTATCGCCGTATTTTGACTAAAGAAATTAAAGAAATTATTTAGCCTGATAGTGGGGTTAAGAACCCACAGAGAAGTGGAAAAAGATGAGTATTGTTGAGTATGTACGTCAATACTCATCTTTTTCCATTTCTCCGAGGGTTCTTAACCTCACTATCGGACTAAATAATTTCTTTAATTTCTTTAGTCAAAATAGCTTACATTTATAATAATTTCAAACCCGCTCGCTGTTTCGAAAATACTCTTACTTGATATATACATATATATATATATATATATACATATATACATAGATAGACAAACACATATACACATATATATATACACATATACTTATATATAAATATACACATAAAAATATATCTATCTATCTAGGGCGGGTAAATTTCCCGAGATCCATGGGGACGAGTTCTCTCCAGCGGTCTCTGTCCCTCATTATTGCTGCCATGTCCTGCGTCTCCAACAGACCAGTGTCTGTCCTTAGAGCATCAACATATGTTAACTTTGGTCTTCCTCTTCCAGTGTGTCCATGCAGGGGCTCCCACAGGAGCACTGAATGCAGTGTCAACTCTGGATGTCGGTGAGCATGTCCAGTTCGTGAGTTTTTAACAGGCACTCACAAATAAACGTTTCTCATTGGAGGTGCTATTACCAATGTTCTTATCCGTGCAACGCCGGGATACACTGCTAGTATATATATATATAATCACTGTTTAATGTCTATTTTCCATGCTTACATGGCTTAGACTTGTTGTCACGTTGAGACTAGACCGATCAGATGACCCCATCTTGCTTATCTGTTCCATTTTTGACCTGGTTTACATGGCTAATGCCAATCATTTTTCAGCACAGATGGGAAGCTATATTTGTTTGGCATTGGTGAACATGGGAATAAATATTCAATACCATAGTAGAGATTAATAGTTTGTAACAGTTGAGTCAGTAGTCTTTTATTCTGGAGTTTCTCCTATGTGTATGTTGCAGGATCATTAGACAGTGTTCACACCACACACACACACACATTTTTTTTCTGCTGGTGTCAGACATTGGACTTGGGTACTGCCATCAAAGGTTTTAGTCATTTAAATACTATACAGTGCATGATAATATGTTGATGATGAAGGTGAAAATGTCTTGAAACATTAATAGATATGGATTTAGGAAAACTATTGTCCCAAACTTAATATGCAGAAGTAATAATGAAATATGAAAAATCCTTAATATAAAAGATCAAAATTGAACATAGTCATGCTTTTGATATAGAAACTTGAAGGAAAAGCTGTTCCTTACTTGTACATACACACATCACACATACACGCACTATTTTACAGAATACATCAAGAAAGACATTCAATGATATAATATTACATTTGGTCAGGTTATCATTGATTTATCATATTGATTATGACTTAATTGAAGTTAAAGTCACAGCATGTCTGAAAATGTGATTTATTTGATATTATAGTATTGTCTCTTGTCTTTTAAGGCCTATACATGGTTTGCTAAAACCGTGGATGTTCTCTCATCTGTATATTTGAAGGATGAAATATGAAAATAGTACCTCTGTTTAAAATTACCTAGTAAGCCAATATAGCATTTTTGTTTTCTACTGATTGATTTGGCATGGTTTAGGTGACGTCATCCTCCTTTACAATTGATATAATGTTACATACCAGGTTTAACAGGCATTGATCCTTCTTTCTGCCTAAACATCTTGGGAATTCCTGTGCCTTGGAGTTAGATTCTATACAAGAAGTAACTTATCTTAACAGAACTTCTACTGAAGATTTTATTGTATTAGTGTTGTGATAGAAAATGCCTATCCATAAAATCAAAGAATTATTTACCTTTGTATGTCTTAATGATTAATTAAAAGGGGGAGGGAGCAACCAGATGACATTTTTGGATCTGTTCCTTGTTTTTTTGTGTAATAAATTTTGTATGTAAAACAACTATTTCTTAGGGTCCCGTTGTAGTAGGGAACCTTTCATGACTTTAGAGGAAGATAGATTGGAGATTCTTGGAGATTAGGGTCCTATTGTAGTAGGGGCTGCCTTATGATTTTATAGGAAGACAGATTAGAGATTTCAAGGGATTAGGATCCTTATAGGAAGATAGATATCTAAGCTGATTAGGGTCCTATTGTAGTAAAGGCTGTTTAATGAATTTAAAGGAATATGGATTAGAGATTTCTGGAAATTAGGCTCCTATTGTAGTAGGGGCTGCCTCATGACTTTATAGGAAGTCAGCTTAGAGTTTCTTGGGGATAAAGTTCCTAAAGACTAAGGAGGGTGGAGGATGGCACAATAATTTTATCTATATATTTAAGTTTCTAGTCTGGTTTGTGAAAGGGCTTGTAGGTATTTGTTGTTAAGTCGTTTCATCTAAGAAATCCATTTAGGGCTTAACTCATAACATCCTGTAATAGTTTAGCAGAAAATATATTAAAACAGACAGTCTTAAAAAGTACAAGACAGCACTATGATTGCATCACATTAAAAATTGAAGTCTTTACTCTATTATTGCAAATTTTCACAAATAAATCTGCATTTCACTTGAATACATTATATATATTGATTATATTTGAAGATAAGTCAGTTTTTTTTTTATCAAAAGAAATCAGGCCTGAAAAACCACATACAATTTATCTATTGAACCTTGCTCTGGATTGAAGATATCAGATAATGAACCCCAAACATCATAAAGCCAAAGAAAGAGAATGTAAATTATATGTATTGACCTGTAACTTCTGATGGAATCATATGGATACCATTGTGACATACAATGTCTAGAGCCCACCTCCTCTCCAGATCTGAACACGGCTGATTTCTCTCAGAGAAGGAGAAAGAGAGACTAAAAGAAAGGGAGTGAAAATGAGATCAACCCAGTACTTGACTGGGACATTTTGATCAACTCATAAAGGATAAAAGGCAAAGTTAACCTCAATGTTACTTATAGTTAGTGGGTTAATGGGGGCTACATTTGTTAGAATTTGTAGATAGAATTGGTTTATTCTAGATGTATTTACATTGACGTTTCGGCAATTGACAGCCTTAATTACATACATATATGTCATACCTTGATACCATGTGGAATGAGTTCCCCATTGACAGGCCTCTGGCATAAATATATATCACCTGTTATTGCATTTTATTTGTGTTCGTGGCAACTTTGGATTGGGGTAGATTTGTTTATTTTCAAATTAAAATGATTGACAGTCTTATTTAGGTTTATATATGAACTGGCCGAATCACCCGTGCCTTGCTGTGTTTCACACATTTTTTTTTGTAAAAAAATGATGATTGATTTTAAATCAGTGATATAATTTATGGAGAAAAACTCTGCATTTCAATATTACACAATGTAAAATGTAATGCATGAAAAATTGGAAAACATTATTTTTTGTAATATATCAAATCAAAATTACATTATCAAAGGGAAAACATTTTCAGCAGGGAACCCATTACCCCCAGGGAACCCTTTGATTAAAATGAAATATACTTATCCAAGTACCCTGGGCAATATAGTTTCAGAATATATATGGTTATGGGGGAGGGTGGGGTCTATCTCCAAAACCATAGAAGGAGTTTGTGAAATCTTGTTCCATTTATTGGCCAAAAACCCCCGCTGAAAGTTTTCCCCTTCGATTTATATGAAATTTAAACCATGGGTAAATGACAAGATATGATGCCTATTCACAAAATTTCAGCAAATTTCAATAATAGTAAGACACCCTAATGGGGGTTAAACCCTATGAAGGCGTGTGGCTGAGTGGTTAGAGAATTGGATTCGCAATCGTGAGGTCGTGAGTTCGATTCCTGGACCAAGCGATGCGTTATGTCCTTGAGCAAGACACTTTATTTCACGTTGCTCCTTCTACCTGGAGTTGCAACCGATAGATAGTATTAGCAATTAGAAAGACCAACGGAAACATTGTTTCCTCGGTCCGATTTGACGAAAGTCGATCGTTCCTAGGGTTCCCCGAGGGCACAAACCTCCGCTAAAAATGTTTTCCCTTCGATTTATATGAAATTTAAACCATAGGTAAATGACAGGATATGATGCCTATTCACAAAAGTTTTGAATTGATATTTTGAAAAAAATGATTTACAAGAAACAAAATAAGAATAAGATTTAATAATGTAATTTTGATTTGATATATTACAAAAAATAATGTTTTCCAATTTTTCATGCATTACATTTTACATTGAGTAATATTGAAATGCAGAGTTTTTCTCCATAAATTATATCACTGATTTAAAATCAATCATCATTTTCTTACAAAAAAAAAATGTATGAAACACAGCATGGCACGGGTAATTCGGCTAGTTTTCACTAAAGGAGGTTTAACCCCCATTAGGGTGTCTTAGTATCATTGAAATTTGCTGAAATTTTGTGAATAGGCGTCATATCTTGTCATTTACCTTTAAATTTCATATAAATCGAAGGAAAAACATTTTCACCGGAGGTTTTGTGCCCGCGGGGAACCCTTCGATTAAAATGAAATATACTTATCCAAGTACCCTGGGAAATGTAGTTTCAGAATATATGTGGTTATGGTTAATCAGAAAAAGGAGGCCTGGAAATATCATTATGAGAGACTGATGAATGTGGAGAACGAATGGGAGAGAGAAATTACCCTCAGTAGATCCGACAGAGGGACCAGCTATTGAGATTGACGAATATAGGGTCCAAGAGGCGATTAAGGAAATGAAAAGTGGTAAGGCTGCTGGACTTTCGGGGAATGTTGCTGAGATGCTGAGGGCATCAGGGGACATAGGCACTAAACTGGTTGCATGCATCATCAATCAGGCTATATATGGCGGTGTCATACCCAAAGACTGGTGCAGCAGTATTCTCATAAATTGCTACAAAGGTAAAGGGGATGCTCTGGAGAGGAGCAATTATAGGAGTATAAAACTGATGGATCAGGTTATGAAAGTGGCAGAAAGGATATTAGCACAACTAATTAGAGAAAGGGTCAAACTAGATGAGATGCAGTTTGGTTTTGTGACTGGGAAAAGTACAACAGATGCCCTCTTCTTGGTGAGACAATTACAAGAGAGGTTCTTAGAGAAGAATAAGCCACTATTCTTAGCCTTTGTTGACCTAGAGAAGGCCTTTGATAGGGTACCCCGATCTGTCACCTGGTGGTTCCTAAGGAAACTAGGTGTTGAGGAATGGCTTGTGGGGACAGTGAAAACTTTGTACAGAGGTGATGTCAGTAAAGTCAGGGTAGGAATGGAGTTTAGTGAGGAATTCCAGATACAAGTAGGAGTACATCAAGGTTCGGTCCTCAGCCCGCTCTTGTTCATTATAGTCCCCCAAGCCATAACAGAGGAGTTTAAGACTGGTTGTCCATGGGAACTTCTCTATGCTGACGATCTGGTTCTTATAGCAGAATCAGTAGAGGAGCTAGAGAATAAATTCTGGCTATGGAAACAGCAGTTGGAAGCAAGAGGACTGAGAGTGAACCTAGCTAAGACAAGTGTTGATGAATAGAAAAGAGGACAAAACTCTGATTCCGTCAGGGAAATGGCCATTTTCGATATGCAGAAAAGGAACTGGCATAAATTCTATAAAATGCACACAATGCAGATCCTGGGTACACAAGAGGTGTAGTAGGATAGCAGGCAAACTAACAAGTAGGGAGAAATATGTATGCAGTAGATGTACAAGGAAATTAGACAGTAGAAGTCGCATTGATAGACACATTTTTCAAATGCAGGCGGGTGCTATAGAAGTGGTGGATAGCTTCCGGTACCTAGGAGATCAAATTAGCATGGGAGGGGGTGTTCCGAGGCCATAGTATCTAGAATAAGGACAGGTTGGAAGAAGTTTAGGGAGCTGCTTCCTCTGCTGACGAAGAAGGGTTTCTCCCTGCATACGAAAGGCCGGTTATATGATGCCTGTGTGAGGAGCGCGATGCTGCATGGTAGTGAGACTTGGGCAGCAACTGCAGAGGTTATGTGACGGCTGGAGAGAAATGAGGCAAGCATGCTCCGTTGGATGTGCAGTGTAAATGTGTGTGAACGCCCCAGCATGGATGTGTTGAGAGAGAAACTGTGTCTGAGAGGGATAGAATGTAGTGTGCGATTGAGGAGACTGAGGTGGTATGGACATGTGATGCGCATGGAGGATGACCAATGGGTGAAGAAGTGCCAGGAAATGCCAGTTGAAGGAAGACGTGGTAGGGGTAGACCACGAAAAACATGGGCGGAAGTGGTGAGAACAGACCTCAGATCGCTGAAGCTCACGGTGGAGATGTCGAAGGACCGTGATAAGTGGAGAGATGCTGTGCTGAATAAGACTCGTCCCACCCTTGCAAGCAGGGAAAAGCGGACGTAAAATGATGATGATGATGATGATGATGATGGGGGGGGGGGTCTATCTCGAAAACCATAGGAGTAGTTTGTGAACAAACAAACAGACACGAATACAACTTTATATATATAGATATATACAGTATATGTATATTCTTAAAGAGATCTGCCCTTTTGTTTTCCTAGTATGAAAATGGGTGTTCCAGTTTCCTTCTCAGTGTTAAATACTTTGTCCAAGTCTGATTAGCATGTCATATATGGCGCAAGCTATATAAGGGTTATTAAAAAAACAGAGGTAATAATCATGATAATAATTTTTCTTTGCTTTGGAAAAGAAAACAAATAAAAGAAAGACCCACAGATGGCGCAATCATTGTTGGCTGGCATTTGCTCTGCGAGTTGCCAATAATAATGATAATAATAATAATAATAATAATAATTATTATTATTATTTGTACATTTGGCACCAGGCCAGTAATTTGGGGGAGGGGAAAAGTTGAGTATATAACCAATTATAAAAATGGTGAACTCACAGATTGAGTTAAAAGAATGAAATAAAATATGAAATAACATATTTTCTTTCTTTTCTTTTAAACTTTAAAATATAATTTAAATTTCTGTTTCTAACAAATGCCATCATACGAATAAAGAACAGTACTAAAATACTATGTGTGTAAGAGAGAGACAGCGGGTGGCTGTTGAGGTAGCTGGCTGCAGGATGATGTGAAGTCTGGATTAGAATTAACTGCAGATTAAAATTAAAAAAAACAACTTAAAATAAGCAGATACAAAAACACTCTAATTAATAGCTCGTCTAATCTGTTGTGTCATGAAATGCGTCGTTTCATTTAATTATTATTATCTCATTAAAATTGTCTTTAATACCACTTCCTATTCCCCCAACACCATTGTGGCTGCCACTATCAGCACTGCTGCCATCACTGACACCAACACCATCACTTTCACAACAATGAAGATATTTTTTTTCACCCACCCTCAGCATTTTTTTTTATTAAATTTAATTTCTTGTTCTCCTTTTTCTTTATCATTATTGTTGTTGTTATTGTGATTATTATTATTTATTTTTCCATATTTAATTTCTCTAAGACACTCTAATTCTACTAATTCTTCTCACCTCAGGCTTCATGCCTAATTAACGAATTGTTTATTGTTGTTGTTGCTATTGTTGTTTTTATTTCTATTAGAACAAAATAAATAATTATCATCATTATCAATATCATTGTTGTTGTCGTCATATTCATCATTACAGAGTCATCATCAATAACAACATCACCAGCATCTCCATCACAAATACCAACACTATCCACAATACCATCACTACCACCTCTAAGGATTCTTTATGTTTGATCAACGTTATATAACATGGAAGCAATCTGGTGGCTGTTACATAGTTATATTTGAATAACAAAAAGCACCCAAAACTCACTTGTAAATGAAATTGGTGCTAGGAAGGACATCCAGCTGTAAAAACCAAGCCAGAAATCGGTTCTGTATGAGAAAGTCATGGTCACTTGGTCTGGTATTGCTCACAACAGGATAACTTGTCCAACCCATACCAGTGTGGAAAATGGACGTTAAATGGTGATGATGATGATACAGTGTAGGTTATTCAGTAATTTTGTTGATTACTAGAGGTGGCACCAGTATGAGCACCCAATGCTATTATTAGAACAGGGCAATTCTTAAGGACGTTTATACTTATTGTTGTGTCTGTGTGTTGCATGCTTCTAATTAGTGGAATGTATATATTATGCTTGCGATAACGAAGTTTCACTTCAAAATGTTTTTATTGCATGAAAATGTTTTGATTTGAGTCCACACATCTGATGAGTAGGTCAATTCACATGTCAGGTCTACCATAACAATAAAAGACCTTGAGCCAATCATCTGTGAAACATATGTAACATTCAATATGAAATAAAACATTTTAAAGTGAAACTTCATTATCTCATACATAATATACAAATATATATATATATATATATATATATATATATAGTCTGCGGTGCTAAGACCGACAAGACCACTAAGGGGAGATGTTGAGTGGGTATAGAGATGTGTAAAATCCCGACCGGTTTTGGCTTGTGTGTTCAGCAAGCTTTGAAAAGTCTGTAAATATCCTCCTTCTCTACATAAACATTGAGTGTGAGGCTGACTTCTACAACAGAGCAAGTTTTTAATCTGTGGTCCTAAACAATAATATCAGGCCAGTTGTGTTTTAATTTGGAGGCACTTTATGTATGTATGTATGTATGCATGCATGTGTATAATTACAGAAAATATGAAGAGGTTCTATAAAAGATAAATGTACATTCAATTTCTATCATAGAAAAGAATTTCAGTACACTTTCTTCTTTATCATAAATATTTTCACAACCAGTGAAACCTATTTTATCTTATGATGGAGGTGAAAACAATAAACTTTTCAAAAAATTAACTGATGTGGAATTTTTGAACTTTTCTCACTATATATAAAACTAGCAGCTGAGCCCGGTTGCACCCGGGGGCACATTTTATTAAGTTAATAATTTGAAAAATATTATTGAAAGTTTATTGTAAAGAAGCAGTTTCAGGAAAAATAATAGAAATATGGACTTGGGGCTGGACGGCGTACAATGAGAAGTGGAACGATGTGAAAAGCGTTGTTTATTAACAGCGAAATAGCAATGTCGATGATATGCAATTTGAAAAATACTACTTACTGTTAGTGGTGGTTAACATGTATTAGAATTAAAATAAAAACACACATCCCTTCTTCGCAATTTAAGGGTTTTATTTCTTTTGATGGAAAACAGTGACTGTACTGCAGAATCGATTTCATAAAACGGTACTGTGAAAATGAAATGTACTGTAGAAGGCAACAGTTTATTAATCTGCATTTTCAAACTTGCATATCATCGACATTGCTATTTCGCTGTTAATAAACAACGCTTTTCACGTCGCTCCACTTCTCATTGTACGCCGTCCAGCCCCAAGTGCATATTTCTATTTTTTTTCCTGAAACTGCTTCTTTATAATAAACTTTCAATAATATTTTTCAAATTATTGGTACTGTATGTTAACAGCGAAAGAACGTTGATGAGTTTAAAAATTTGTATGAAATTGTAAATAACTCATCCAAGTATTAGAACAGGGGGAAATAACTCACCGAACGTGATAGTAAATAGACCGTTTGGGGGCCTCAGGGACCACATTTTTCAAGTTAGAGATTTGAAACCTCGTCTATTTGCTTCCTTGGCACTTTTTACATAGGTGTGTAAATTTTCATGTCCGTCCGACCATGTCTACTACCATTTAACCGTGCACATCTGAATTTCAACCACCACAAATTTCACAAATATATATTAGATATATATATATATCAGCCCACACTGTAAAGTGGATGTGTAGGCACCACAGAAAAAAGCACCTAACACTCACTGTAAATGAGGAAGGGCATCCAGCTGTAGAAATCAAGCCAGAATCAGTTTCCGTATGAGCTAGACAAGGTCAGCTGACTGGACACTGCCCACAACAGGACAACCCATCTAACCCATGCTAGCGTGGAAGAACGAACGCAAAACGGTGATGATGATGATGATAATGATATGATATATATATATATAATAATAGTTTCTACTTTTGGCACAAGGCCAGCAATTATCGCAGGGTATTTACTGGTGCTTTATTTTATCGACTCCGTAATGAAGAAATCAGAGTATTTGAATCTTGCATCATTTTATTGATTATTTTATTACTGTTATATATATTTCCGTGGTATCTGTTATATATATCAATCATCATTGTTTTGACGTTCACTTTTTCATGCTGGCATGGGTTTGGGACAATGTCTTACAGCAATATACCCTTCCTAATGCCAACTCTTTTAGTCATCTCTTATGACATGTAAGGACACTGTTTATATATTCTAAACACTAGGATATACATATACATATATATATTAGAGAGAGGAAGAAAGAGTGTTTGTTTATCTCTACATTCATGTTTATGTTTAAACTATTTGATACCAACCAAAATCAGCTCTGGTTCTATGAAACAAAACCACCCATTTAAAATAGTTCTTATTTAAATTAAAAACCTTAAAATATAATATTATATAAGCACCATACATCAAGTTGCTATATTTGTAATGAAACATTTAATAATTTTTATAAACCAGACTAGGGTTAATATGACTGACTAAATATTTGAATGTGATACCCCAGCATGATTGGAGTCTGATGACTAAAACCAATAGAAATAAAAGAAAAAAATATAAGAAAATAAAAATTTTAAAACACTGCTTACCTTCAAATATTGATTTTTAATTTAGGAACAAGGCCAGCAAACTTGGTGGAAGGAAGAATTTGATTAAATTAACCACAGTACTTTACTGGTACTTTATTTCATTGATCCCGTTAGGTTGAAAGTCATAGTTAACCATGGCCCCATGGCAGAATTTGAACTCAGATCATAAAGAGCCAGAACAAATACCACAGTGGCATTTTAGCTGGCATTCTACCAATTTTGCCAATCCACCAGCCTTACCTTAAAATATGTTGAAAAAGACCATTAAATAATATCTTTTTGTTCATATTGATAATTTGAAAATTTACAGCCTTGTGGTTACGGTGTTGGACCCACGAATGTAAGGTCATAGGTTTGATACCTGCTCCAACTGGTAGCACATTCTATTTTTAAACAAGCCATTTCATTTAATGTTGCACCAGTGAACTCAGCTGAAAAAATGAATACATGTAGCAGCAGCTGAGGGTAAACTGTGTGATGGACTATGGGGAATCTATTACTCTGTCACAATGCCTCATGAAATTGGCATAAGCTCTGGTCTGATGAGCTCTGAACAAACTTTTAACTATATTGATAATTTAGATGTTATAGGGTTAACAGAGGACACTAAATTGGCTGAGTTATTAGAGTGTCAGACAAACTAGCAGTATTTGTTCCAGTGGATTGGCAGTATCGGTAGAGGGTCGGACGCCATGCTTTCAAGCATAGTTACGTCCCTTTATGATCTGAGTTCAAATCCCGCCGAGGTTGACTTTGCCTTTCATCCTTACGGGGTCGATAAAATAAAGTACCAGTAATGCACTGGGTAATTGCTGGCCTTGTGCCTAAAGTAGAAACAAGTATTTGTTCCAGCTTTTTAAGTTCTGCATTCAAGTCATGCTCAGGTCAATTTTGCCTTTCATCCTTCTGGGGATCAAAAAAATAAAGCACCAGTAAAGCACTGAGGTCAATATAATCAATTTTCCACTTCCTCAATTTGTTGGCCTTGTGCTAATGTTGGAAAGAAACAATTAAAGAGTTAAAGACAAATATGTTGAGAGTTCCATCATATCATTTCAATATAAATATTTAATATTGTTTAGCTCTTTTAATACCAACCTGCATAAAACTGCCCCTGGTTATATGAAACAAAACTACATGTTTTAAAGGGTTCCTATTTAAAATAAAACCTTACAAAATAGTTTGATATAAGAATCTTATATTACATAAGAAAGTTATGTTACAAATAACATCTTAATAATGAAATAATCAATAACTTTAGTAAATCACCCATAATTCTTCATTAATTAATTCAAATACAGTGTATTTCATATTCCATTAGAAATATGGTGTCTTAAAATTGATCTTGGTTTTCTCTCCTTCTTCCTAAATTCTTCATTAATTAATTAAAATACAAAATATTTCATTATAAATATGGTAATGAAGGAGTTAATGGAACTATGGAAATGTTGAAGAACAAAAAACACAAAATTTTAAGTTTTTAAGAATTTTACTCCAAAATTTTCACTTGAGATGTATTGCCAATATGTATCTATTCCTCATCGTTGTTGTGGTAGATTTACTGGTGCCAAGATCGTGTCACTGGTCGATCAAAGACCCAGTCTTTGGTAACTTGACAGAGCTAATAAGAAAATATTGGTATGCTGCTGTAGGATAGAAATATATTTGTATATATGTATATGTATGTATGTATGTCGGAAAAGAGTCAGGACCCCGACGGCTGAGCTCCGGCCATTTTGACGGTATATATGTGCATGTATAAATATATGTGTGTGTGCATGCATATATAAATATATATATGCAATGAACATAACAATATGCCACATGTATTTGTTTACATTACTACTTATGTGATGGTCTGGAAATTTGAGATATTACTGCATCTTACTATTTGCACATGCACACATATATATACACACACACACGCAGGGAAAAGACGAAAATGATGATGATGATATATATATATATATACACACACTTACATACATATATACATTAAAACACAGCAATACCTTAAGCATTCAGTAGTCATTTGATGAAATGAAATTGACATATTTTTTTTTTTTATGACCATGCTGTAAAATGGAGGGGTAGAGAGGGCCTTTGAGTCTAGTAAGACATCCTCTCTAGTGCTGGTGGCACAAATAAAAGCACCCAGTCCATGCTGTAAAGTGGTGCTGGTGTTAGGAAGGGCATCCAACCGGTGTATCAATGCCAAAACGATTATTAGCACAGCAACAAAATATCTACCTTAAGATGCACTTCATAATATATATATATATTCATAGAGAGAGAGAGAGAGAGAGAGAGAGAGAGAGAGGGAGAGAGAGAGAGAGAGAGAGAGAGAGAGAGAGAGAGAGAGAGTGATGAGATAATATTGCTACACTTTCACACCCCTCTTCACCTTGTCTAACTACTAAATATATCTTAATGAAGGTTAGATATGTCAGTTTTATATCATCAAACGATTTTGTATTTTAAGGTCCTACATATGTTTGTGCACATATTGTTTGTATATTCTCTGTCTTTTCCAAATTTTCTTTTTCACTTTGCCATTCACCCGAGTTCTCTCCTCTCTTTTGTTTTTACTCTACTCCTCTTTCTCTACTATCTTATGTCAGTGTATATAAGACTTACGTCCAAATGAACATTTAAAAAAAATTATTATTAATGTTTGTATATTCTCTCTCTCTTTCACCTTCTCTGTCTCACTTCACCTTCTGGGCATATTTTCTTAAAATTTAGCTGGAAATTATTGTTAATTACAGATATTAAAGTAAACATATATTTTAAAGTATATAACTTTAACTCTTTATGTTCAGTTAACTTACATTATATTCATAATGCTTTAAACTCTTCATTATGGAACACTTGCATAGATTTTTGTTAATGATATATTACTTTTACACTGCAAGAAATATTCATATTTAAAACTGCAAGTACAGTTAATATTATACCTATTGAAGGATTTTGTAATAGTTTTTTTATATTCGAATGGAAGAGATTTGAATTCTGAAGTTTTAGTGGCTTATGAGTTTGTCATTGCAAATGTATAAAATCTAGGTAAATTAAAATCCTTTTTATTAAATTTGTTATCTCAGCTAATGAAATAAAGTTCTTGCCTGCATTGTATGAATGCTAAGAAACACAATTGTGCTCTGCAATAATATATTTATATTAATATGCAATCCTTGTATTCAGTTTTATTATAATATATATTTATGGTTATTTCATGATAATTAATCGATTGTTAGTTATCAGGTTGTAAGTATTGATTAAAAAAAACACTTGTGTAAGTAGGGTTAAGCACTCAACGTGGTATGCCTTCCCAGTTATATTACCATGTAGGTCTGTGTACGACAGAGTATTAATGTAGAAGGTAGTAGGTTAGAATTTCACATTTTATTTATGTAATTGCTGTTATATGCATTTCACTGGTATTTGTTACATAATTGTGAATCCACAGACAGCTCTCACCTGTATAGATATTAGCGATGTAATTTCTTATTATATGATATACCATCAAGTGGGCTTATTGTATTGATTATATATAAAATGACTGACTGAACACGCATGTGCTTTTCCTTCCCACAAAATTATTTTCCGTTTCTTCCTATTCTCATTCTCCTCTATCTTTCTACTTCTTTCATTTCTCATTTTATCTTATGATGAAGGACTAACGTCCGAAATGTCAGGACTCTTTTCTTTTTAATCATTAAACTAATATATATATATTTTGATTGTACTGTATTGTTTATTTTGTTGTTTTCTGTTTACTTTTTCTTCATAAATATATATATATGTATATATATATACACACAGACACACACACATATATTCATACACACGCACATATATATATATATTATGCATATAAATACCCTCAAGATATGTTGTTTGCTCTTACTATAGTGCTAGTGCCACGACAAACGCATCCAGTCCACCCTGTAAGAAGGTAATGCTGTGCCACAATAAAAGCTCTCAGTGCATGCTGAAATGTAGTTGGCATTAACAAGGACATTCAGCCGCAGAAAACCATATATATCATCATCCTCATCACCATTTAATGTCTATGGCTCTATGTTTGCATTAGTTAGACAGGTTGTCATGTTATGAGACAATTCATGTCAGGTGACCATGTCTTGCTCATATGGATCTGTATTTTGGATTGGTTTTTATAGATGGATACCCTTCCTAACACCAACTACCTTACAGTGTGGATTGTGTGCTTTTTATAGTGGCACCAAAACAACCATCTAACAGGGTGGACCGAGTGTTCTTGTCGTGTGAGCATGACTGCCTTACGGGATGGACTGGGTGCTTTCTTGTAGCATTGGATCACTATAAGGGGTGGAATTGGTGATTTTTTGGATGTGTGGTTTGGCAGGAGAGGGGTATTAGAGGTGATGAGTGAGGATTAGGGTGGAACAAGTAAGTAAGTTCAACATGGGTGAGGTGTATGGGTTATTTAGCTAGTGCACATGGGAAGGCAGGTCTTCTGCAGTATAACATAACGAGAGAGATCGCAATCTTGTGTCATCCTTGTGATGTTTAATTGGGCAATGTCTACTTTTATCACTTCATCCCAAATTTTTCTAAGTCTTCCTCTTTCAGTTTCCATTAACTTTGAGTGCCCTGTATCTTTTTATACAGCTGTCACCCTCCATACAACTTACATGTCCATACCATCACAATCTCCTCTCTTGCACACTGCATCTGACAACCTCTTATACCCAGTTTCTCAGTTTTTTTTATGCTTTGCCATTTGTGCACATTACTATTAGACATCCATTGGGGCATGCAAGATTCATTTCTTTCCAATCTCCGCAGGTCCTCTGCAGTGCCCAGATCTCACTTCCATGCAGCATTGCTATTCATACACAACTGTCATACAATCTGCCTTTTCTTTTGAAGGAAAGGCCATTTGTAGTTAGCAGCAGTAGTGGCTTCCTGAACTTTTTTCACACCATTCTCACTCTGGCTACTATACTTTTAGAACACTGCTAATTTAGTCACCCAGGTAACAGAAGCTATCAATTACTTCTATGGAGCTTTCTGAGCATTTAATGGAGCATGTTTCCTGTGGGCTCTTGCTACCTTACTGCTCCTGTGCACATACAAAACCTACATTCTTTGTTAGCCTACCTGAGATTCCACTACATCTCCTGTGTACCTATAGCTTGCATTTGGGCCAAAGGATGGAATTTCTACCTACTTCTTTCCTGCACACTGAACAAGGCTGAAGGGATCTGGGCCTTGTTTTCCTTTCTACTTCCTAGGACTTTAGTTTTTGTCAAGTTGACTTTAAGACCTTTTGATTCTAATCTATGCTTCCAGGTTTGGAATTTTTTCTCTAATTCTGCCATAGATTTGAGAGTTAGATCATCTGCATATAGGAGTTCCCATGGGCAACTAGTCTTAAACTCTTCTGTTATAACCTGCAGGATGATAATAAACAGGAGAAGGCTAAGAGTCCTGATGGACTTATCTGCATGCTAAATTCCTCACTATAATCATTGTTAATTCTAACCTTACTGACTGCTCCTCTATACATGGCTTATACTGCCCTTACAAGCCACTGATATATCCCTAGTTTTCTAAGCGTCCACCAGATAAATGCTAAGAAGAGGGACATACATTTAGCTAAATACTTTTGCTGTTGCCTCATAATGAAGAAGGTGTCAGTGGTACTTTTACCTGGCACAGATCCAAATTGCATCTCATCTAGGTTAAATTGGTCCTTAATCATCTGTACTATAACTTTTTCTGCAACTTTCATGACTTGATTCAGAAAGTTGATGTATACAACACACATCAACTTTCTTTCGTTCTAGCACCTCTACAATCTATCCTGATCTTCATTTCATCATGACTAAATTGATGGTGGCAACTTGGAAGTTTTGAAGTTTATTATAGAGTAGAAGAGAGTGGGGGGTGAATTGGTGTTGGCTTTCCATGTCTGAAATAAAGAAGAAAGTTCACATGGTCGCCTGGAAACGAATAGTCAATTCATATTTAGAGTTGCTCCAACATTGTAGTCCATCTGTAATACAAACAACCAACCCATAACAATGATAGTAGTAGTAGTTATTGCAATAGACTATGAGTAAAGAGTTAAGACATATTTGCATTGCTGTGATTTGATTGGTCTAGGAGGCTATGGAGGTGAACATGGGTGGGAGGGAAAATGAGAGATGAGCCACAGCCACTGATCATACAGGGGCTATTAAAGACACAAAGACATGCCAGAAGTTCATTTGTTAATAAATAGAGCAAGACAGAAAATACGATATGTTAAAGATATGCTTGGATTCCATTCATAAGTAGATGGAGCAAAACAGAAAAATAACTTGGAGTGATATGTATTTTGAATGATACACAGTTGAAGATAAAAGAAAGCTTTTTACATACTTTAGATTCAGCCAGTACAACAATCAGTGGAAAAACTTAAGTAGCCAGTGGGCTTATAAACACATATGAAGTGAGAAAGGTGGTAGTGGTTGGTAAGGGGAAATGTAATACCATGGATGATAGAGACATAATATGGGGGGGGGGGGATTTCTCTCTAGAATGTTGTATGTATTGCAGTTAGGGGTTGTATTTGAGAAGAATCTTACTAAAGTTGGGTTGTCACAGGCATTGATCGTACAAGATCTGTTAAAGATATATGAATCGATGATGATGATGATATCCAAAGTTCATTTGTTAATAAATGGAGACAGAAAAAAAAAAGGAAATATATAGATGCATATATATATACCGGGTGTGGACGATATTTGTTCGCAATTTTCAACTGCTAATTTTATGCCAATTTTTTAAACTTCCGTTGTCACTCTTGTCTTCATAAAAACAGTGACTATATTTCCATTATTTATTTTCAGAATAATTGATTATAAATAATTTTGAACCTCCAAATTTGTGGGAGAGACACGGTGTTCTTCTTGGAATCTGCGCCGGGAGGACAAATAAGAACAGAAGATCAACTCCCAGAACAACAGGTGGCTCGCTGTCTCATCCAAAGACGTGCCTAGAGTCATGCAGACAAAGTTTCCAGCGACAACATTGGTCTTAAGTGTCGTCAGCAGTCAAGGTGACGTCATGCCACCTCACTTCTTCCCTGAGGGCCTCAAGCTGAACACTAATGGCTACATCTGCGTTCTGAGCGAGGTAGTAAAGCCCTGGATCGACCAGGTAGCTGCAGGTAGGCTGTACGTGTGGAAGCAAGACTCAGTGCCCTGCTATACCAGCTGAAAGACACAAGCCTGGCTGTCAGAGAACTTCGTCGACCACACTTCACCTGACATCTGGCCTCCCAGCTCGCCTGACTGCAACCCCCTCGACTTCTTTGTGTGAGGAGCAGTGGAACGAGACACCAACAGATCTAGCTGCAATACGAAAGACGATCTGAAGGCCAGGATCACAAGTGCCTTTAAGGGCCTAAGTCAGGGGACAGTGACGAAGGCCTGTAGCCGGTTCTGAGGCCGCCTTGAGGCCGTCATCAAAGCCAATGGTGGGTTTATCAAGTGAGATCGAAAGAACAAGCCATGAAGACAAACTGACCCAAGTTTGATAAATATATCTTAAAAAATAAAACTACTGTGCTATTTTCTCCTAGACAGTAATCTTGCGAACAGATATCGTCCGCACCCTGTATATATATATATATATATATATATATATATACATACACACACATATATATACAGACACACATCTGTATATATATAAAGCTGAAGTTTTCTGTGTGTGTGTGGACAATTTTTAATGAGGGCTCATATATTCTAAACCATTCATGCGATTTCTGAAATTATTTACAGAGCTTCTCCTTGCACAAAACCTGTACATGATCTACAAAGGCTTTCAAAAATCTATATTGGGGCCTTTGGAGACATTAAAAACATTTCGGTTATTTGTGTCAATTTTCGTGATTAAGTAAGACAAGAGTTATCTTTCGTCAATACAATAGGAACTCATATTTGATGTTGTGAAAAATTTTGTTTTGGGATTTTGATTATTACAATTCGGCTCATTTGGATTTTTCTTTACTCTTTGTACTTGAAACAAAAGGTTTTACTGTTGTCAAAAAAATGTATACCTAGACTGGATTTCTGTTGTTACATGGGATAACGGATGACACCGAGCTCACATATTAATTATTTCGCTGGAATAGTGCCTAAGGTTTTCATGTTTACATAAAGTACGTTTTTCTTCTGTGTTCAAATTTACTTTGTTTAGTTTAATGAGCTACATCGAAAGCTACTTGAACCATCCAAAGGACGGGTACTTTAGCTAGTATATATATAAATATATATATATGTGTGTCTGTATAGCTGTCAAAACGGCCTGACTCTTTTCATATTACCCACTCTACTACGCAGTATCGAGTACTTTGGTGCGTTATGGTCCACCTGGTTACTTACCACACTTCCTCCATTACGTATATATATATATATATATATATATATATATATATATATATATATATATATATACATACATACATACATACATATATATATATATACAAACATATACATATATATATACATATACACACATATATATATATACATACACATATATATACAGACATATATATATATACATACATATATACACACACACATATACACATACATATATACATACATATATACATACTTACATATATACACATATATATATATATATACATACATATATACATATGAATAAGAGGGATCAGATACTATTTACTCGAGAGAAGACTATGTTGGTATGGTCACGTGATGCACATGAAAGACTACAGCTGTATAAAAAAAGTGCAGGGCTTTCAAAATTGATGGTAGTTACGGAGTAGGTAGACCCAGAAAAACCTGGGATGATTTGATAAATTCCGACCTTTACACACTTACATCTCTCTAAGACAATGTCACTGGACCGAGATCTTTGGTGTTACGCAGTAATACAGAAGACCCATCTTGCCTATGTACAAAGCGAAACCTACAATCAGTAGGCACCTCTTAACCAAATATACACCCCATCCCACTACCCCTACTCCACCCTCCCTCTCCCACCAACACCACCCTTTCTCTGTAAAGTTGGTACCACAACATCCAGTCCAAATTAATGATATATATATATATATATATATATAAGATGTAATATAATGAAACGAAATTTCATTTCTCACTCTTAGTACGGCACTTACTTAAATGTAAGTATGTATGTATACGCACATACATATATGTATACAGACGTACAGTAGCATGCATATATATATATATATATATATATATATATATACACATACAGGTACACATATATATATGTACGTATCAGTTTAGCGAACGTTTATTATAACGCCCGCTTTGTTCGTTTGTAAACAAGCGAACAGCCTGATTTATGCCATACGGTGTTAAGGCAACCACGTCACCTTTTTGTTCAACACTGACACAGGAACGATGTACTAGTTTCAAGCTTGTTAGCTATCATCAGCACCGTATACCCTTCTGCCAGATAGTTGAACGTTCGAAAGTATATACTTTCCTTATGAAAATTAACGGCTGAGCAGCCTAATTTGCATATCGAGTGAGTTAAATCGGCCAGGCGTACCGAAAACGATAAGTTGTAATATAATGAAACGAAATTTCATTTCTCCCTCTTAGTACGGCACTTACTTAAATGTAAGTATGTATGTATACGTACATACATATATCTATACAGACGTACAGTAGCATGCATATATATATATATATATATATATACATACAGGTAGACATATATATATGTACGTATCAGTTTAGCGAACGTTTATTATAACGCCCGCTTTGTTCGTTTGTAAACAAGCGAACAGCCTGATTTCTACAGCTGGATGCCCTTCCTAACACCAACCTCATTTACAGTGAGTGCTGGGTGCTTTTTTTTTGCCGTGGCACCACGACCACTTTACAGTGGAATGATAGGGACCCCAGTCCCTATCATCTCATTTCTACAGCTGAGTAAACTGGAGCAATGTGAAATAAAGTGCCTTGCTCAAGGAAACAACACATCTCTCGGTCTGAGAATTGAACTCACAACCTTTCGATTGCCATATGCCTCCATATATATATGTATATAAATATATGTATATATATATGTATATATATATATGTATATATATATATATGTATATATATATAGGTATATATATATGTATATATATATGTATATATATATGTATATATATATATGTATATATATATATATGTATATATATATATACATATATATACATATATATATAGCCAGAATTAATAACAGAACACACTCACTGTTTGGTTGGTTTTCGCTTCTCGCTTCATTTTTATATACATATATATATATACATATATATTTATATACATTATGAAGAGAGAAGAAACATTTAGATATAATTAGTAATAAAATGTATCATACCTAAACTGTTCCTAAATTCCTCGACTACGTAGTTTCGTGGCATAAACAAAAACAATATATCAAAGATATAGAGTCCTTGCGAGGTCTGCCGACTTATCAAGAGGATACCTCATTTTACTAGTCTCAAGAACGCGTCTACACGACGTGAGAAAGAATCCCAAAAGGCGGAGGGGGAGATAGTCACGCGATATAACGGTCGAGAAACAGAGCTAAGCCTCTTATAACCACGAAGAAAATACCACGGAGGCGGAGGGGGTATTCATATCGAGGCCGTAGAAGAGGTAGTGAAGAAGGCGAGAAGTATGAGTAATGGAAGCTTTCCAGTTGTCCCCACACTTCAAAGATTGCTCGACCAGAGGGAGTTATTAATATATTAAGAAACACACAGATACATGCGGACACACACATATATACATGAATGCATCCGCACCCAACTGTGAGTTAAGGGTGCCAACTTCACCGATGTTGCTCAATGAATGACTGGGACAGACCAATTCAGTTTGAACCAGACTGAACCAGTATCAGAGTTAAAAATACATTATGAAGAGAGAAGAAACATTTAGATATAATTAGTAATAAAATGTATCATACCTAAACTGTTCCTAAATTCCTCGACTACGTAGTTTCGTGGCATAAACAAAAACAATATATCAAAGATATAGAGTCCTTGCGAGGTCTGCCGACTTATCAAGAGGATACCTCATTTTACTAGTCTCAAGAACACGTCTACACGACGTGAGAAAGAATCCCAAAAGGCGGAGGGGGAGATAGTCACGCGATATAACGGTCGAGAAACAGAGCTAAGCCTCTTATAACCACGAAGAAAATACCACGGAGGCGGAGGGGGTATTCATATCGAGGAAGCCACTAGAGTTTCACCCGAAGGAAGAGAGTATGGTAGTTTTAGAGCATCCTTTTTTCCAAAGTGGATTAGTTCAAATTTATCCTCATTATATATATATGTATATAAATATATGTATATATATATTTATATATATACATATATTTATATACATATATATATAATGAGGATAAATTTGAACTAATCCACTTTGGAAAAAAGGATGCTCTAAAACTACCATACTCTCTTCCTTCGGGTGAAACTCTAGTGGCTTCCAATAACATCAGAGACCTGAGAGTAATTGTGGACAACAATATAAGCTGGGACACTCATATAAACAGCAAAGTTGATATGGCCCGCAGAATGTGTTCCTGGATTCTCAGAACTTTCCAGTCGAGAGATATCCACACTGTTGTCCTTCTCTTCTCCACTTTTGCCCGACCCCACTTTGAATACTGTTGTCCACTGGGGTCACCCCACACGAAACAAAGTATCATGAAAGTTGAAGCACCCCAAAGGTCAATTACAAAAAAGATAGTTGGCATGACAGGCCTTGACTATTGGGGTCGATTAGAAAAGCTCAAACTTTATTCTCTTCAACGTCGCCGTGAGCGTTACATTATCTGTTACATCAGCTTAGCCCAAATGATGTTGGCATCATCTTTAGTATACACCCAAGGCTTGGGCCCCGTGCTATCTGCCCAGGACAAAAATCCCACTCGCATCACATAACAACAATATGGCACAATTATTTCACCTCAATTGGCCCTGCACTCTTTAACATTATACCAAAACACATCAAAGCAGAGACAGACCCCATCAAGTTCAAGAAGTCTTTGGATAAATTCCTTCAAGAAATCCCGGATAAGCCTCCTACATCCGGATATGCCTCCGTAAACAATAACTCCCTGCTCGAGTGGGCCATGGTGCCGAAACACTGATTTGTAAGACTTCGCCAGGTGGTGCTATTAAGTTAGACATGGCCTGGGTCAATACAGGCCGAAACCTATCAAAGTTATCAAAGTTATATATACATACATATCTATATATATATATATACACACACATATATATATACATAGGGAAAAATATATACAAGGGAAAAATTAGAAATAAGAGGGATCAGATGTTGTTTACTCAAGAGAAGGCTACGTTGGTACGGTCACGTGATGCGCATGATAGATGACAGCTGTATAAAAAAGTGGACGGCGATAAAAATTGACGGTAGCCACGTACTAGGCAGACCCAGAAAAACCTGGGACGATTTGATAAATTCCGACCTCACACATTTACACCTCTCCAAGACAATGTCACTGGACCGAGATCTTTGGCGCTATACAGTAATACAGACGACCCGCCTTACCTAAGTACAAAGTGAAACCTACTACAGTCAGTAGGTACCTCTAACAAAAATACACCCCCGTCCCACTACCCCCACCGCATCCACATCACCCCTTTCAATGTAAAGTTATGTTGGTACCACAACATCCAGTCCGAAACAAATGAGGTTGTGTAGGTGTCACGACCAAAAAACACACAGTCCACACTGTAATGTAGCCGTGTAGGTAACACGGTAGAAACCTCCCAGTCCACACTGTAAATGTGGTTGGTGTTAGGAAGGGCATCCAGACGTAGAAAACCCGCCAGACAGTCCTATGCAAGCAAGACAACCACTCTTGCCTCAAGTGGGAAAACTCCCGTCCAAACCCTTGCAAGCGTGGAAGATGGACGTTAAACGATGATGATGATGATACATATATATAAATATGTGTATAATATAGATGAGATTCTATAAATACATGTATAATATAGATGAGATTCTCATATATACATATATATATATACATATATAAATATACATATATATATATATGTATACATATATATATGTATATAAATATATGTATATATATATATATATATATATATGTATATATATATATGTATATATATATAGGTATATATATATGAATATATATATATATGTATATATATATATTTGTATAAATATATGTATATATATATGTATATATATATGTATATATATATATGTATATATATATAGGTATATATATATATGTATATATATATATATATGTATATATATATAGGTATATATATATCTATTTATATATATGTATATATATATATATGTATATATATATATATGTATATATATATACATATATATACATATATATACATATACATATATATATACATATATATATACCTATATATATATATATACATATATATATATACCCATATATATATACATATATATATGTACATATATATACATATATATATATATACATATATATATATCATCATCATCATCATCATCACCGTTTTACGTCCGTTCTTCCACGCTAGCATGGGTTAGACGGGTTGTCCTGTTGTCTGCAGTGTCTGGTCGGCTGACCATGCCTTGCTCATACAGGAACTGATCTGGCTTGATTTCTACAGCTGGATGCCCTTCCTAACACCAACCTCATTTACAGTGAGTGCTGGGTGCTTTTTCGTGGCGCCTACACGTCCACTTTACAGTGTGGGCTGGGTGCTTTTTTGCCGTGGCACCTCCACACCACCTTGCGGTGGGGTGTGTGGGGGCATATTGTCTATATGCTTCAGCTTGTACCCATGGGAGGTCGGGTACTCTGTATTACTGCGTGACGCCAGAAGTCATGGTCGTGTGTCATTGTCTTTGAGAGGTGTAATTGGGTAAGGTCGGCTTTTATCACCTCATCCCAGGTCATCTTGGGTCTCCCCACTCCGCGGTTTCCATCAACTTCTAGTGCTCTGCACCTTTTTATGCAGCTGTCATCCTTCATATGCATCACATGTCCATACCAGCGCAACCGCCTCTCCTGCACACAGCATTTGATTCCTCTTATGCTCAGTCTCTCTCTCAATTCATTTATGCTTTGTCGTTCACGTATATTACTGTTACACATCCATCGGAGCATGCAGGCTTCGTTTCTCTCTAATCTACGTAAGTCTTCCACCTTCAGCGCCCAGGTCTCACTACCATGCAACATCGCTGTTCGGATACATGCATCATACAGTCTGCCTTTCATTCTGAGGGAGAAGCCTTTTGCAGCTAGCAGTGGTAGTAGTTCCCTAAACATATAATTATATACATATATATATATACATATATATATATATACATATATTTATATACATATATATATACATACATATCTCTATATATATATACATATATATATATATATATATATATATATATATATATATATATATATATATATATATATACATACACATATATATATATATATATATATATACATGTATAATATAGATGAGATTCTACAGGACTAGAACTGTTTCATTCTTTAGAAATCATCAGGAATCTGGCTTTCCCAAAATAAATGTTGTGGTATTTATATATTTTCAGGTGGTAGGAGAGGGTGGGGAGTGGGATGGGTGGAGGTCATTGGTTGAAAGAAAAGGGAATTCATTAAAAGCTAATTCTTTAAGGCTATAATTTAAATTTAGAAAGAATTCTATAAACAATTTCAAGTTGGGGTGCCACTCCTTATTTTTAAGTTTTTCTTAAGCTAACAATGCCTATATTTCAGGTGTCTATAAGATGGTTGGGGATCGGTCATGGTTGATGGATTTAAAGAAAAGGGAAATTCTTTAAAAGCTAATTCTTTAAAGCTCTACTTAGAGTGACAAAAGCCAAGAGAAACCAGTTCAGAATATTGGGTGCCTATCATTATTGTCATATTTCTCTTAAGCTATATTCCAGGTGTCAAC
>OZ024741.1:234579908-234582408 GCA_964016885.1 Eledone cirrhosa | reverse complement strand
GAGGTACCTGGTCTTTCTACTATCTTAATATTGAGTTTATGTTTATTTAGGGCCCTTCTAAATTTGTAGGCTAGTTCGCCTCTAGGGGTTGTATTGATGAACATTACACTCTGGTATTTATTGCTATCCTACCATGAGTTTATTCTATTGGCCTTGTTCCTAGTTCTTTCTATTCTATTCCAAAATTTGCTCCTATACAAGGGGCAGGTCCCATTTATGTCATTATTTACCATTTTTTCCCATTTGGTTCTGGCTCCTCTATACACTCTGATTCTATCTCTCTGATTGTAGCCAGAGAACTGCATACGGTGGATGAAGTGTTGTATGTGTCTCTCTAGTTCTTCGGGGTTGCACATGCGGGACACATTTCTCATCACCCGTACCAAATCCGTAATCAGTATGTTGATTTTGGTATGGTCCGAAATGGCCGAGTTTCGGTGGATCAGATGTTTGGAAGTCATGGGTTTGGCATAATGGGAATGGAGGATTTGTTTTTGGTTGTTAATGGTATCTAACCAGAGCTCTGTGTCTAGTACAGGTAATCGATGGTTGGGGTGTCTACTTGGGTAGTCTATAGTAACTCTAATGCTCTGGTGGATGGAGTTTGCTATTTGCTGGATGCTTTCCATTGTGTTTTTCTCTAGTTCCTGACTGTTCTCTAGTGGGGGTGTCTTAACTATGATGTTTATATCATCTACGTAGCGGGAGTACATTATCAGGGTTAAGCTGTCTTCTAATTGTTCTTTAAGTTTAAGTTTAAGTCTACTGTCCCACCATACCATGAATAAGTTAGCTATGTCGCCTGCAATGCTAACACCAATGGCTGCTCCTTCCTCTTGGGCATATGTTTTTCCATTAAATTTGAACATATGTTCCTTAAGGGTTAATTTTATGCTGGCCCCTACCGCATGTGCAATCATTTTCTTCAGTTCATCGTGGTTTTCGGGTGTCCGTATGGCTCTGGTCCACCCGTTCCATCTATCTGTGTGGGTTTTCTTGGCCATTGAGGTAATGGTAGGTGGTCTGCCTCTTGCTGGTCTTGTAGGGCACAGGTTGCTAAGGTCATAAGTGTCTAGGCGACATAGCTAACTTATTCATGGTATGGTGGGACAGTAGACTTTTTGTTTCGGACTGGATGTTGTGGCACCAACATAATTTCACATTTAAGGGGGTGGTGTGGATGGGGTGGGGGTAGTGGGACGGGGGTGTATTTTGTTAGAGGTGCCTACTGACTGTAGGTTTCGCTTTGTACTTAGGCAATGCGGGTCTTCTGTATAACTGTGTAGCGCCAAAGATCTCGGTCCAGTGACATTGTCTTGGAGAGGTGTAAGTGTGTGAGATCGGAATTTATCAAGTCGTCCCAGGTTTTTCTGGGTCTGCTTAGTCCGTGGCTACCGTCTATTTTTATCGCTCTGCACTTTTTTATACAGCTGTCATCTTTCATGCGTATCACGTGACCGTACCAACGTAGTCTTCTCTCGAGTAAACAACATCTGATCCCTCTTATTCCTAATTTATCCCTTAGTTCGTTTATGCTTTGCCGTTCACGTATATTACTATTACACATCCAGCAGAGCATGCGAGCTTCGTTTGCGTATATCCTCTGCACACAATGCCCAGGTCTCACTGCCATGTAACATTGCTGTTCGTATGCAGGTATCATACAGCCTGCCTTTCATTTTTAGAGAGAACCCTTTAGCGGCTAATAGTGGTATAAGCTCTCGGAACTTTTTCCATCCCGTTCTGACTCTAGCTACTGTACTTTCAGAGCACCCTCCCCCACTGCTGATTTTGTCACCCAGGTAACGGAAGCTGTCCACTATTTCTATAGAACCATCTGTGCAATGGAATGAGCTAGTATTCTGTGGGCACTTGCTGCTACTTATTGTAACCAGAGCACCGGCCACATATAAAATCTATATTCTTAGTTAGCTTACCTGTGATTCCACTACATCTTTTATGCACCCATACTTTGCATTTGGGACATAAAATGGAGTTTCTACCTACTCCTTTCCTACACACTAAGCATGGCCATTTCCCAGATGGGACCGGTGCCCTATATACATATATATACATATATATATATATATATATATATATATATATATATATATAATTCAGTTATTAGGAGTATTCCAAAGCTTGGTAGAACAAGTTGTGAGGAAAGTTCTCAACATACGTTAAGGTGACTCGACAGGTTGGTAGGGATTCTGTAGTGGAAACACGAACAAACGAGGAGTGTAATCAAAGAAGAGAAATAGGACGAATTGTTTACCTTCGTCCTATTTCTCTTCTTATATATATATATATACATATATATATATATACATATATACAGGGTGTGGACAATATTTGTTCGCAATTTTCAACTGCTAATTTTATGCAAATTTTTTTTACTTCCGTTGTCACTCTTGTCTTCATAAAAACTGTGACTATATTTCCATTATTTATTTTCAAAATAATTGATTATGAATAATTTTGAACCTCCAAATTTGGAATC
>OZ024741.1:234567408-234572408 GCA_964016885.1 Eledone cirrhosa | reverse complement strand
TAAAATCCTGGACGAATTCTGTGAACACATCACAAACTTCCCTTACCAACACTTGCACAGACAAAAACACAAGCCAAACCTCAACAAGAAAGAATGGGAAGAATTAAATAGATTAAAAACCGACAGAACCATTACAATTAAAGAGGCTGATAAAGGGAGTACAGTAGTCCTAAAGGAGACAGAATTCTATATCAACTTAGCGCTCTCCACTTTGGAAAACGAAACATACTACGAAAAGGCTGAACACTACAACCAACAGAAAATTATGAGAAACCTAAAAACTCTAATCAACCAATACAAAGAAGGACTCACTAACAAGGAATTCAGCTTCATCACAGACTTCACAAGTAAATCCAGCCTTTTCTACGGTATCCCTAAAGTACATAAAAGCGAATCAATCAGTAAGGCATGCAAGGAAGCCACAGACATAGTCATCAATGTCCCCTCACCCAATGATCTCAAATTAAGACCTATAATAGCAGGCCCCGCTTGCGAAACCCACCGCCTTAGCAACTTCATTGATACCCTTCTCAAGTCTTTTCTCAAACACATCAAAAGCTATATAAGGGACGACCTAGATATGCTCAATCACCTCCCCAATATGCCCCTTTCTGAACAAACCCTACTAGTGACGTTCGATGTAGTCAACCTATACTCCAACATCCCCCACAACCTAGGAATAGAAGCTATCCAATTCTGGCTGGATAATTACCACAATGAACTCCCACAACGCATCAAAAAAGAATTCGTGATAGAGGGACTCAAATTTATCTTGGAGAACAATTACTTCGTTTTCAATAACAAACCCTACAGGCAGAAATCTGGGACCGCTATGGGAACGAAAACAGCCCCCACTTATGCCAACCTAGTCATGGGATACCTGGAAATCACCCTCTACACTAAAGTCCTAAACAAATTTGGAAACACTCTCCACTTACACATAGAGAGGAACTGGAAGCGATATCTAGATGACTGCTTCATCCTTTGGCACGAAAACATCGAGAAACTTAAAGAATTTCACACCCTTATAAATGGGCTTAACACGAATATTAACTTCACGATGGCATACAGCCATCAACAACTCCCCTTCGTCGACATCCTCATTAAGATCCATAACAAAAAAATAGAAACAGACATATACTACAAGCCCACAGACTCCAAGCAATATCTTCCTTTCAACTCTTGCCACCCTAGACACGTTAAAATTAATATTCCCTACAACTTAGCCAAGAGAATCTGTACTATAGTCTCCAATAAAAACACCTGCTACTTACGGCTACAAGAACTAAAGGACACACTCATAGGCAGGGACTACCCTGCATCACTAATTGACAATGGAATCCAACGTGCCCTAAAACTCAGTACCCAGGACCTTAGACACCCTAAAGTAAATCAACCGAAACTAAAAGCTCTTCCATACATCTCTACACACAACCCCCTCAACAATGAGGCCTTTGAAACCATCCTCCAGAACATCCCTGTGTTGAAAAAGGACCATAGAATGAACCAAATCCTACGAACACACGATATCATAAAGAGCAAAAGACAATCTAAGTCAATGAAAAACATCCTAACACATGCCAAAGTACTGCCAACCACAACAACGAAACCCACAGTAAAAAAAATGCGATAGACCCAACTGTGGCATATGCACCAACCTGATAGAGGGTTCGGAATTCTATTTCAAAGAAGGACAACGTTTTATAGTAAAACACAATTTCACATGCGCATCAGAAAATCTAATATTAACTTGCTCAGGTTGTCGAGAACAATACATAGGCCAGACCAAAAACAGCCTCCGCCAACGCATGACTGTCCATAGATCCCAAATTAAAATACAGGAATACAGGAAATTTACCACTGAGTGAACACATTGATACCTGTGCCGCCCCAAATCATCCCAACTTCAGAAACTTTCCCCTCTACAAATTTAAAGATAATGCCACCCACACCCAGCGCATCAGCAAGGAATCTTACTTTATTAACAAATACGGACACCCGTCTAAACACTTCTCCCTAAGACGAACCCACAACATACACACGCCAACATACATACCTACATCAGCATACATCTCTATCCACATATAAACACAATGACATACGTAAACACACATGTTCTATGGTGCAACACAAATATACACAAATTTGCATACCTTTTGATGTCTATAGATATGAACGTGCCGACACACACACATACATAAACGCACACATGCATTGCACACTGATGGGCACATACATATTTGTACACAAGTATTCCAATACGGCAAAGCCTAATGGATTCCCCTTGCAGTACGTACAGTCTGGACACTCACACACACCTTGGTATTATGCCAATACTATATATCATTTCACACCTTTTATTATTAAGGTTTTTGATGTTCTCTTGAGAGAATCGTTTTTACTGAAAATATCGAATAATGTACACCATTTTACCAGTATCACAAAAATAAATACTGGTCCACTCACACACACACATATATACACACACACATACATTAACATACAAAGAGACATATACACACACACACACTCCTCCGTATAAGACAAGAGCTGAAAAATATCTTTTAACATGTTAAAATATCCCCCACACACTTACAGACACATTCCTACTGACCATCCCTCTACCACGAATTACTCTGCTACACACACACACACTTGTCTTAATAGGCATTTGAACTGTCAACAGGCTGCGGTTCGCACAGACATCCCTGCTGACCATTATCACAACGAACCTCTTTACTACTACTACTACATACACACACACACATATTTGTTTTGAAAGACTTATTTTTCAGTGACTTCTCAATCAGCCGACACAAACCTACATTTGGCGCAAAATCAATTTTTAACATTCACATGACCTCTACCGACCAATCAAAATTATTTTGACCACAAGAATTTTTGCAACACGAATTGGCGCGAAACTTATTTTAATACCGCTGGACCACTTTTTTCACATAAAAACAAGTAGAATTTCCAAAACTAATCAGATTAGAGCAAACATCACGGACGCTCTATCTCAAAATTATTTTTGAAAAGCATTAGAAATGCGCAACCGGTAAAACTTAAAACCAAAACTGAATACTAACCAATACTATTACTAATTCTCACTTATTCCTAATTAAACTATTTTTCACTGTGAACAATTTGTCAGCATTTTCTTTTCCGTTTACCAATATATCATAACTTGTGTGTTACACCTCTATTCTTTTAAATATACATATATATATATATACATATATATATATACATATATATACACACATATATATATATACATACATATATATACATATATATATATGTATATATATATATATATGTATTGGTAAACGGAATAGAAAATGCTGACAAATTGTTCACAGTTGAAAAATGGTTTAATTAGGAATAAAAGAGTATTAGTGATTGTATGGGTTAGTATTCAGTTGTGGTTTTAAGTTTTTAAGTTTTTACCGGTTGCGCATTTCTAAATGCTTATAAAAAAAAAAAATATATATAGTAATAATAATAAATTTGAAGACTAAAATCGAAAGAGGGCTCGATAAGGATAAATATATATCAAATATATAAGAACCGTAGAGCAAAAATTTATTAAAATAACAGATTAAAGTTTAAGCAAAGAATCGCTGCTTTCACCCTTATATATATGTAAATATATATGTGTGTATATATATATATGTATATATATGTATATATATATATATATATATATATATATATATGTATATATATATGTATATATATATATATATATGTATATATATATATGTATATATATATGTGTGTAGCGGTCCCTTACGGCTGTAACTCAGCACGTATAGGAGTTACGTCCCTTTGCGACGGGCGCGACTCTCAGCGGCAGATTCATGTACTAAACGGAGTTGCGTCCCCCTGCGGAGTATATAGTCGAGGACAATCAAGCCATAAGACACACTCTACTCCTGAACTTCGAAGGGACAAGAACACCTGAGACCTTGTCAAGAGAGGACTCCTGTTTCACTTCCTTCGCACCCAAGAAGAAGAACACTGGCAGCCTAAAGAAACACTTGAACCTTACCAGAGAAGATTTTCTGTTCTTCTCCACACACTCCAGTCTGGGAGTTGTGACCACCTGAACATCAACATGTGGTAACAATTCTTTATAACAATTTATTTGACTTCTGTGAAGTAAAACCATTTCACAACTCTCACCTGCATTTATTGTCATTCTTGATAATATTTATATACACTGATACTAATTTCCTAAATTGGTGACCCCGACTTGATATTTCATGCCTGTGCTGGGAGTCCATGCTTGTGGGTTCGCTACAGTTACCTTCGGGATTTTCGCCTAGCATCTGGAGGAGGGTACTGTAGCGGCCCCTTACGGCTGTGACTCAGCACGTATAGGAGTTACCTCCCTTTGCGACTCCCAGCGGCAGATTCATGTACTAAACGGAGTTGCGTCCCCCTGGGGACTATATAGTCGAAGACAATCAAGCCATACAGGATTTACCTCCGCCTACTACACTTCATCAGTTGCGTCACTTCTTAAGCCTTATCAATTTCTATAGGCGTTTCGTTCTTCATTGAGCTAATTTGCTATCTTCCCTTACTGACAAAATCGTCGTAAGAAGAATGAGGATATTCCCTTGACACAAGGACAGCTTCAAGACTTCCAGACTGCCAAGACAGCACTCGCTAGTTCATCTTTGCTAGCCCACCCGGTACCAGAGGCCAAGCTTTCGCTTTGTGTTGATGCATCTGATATCACTGTGGGAGCAGTTTTACAGCAGTTCAACGCTGGAAACCAACAACCTTTGGCATTTTTCTCGAGGAAGCTAAAACCAGCAGAAACGCGTTACAGCACGTTTGGGCGGGAATTATTAGCCATATATCTGTCGGTGAAACATTTCTCTCGTATTCTTGAGGGGAGAAATTTTACTGTTTTAACCGACCACAAACCTCTCACCTTCGCTTTGAGGGCTAAAGCCGACAGCTATTCGCCCAGAGAGACAAGG
>OZ024741.1:234534908-234554908 GCA_964016885.1 Eledone cirrhosa | reverse complement strand
TCGATGAAATGGTGCTAATGGCAATTTCACTTTCAACTACTGGCTTTGACGAACCACACATCTTGACTCACTGAGATATACAAGCAATTCATTAGCCATAAGTCACAAACATTCACACAGCACTTTATATGGGAAAAAGTAACTCATGAAATCACCCATCAAGCCAACAATTACTGCTGCAAATTCTGTCACACTACAATGAACAATTAACCAATCAAATCACAACCAACAATCATCTTCTTTAAAACCACCACACACACATATACATCTATGTATACACATACATATATACACATACACACACACAAATAAACATATATTCACACATGAACATGCTCTTTCAAAGATATGCATGTATATATAGTTAGCCATCTGCATATATACCCGGCTAACATGAGACCAACCGGTAATGTAAGGGTGCATGGTTATCACATGGAGACCTACAGAGTTGATGCTTGCCACATGGAAATAATAAGGTAAATGATTTACACATGAGTATCCACGTGGGTATATTGCAGGTAGATGACTGCCATATGGGTATCTAGTTGGTAGATGTTTACTATATGGGTAAATAGTAAGAACCTGACTTCCACATGGCTATTTAGTGGGTAGATGGCTGCCACATAGCTACCTTGAGGCCAGATACCCATGTAGACTGCTACATAGGCATCTGGTGTCTAAATGGCTGTTACCCAATGGATAGACTGCTACATAGGCATCTGGTGTCTAAATGGCTGTTACCCAATGGATAGACTGCTACATAGACATCTGGTGCCTAAATGGTTGTTACCCAATGGATAGACTGCTACATAGACATCTGGTGTCTAAATGGCTGTTACCCAATGGATAGACTGCTACATAGGCATCTGGTGTCTAAATTGCTGTTACCCAATGGATAGACTGCTACATAGGCATCTGGTGCCTAAATGGCTGTTACCCAATGGATAGACTGCTACATAGACATCTGGTGTCTAAATGGCTGTTACCCAATGGATAGACTGCTACATAGGCATCTGGTGTCTAAATGGCTGTTACCCAATGGATAGACTGCTACATAGACATCTGGTGCCTAAATGGCTGTTACCCAATGGATAGACTGCTACATAGACATCTGGTGCCTAAATGGCTGTTACCCAATGGATAGACTGCTACATAGACATCTGGTGCCTAAATGGCTGTTACCCAATGGATAGACTGCTACATAGGCATCTGGTGCCTAAATGGCTGTTACCCAATGGATAGACTGCTACATAGACATCTAGTGCCTAAATGGCTGTTACCCAATGGATAGACTGCTACATAGACATCTGGTGTCTAAATGGCTGTTACCCAATGGATAGACTGCTACATAGGCATCTGGTGTCTAAATGGCTGTTACCCAATGGATAGACTGCTACATAGACATCTGGTGTCTAAATGGCTGTTACCCAATGGATAGACTGCTACATAGACATCTGGTGCCTAAATGGCTGTTACCCAATGGATAGACTGCTACATAGACATCTGGTGCCTAAATGGCTGTTACCCAATGGATAGACTGCTACATAGACATCTGGTGCCTAAATGGCTGTTACCCAATGGATAGACTGCTACATAGACATCTGGTGTCTAAATGGCTGTTACCCAATGGATAGACTGCTACATAGGCATCTGGTGTCTAAATGGCTGTTACCCAATGGATAGACTGCTACATAGACATCTGGTGCCTAAATGGCTGTTACCCAATGGATAGACTGCTACATAGACATCTGGTGCCTAAATGGCTGTTACCCAATGGATAGACTGCTACATAGACATCTGGTGCCTAAATGGCTGTTACCCAATGGATAGACTGCTACATAGACATCTGGTGCCTAAATGGCTGTTACCCAATGGATAGACTGCTACATAGGCATCTGGTGCCTAAATGGCTGTTACCCAATGGATAGACTGCTACATAGACATCTGGTGCCTAAATGGCTGTTACCCAATGGATAGACTGCTACATAGACATCTGGTGTCTAAATGGCTGTTACCCAATGGATAGACTGCTACATAGGCATCTGGTGTCTAAATGGCTGTTACCCAATGGATAGACTGCTACATAGACATCTGGTGTCTAAATGGCTGTTACCCAATGGATAGACTGCTACATAGACATCTGGTGCCTAAATGGCTGTTACCCAATGGATAGACTGCTACATAGACATCTGGTGCCTAAATGGCTGTTACCCAATGGATAGACTGCTACATAGACATCTGGTGCCTAAATGGCTGTTACCCAATGGATAGACTGCTACATAGACATCTGGTGTCTAAATGGCTGTTACCCAATGGATAGACTGCTACATAGGCATCTGGTGTCTAAATGGCTGTTACCCAATGGATAGACTGCTACATAGACATCTGGTGCCTAAATGGCTGTTACCCAATGGATAGACTGCTACATAGACATCTGGTGCCTAAATGGCTGTTACCCAATGGATAGACTGCTACATAGACATCTGGTGCCTAAATGGCTGTTACCCAATGGATAGACTGCTACATAGACATCTGGTGTCTAAATGGCTGTTACCCAATGGATAGACTGCTACATAGGCATCTGGTGTCTAAATGGCTGTTACTCAATGGATAGACTGCTATATAGACATCTGGTGTCTAAATGGCTGTTACCCAATGGATAGACTGCTACATAGGCATCTGGTGTCTAAATGGCTGTTACCCAATGGATAGACTGCTACATAGGCATCTGGTGCCTAAATGGCTGTTACCCAATGGATAGACTGCTACATAGGCATCTGGTGTCTAAATGGCTGTTACCCAATGGATAGACTGCTACATAGGCATCTGGTGCCTAAATGGCTGTTACCCAATGGATAGACTGCTATATAGACATCTGGTGTCTAAATGGCTGTTACCCAATGGATAGACTGCTACATAGACATCTGGTGTCTAAATGGCTGTTACCCAATGGATAGACTGCTACATAGACATCTGGTGTCTAAATGGCTGTTACCCAATGGATAGACTGCTACATAGACATCTGGTGCCTAAATGGCTGTTACCCAATGGATAGACTGCTACATAGGCATCTGGTGTCTAAATGGCTGTTACCCAATGGATAGACTGCTCCATAGGCATCTGGTGTCTAAATGGCTGTTACCCAATGGATAGACTGCTATATAGACATCTGGTGTCTAAATGGCTGTTACCCAATGGATAGACTGCTACATAGACATCTGGTGTCTAAATGGCTGTTACCCAATGGATAGACTGCTACATAGACATCTGGTGCCTAAATGGCTGTTACCCAATGGATAGACTGCTACATAGGCATCTGGTGTCTAAATGGCTGTTACCCAATGGATAGACTGCTACATAGGCATCTGGTGTCTAAATGGCTGTTACCCAATGGATAGACTGCTACATAGACATCTGGTGTCTAAATGGCTGTTACCCAATGGATAGACTGCTACATAGACATCTGGTGCCTAAATGGCTGTTACCCAATGGATAGACTGCTACATAGGCATCTGGTGTCTAAATGGCTGTTACCCAATGGATAGACTGCTACATAGGCATCTGGTGTCTAAATGGCTGTTACCCAATGGATAGACTGCTACATAGACATCTGGTGTCTAAATGGCTGTTACCCAATGGATAGACTGCTACATGATTCCTTGTGAGTATATGTGTATACATAAATGGTAAAAGGGTCCAAATAAGAAGTGATGAGTATCTAGATGATTAAGTGGGGAAGTAGAGAATCCTCAATTAATTATGTAGGAGTAAATCAGGGGGGGATGAGCTATGTGTATATATCCGGGCATGTGTGTAGAGGGTGGATGAGAACCATGTAAATACATGTAGAAGATTGTGATCCCTAAATATGTATGGGTGTAGGGGGTAGATGTCAGTGTATACATACAGACACACACATATACATATATATATTTAATTCAAGTAAAGGAACATTGGTTACTCAATTAATCGACCGACAGTAGTGTAAACAGATGTAAGCACTCCACGATGTTAAGTATTAGCTATAAGGTATCAGACGGAGTGTCAATAATATAAAGAAGAAGACGGTTTTATGTGTACATCCTTTGTTTATTATATAATCCTGTTGTGCGCATTTCAAAGTGATTGCATAATAACTCTTTGATGTGTTTTCATCAGCCAGATGGCTTTGTAATATGACATCGTAGTCTAGTGACCAACCCCAGATTTTTAACACAGAGTAGGATCTCCGACACTCTGCTTGCCTACAGCCACCATTCTGCACATCATATGCTCACTAGTGGCCGGATTGCCATCATCATGTTACAAACTAAGGCAAACATATCAAAAACAAAAAAGTTACAATTTAATATTATGCAATCACTCCTGTGTTTTTGAAATACACATATAAGTAGATTATATAATAAACAGAAAATGTATACATAAAACTGCCTCTCTAAAAAAAATATATGTGTGTGTGTGTGTATTACTAAATACACACCATATTGGTATGTAGGAGTACATGACCACACATAAATATGTATGGGTGCTTAGAGGGTAGACAATGTCCAAGTGAGTATGAAGATTTAAGATGACCAAGAAGTATGTATGCACAAGGGACTACTGTACATACACCACACATGCATGTATAAAAAGTAGACGACAGGCAAACAGTTATAAACAGGTAGATCGATGAGCATTACATTATCACACAGTGGGTAAAGAAAGAGTAGATAGTTTCCAAATTAGAGTAGAACAAAGTAATGTGTATGAACTGTTTGAATCACTGTGGAGCAGTCTTATATATCTGATTGTCATTGTTGTTTAGACCTATGTCAACCATGTTTCAGCAAATCCACAATAACAGATATTCCAGTCATATTCTTCCTGTCTTTTTCTATATCTAAAACTTTGTCTTATATGTCTTTTTTTAAAGATAGTAGGATAGTGATTTGAAAGAATTTGGCTGCTAATTTTAGCAGGTCGAGTGTCCATGTAGAGGTGACTGTTGGCTTTTTATATCATATATGAAATAATGTTTATATGAATCTGCCTGACATAGACGTACAATGAAACTGTTCTAGTCCTGTAGAAGCCATTACTATATTAAACTTGATATATATATCTATATAGGGGATAGATGACAGCCAAGCAGCAACGTAGATGATAGATGGTAGTGGATGACTGTAATGAAGAGATGTGAAGCTTAGAGACAAATAACATATGTGCAGGTTGGTGGCAACAGATATGCAGGCTGGTGTTAACAAATGTGCAGGCTGATGAAAGATGTGCATGTTCATGTTGACAAATGTGCAGGCTGGTAGTGACCGGTCTTTGTATGAAGCTGGCAGGTGAATTCGTATGAAGATCAGAAAAACAGAAGTACCACAGCAGGTGAGTATGTGTGCTGACGTGGGTAGGAAGGATGGATGATAAGTTGTTGGCCCAGCTGGAGCAACACTGCTGTGCAATGTGAACAGGAGGGAAGACTGAACTAAGACACAGGAACATCCATTTTTGGTCACTGTCAGTGAGCAATAAACAGGGAAGTAATGACCATGAAGGGGCCAAAGATGAAGCGGAGCCTTAACCAAGAACCTCAGCTCTTTCGATACTTTATTTTTTTTTTGTTTTATATATTTTTTTTTTGTTTTCAGACAAATGATTCCAGTTATGTTTCTATAGGAAAAAAAAAAGAAGAAATATAATAATGATGATGATGATGATGATAACAGAAACAACAACTACAACAATAAGAACAACAACAACAATAATTTCTAATATAGGCACAAAGCCAGAAATTTGAAGAGAGCGAAACAGTTGATTATATTGACCCTAGTATTTGACTGGTACTTTATTTTACCGAAACACCTGAATGATGAAAGGTGAAATTGATCTTGGAAGGATTTGAAATCAGAATAAAGAGCCGTAATAAATAAGCACTCACTGGATTTTTACTGATGTTTTAACAATTTGGCCAATCCACCTCCCTCTACAACAACAACAAAATTAATAATAATTTGGCATAAAGCCAACAAATTTAGGGGTGAAGAAAAGTCGATAATATTTGGCTCAGTACTTGACTGGTACTTTATTTTATCGACCCTAGGAGGATGAAAGGCAAGGTGACTTCAACAGGATTTGAACCGAGAACATAGGGCATTGGAAAAACATTTTGTGGTATTTATTCAAACTCTTTAACAACCCTCCCAATTCACAAATATTAATAATAATAATATTTCTTTTATTTGATCAGGGTGGTGGATTGGCTGTATCAGTAGAGCATTGGACAACTGGCTCTGTGGCATGTAGTTACAGCCCTTATGTTATGAGTTCAAATCCTGCCACAGTTAGCTTTGCATTTCATCCTTTTGGGGTCAATAAAATGAAGCAGCAGTAACGCAGTGAGGTTGATTTAATCGACTTTTGCCTTCCCTTCAAATTGTTGACCTTGCACCAAAAGCAGAAACAATTATTTTTTTTATTGGCCATTAATATTAATAATTATTATTTCTTTCTTTAATGGCCACAAAGGCCAAAGATGTTGGGGGATAAATTACAACATGAAGTGGGGTAAAAAGAGGTCAAAATCAATAAACAATAAATTGCCAACAAGAAATTTATTGTTACATTTATTAATTTGGGACAAAAGCCCTACATAAAGTTCTGGATTACTCTGTATCACTAAAGGCATTGAAATTGCCCTCTCCTAGTTTCTTTTTCTTAAAAAAGCATAGATAGAGTAGGCCCATTCAGCCCTGTCAATCTTGCCACTCTCACCCACCTTTCACAAAACACTCTAGAAGATAGAACATTACTCTCCACCCCCATTTTCCTCTTCAAATGGTACTTGAAGAAGGTAATTGTGAATTTGGCTTGAAAGAGAAGTTTATGTCCTCAAACCATTCACTTGTATCCACCATACAACTTCTTTTACCACAGCCACTATACAGAAGAAAACTTTCCACCCTTCCTTGCCAAGGAGGTGATAGATTTTCACTATAGATTCAGTTGACATCCTGATGAGATCCACACATGATAACAGCTGCTCAACATAAGTCTACAATTCTGTAATGCGTGGATACTGAATAGTTTGCATGACGGTTTTGTCGTCTTGTGCACATCACATACAGGTTTCGCTGTTGACACTTTTGTACCTGTAGGGCTTGTCTTGAATAGCTAATATTCCTCTAGCACTGTCAAACCAAAGATATTTAAAAATTGTCCATGGTCCCTGATCTGAACGTCACCCACAAGAGTCTAATAATTCTTTATATAAATAATATTAATTTTTGACAAAGTATGCTGTCAGAGATATAGAGAAGAATAGTTGATTAAGTTGACCCGAGCACATGACTGGTACTATATTCTATTGCCCATGGATGGATGAAAGGTGAAGTTGACTTTAGTTAAAATATTCTAATAATAATTTCTAATTTAGTCACAAGGCTTGTAATTTGAGAAGAGGGGGAAGTTGATTAAATTGACTCCAGTACTTTACTGGTACTATAAGGATAAAAGGCAAAGTTGGTCTCGACAGGATTTAAACTTAGAATGTAGAAATTCATAACTACAGCAACACATTACTATACCAATATTGCCAATTTACCGCCCTAATAATAGTTTCAGATTTTAACAGAGTGGCAGCAATTTAGGGAGAGGGGATTGTCGATTATATCAACTGCAGTACTTGACTTCAGTGGGATTTGAACTCAGAACGTAGAGAGTCAGAACAAATACTGCCAAGGTTTTGTCTGTGTTCTAACAACTCTGCCAATTCACAACCCAACTACAGCAAATATAAAAATAACATTAAAAACTAACAAGGGAGCCTTTACCTAGTTGCCGGACCAGCTAGAAAAAGCAGCCAAATACTCTTTTAAATTACACCCTACCCATCTTAGAAAAAGTACAAATTGGCTAATATGGTATTGTATTCCCTGCACAGGAAAAATATAAAATGGTCACAGCTGGAATGCCTTGAACCATACTTCTGCTTAATTATGGTTCACCTATGGATAAATGACAATGATAATTAATACTGATCTCTACCATTGGAAATAAATTTTAGTGGACAAACCAATGATAGAAGACTACATGTGATCGTTCAATTTGCTAGAAATAGCAGCCAAATTTCCTCCCAAATCACATCTTACTGTCTTCAAAAGGAATAGCACATTGGATTATGAAGTCATGAATATCCTATTGGAATAAACGATGTAATGGTCATCAGTGTAATGCTTCTGATCATTGTTATGCTGGTTTAATACCACAACCTGGCCCTTGGCTGTTATTAATGAAGTCCACTCTGTTGCAAGCATTTGGGCCAAATTTCTGGTTTCAGAATAAATCTCTCTCGTCAGAAATAGGTGTCCTGAAATGGTCTACCATTGGTCAAATGCTAGTCTACTGCTGGTTTACTGTTGATCTATTGTTAGTCAACTACTGGTTTTTTGTGGATCAACTCTTGGTCTACTCCACAGTCTACTGTTGCTCTGCTGCCTACACATTCAAGAACTTTTGAATGTGCAGGCATTATCAAACCTGACTGATGGAAGCCCTAGAACTTTTGTGTAATGAATAAAATCAACATTGCCATCCTCATGGTGATGGGTATCAAAATATAGTACTATAATATGTCAAGTACTGGTCAGTTAAATTAACTTTACACAACCCCTAAATTAGAAGCCTTACATCTGTTAAAATTAACATTGAGCTAGTGAGAGATCATTTTGTGATCATTAAACCTGCTAGAAATAACTGTCAAATTTCCCTGAAATCATAACTTATCAGCTTAGTAAAAGACATGGGTTCCCAGCATATAGGCAGAATGGTAACAACTGGAACACCATGAGGCTAAAGAACAACTATAACAGCCAATATTGACCTTATGCAGTAATATATATATATAATAAACATTCTTCTGCTGAGTTGGTCTCTCTCTCTATATATATATATATATTTGAAAATATATTTATTCCAAAAGGGATAAATATATCTTCAATTCGGTGTTCGAGCCAACCCTTACCTATTGTCATGTATCTTGGGTAATGACCGAAAGAATACAATCGCGAATACAAGCGGCTGAATTGGGGTTCCTCCAAAGGGTCTTTGGAGTAACATTACTCAATAGAGTGTATAGCTTGGAGATCAGAGAGTCACTCCAGGTGGAGCTGCTACTCCGAATTGAGAGATCAAAGCTCTGATACTATGGGGATGTGGTTAGAATGTCTCAGGAAAGAATCGCTGGACAGATTTTATGGACAAAATCCAACCAGCAGGAGACCCAGGGGTAGACCCTAAGCAAGATGGTTGGATAACATCCATGAGCTTGGCTGGTCTCACTTAGGGATTCAGCCCTATCAGATGGAGATGGCTGCTTCTGACAGGACTCATTGGAAGGAGTGTTTAAGGACCCTGCCCCCACGATTCTCTCAGGAATAAGTGGGTGAAGATGAAGAATATATATATATAAATTGACCAACTCAATGTTTCAAAGAATGGTAGACAGTTTAGTAGAATCAATAGAATACCAGCCTAAATAGCTTATAGTCTTTAATTTCACATTTCAACATTCTGAGTTAAAATACTACCATAGTTGACTGTGTGTGACATAAATAAGATTTATACTGGTGATAAACTGAGAATGACAGAAATAACTGCACCCACATACCTAATAAGAAATTACTGTATGTACTTGTATATAAGGCGAGAAATAATTGACCAAAAATAGTAAAATGGAGGGTCGGTTTATATTCAAAATTTTGCCAATTTTCACCAACTTTTATTCTATGTAAATGAGGTGCTAAAATCGTTTCACTTTGGAGGGGAATATTACATCAGTTTTAATTTGGAGGTGAAATTTGATTTTCCTATTGTTTTTTTAATGTTTTGAATGAATATGGCCTTCAAAATGGTTAGAAATTGTTAAAAAATTATCCAATGGAGTTGTGAAAGAAAAACTATACTCTAAACGACACTCAAAACATTTTAAATATCAAAATATTAAAACTTCATACATATATTATCCACTCATTAGAATTTCAAACCCACACCATCAAAACAATGTGTTGATTAACTGCCTCAGCTTATACACAAGGGTTTGGATTTTTGCCTATTTCTCAGACATAAAATAAAGGGTCGGCTTATATTTGAGTATACATAATTACACCCTGTAAAGTGGTTGGTGATAGAAAGGGCATCTAGCCATAGAATACTTGTAATAAAAGGAGTCGAGGACTCTTCAGCTGTATAAAGAGCCATGATAATTATCAACATGTAGTTATTATTATTATTATGATTCCATGCTTTAAGTTCTGAATTCAAATCCTTCTGGGGTTGATGAAATAAAGTACCCGTCAACAACTGTGAAGTGAGAATCTATATAACTGACTTTTCCTCTCTATTATTATTAACTTTTTCAAATTTCATTTGAAAAGGAAAATCAGGGTAGAGAGGGAAGTGCTCTCTTCCCAGCATTTTGTTGAAAGATGCGTGAGAGAGGCAAGAATGGCCCGAGTGAATGGACCTACTCTGAGTATGTGTCTGTAAATTAAAGGTGGAAAACTGGGAGAGGGCACTTGCCCTGGTGGTCAGGGTCACTGTGGCGTTTAATGGGCTTTCTCCACAAATGCCCCTTGGAAGTCTCCCCCCTATTGGGGAATTTTTCATTGTTATTTATTTGTTACATCCTCTGTTTTTGTTTTTTACACACAGAAATGCCCATTTGTACCGTCCTGTATTGTCCTTAATGTCTACTTTATGTAAACCCTTGTGGTTAATAAAGAAAGCATTATTATGCCTATATAAAATATTATTATTATTATTATTGGATTGGTAGAAACAGTATTTAGTTATGTCTCATTAGGTTCTCCTGTGATGGTCTGGCATCCTGTCCAGAGGGGAGTATTGTACTCTCAGTTGCTTAACGCCATGGAAACCAGGATAAGCACCGGCCTGATGAGCCTTTGGGCTTGAGACAGACTTTAGGTTCTCTGGTCAATAAAATAAAGTACCAGTCATGTATTGGGTCAACATAATTAATTATATATCACCTCAAAATTATGAGGGTCAGTGGATATATATATTACAAATCTAATTACTATTATTGACTGGCAGAATTGTGAGAGCATCAGACAAAATGCCTGGCGGTATTTGTTTTGGCTCTTTATATTCTGAGTTCAAATCTTATCATGGTCAACTTTGCTCCTCATCATTCTGGGGTTGAAAAAAATAAAGTACCAGTCACGAATTGGGGTTGATGTAATCAACTTTCTATTCCCCCCAAAAAAATTGTTGGCCTTGTGTCTAAACTAGAAAACATATTAATAATATTATTGTCATTAGCAACATTACCATTATCACCTTTCAAATCAGCTCGTCTGTTGGTTTTTCCTGTAGCAGAAGAAGATACATCGGATTAGGAGAATGGTCAAACAGACCAGTTGGTTTCAGTGTATCTCATTCATCTTCTTTTAATATTTAGTAGGGACAGAGACTTGCTTAGCTCTTTGATACAATCCACCCCAAAACTGCCTTTGCTTCTAAGAAACAAAACCACCCATTTTCAAGGGTTCCTACTTAAATTAAAACTTTCCAAAATAATTTTAGTAAATCCTTCTTAAATTCTTCATTAATTAATTAATTAAAATACAAAGTTTTTCATTAAAAATACTGTAATGAAAGGGTTAAGTATTAATAGAAGATTGCCTGAATATTAGACCAAAAAAAGCTTGTAGGGCTAGAGCAGAGATGGGGAACCCGCAGCCTTAAGGCCGCATGTGGCCTTCTATGCCATTATGTGCGACCTTTTGAAAGATCAAAAATTTCTAACAAATTAGAAATTTTTATTACTATGTTTTTGTCTATCTCTTATTATTAAACCATAAGATGAATGTATTTTAAATACCAAAGAGTAAAAGAAAATTCACTGAAATAATCCACACTAACAGACAGCCAGAATTTAAAAAACATAGTAGGTCATAAGGGCCATTTCAGCAGTTTCTACGTTTATGTTTTAGTTCTAATGCGATTCTAGAATATACATTAAATTCTTATTTGAAAGTTCAGACCTTCATGCTGCAACCAAATATCAAAATGTTTTCCTACAACCAGCAGTCACAACAAAGTCATTGCTTTAAAATTAATTTTGTTTTTGTTTTATAGATAATTAGTACATAGTAATTAGATTTTTATAAAATAATGCAGATTTTAAAGAATATATAATTATCGTTTCTTGAATGTGACATTTCAACATGAAAAGGTTTCCCACCTCTGGGCTAGAGAGATAAGTTAACTAGGTGGCCTTCCCCATCAAGAAATGTCTCAATCATTTAGGGAGTAGTCAACATATTGGGTTAGAGAATGATCAACATAGTAAGGAGTGGTCAACACAGATGAGAGTGGCCAACATAGGTGGGAGTGGCCAACATAGGTGGGAGTGGTCAATATATTGGGGAGTGGCCAACATACTGAGACATGCCAGCATGCTGAGGAGTTTTTATTGGTTAATCTAAAGATGAGAAGGAACAGTGTTCATAGCCATTTCAGAGACACCCAAATGAAATGAAAGATATAATTTGGAAAAGTAGATATGAGTTGAACTTCTTTAGTTTGGGGGATGGAAAGAAAACATAGACAGAGAAGATAAGTTAGAGGTATACAGTTCTGTATACAAAGTGGTTAATATAGGGTCAGGAAGAAGAAAGACAAGTAGTAATGGCAATGAAAGGGTGGAGAAGAGGGCACATTAAATGAATGGTGTGGGATTGGTTATGTTTTGTACAAGAACTGAAGTAATAGGAGGGGAGAGGGAGAGTGAGAGAGAGAGAATGACTGGTGAAAAAAATAATTGGGGATGGTAGGTGAGAAGTCTCTCTTACATATTGGTTATAAGTGTGTGTGTGGGTGTGTACAGTAGGTCCATTGTGTCAAATGTGTCAGTACCACAATAGAGGGGAAAACTTGAGAGAATCAGGATCAACAGTTGGAAGAATGAGATGGGGGATGTAGTGAAATGAGGAGGGCGGGGGCAGCAAAAGATAGGTATAGAGAGAAACACAAGAGGTGAGAGAGAGAGAGAGGGGTTTAAGGAGGTCTCTCTACATATACATCCATCTATCATGAGAGAGAAAAAGAGAGAGAAGTGGAAGATGGATAAAGACACAGACACACAAACATATATAAGAAATACTGAGATGTAGGAGAGAAAAAAAGAGAACCAATACAACAGAGAACTTTGATATGAGGGGATGAAGTGATAAATGTAGTGTGATGATTTCTTATCAATAACCAATACATTTAATTTTTAAGAGTTCTGGAGGGTGTAGAAACCATGATAGATAGAACACTGGAAAGGAAACAAAATGATGAGAGAAGGAAGGAGACGGAGCTGGTCACCATTCCACTATCAGTGAAGGTATGAAAAGTTCATAGGCTGCCCAAGAAACTCTCATGGAATGTGACCAAATGAAATTTATTTTTCAACATAGTCCCCCTTGTGATCCACATACTTCTTCCATCAATGTTGCAGTGTTTGGAGTCATCAACAGCAGATATGACATCATCATCACTGCAATGCTGGTTCCCAGCCAAGTGTTTTTTCATATTGGGGAACAGATGATAATCAGAGGGGAACAAATCATGAGAATAGCGAGGGTGATCAACCAGTTAAAAGCCACAGTCATGCATAGCAGCTATTGAAACCAAGGACTTGGATATCAGTGAAAAAAAGAGAGAGTGCAGATCATCTGTTCACCACTGGCAGTCACAGAACCTTGGTGTGGATATATCTGTGTGAAAACGATGGTAAAAAAATGCTGTATTTTGTCTAACACACCATTTCCAAAATGGCTCCCATATTTCTCGGCACTGGCTAAAAACATACAAAATTACTGAATACTTTCCATAAAAAAAACTAAATATTTTACATTTTGTAATTAAAACGTTTTTTTTTTTTGCATCAAAAGCAACATGTTTTTTTCTTCATAAAAATTGAGAAAGTTTGTACAGTTAGGAAAGTAAAAGAGAACGAGAAAAAGAAGACAAAAATTTATTTGGAAAATAGTGCCACCTCCAGAAGTTATCAATGAATCACAATCTTGTTTGTTTGATGATACCGCTTATGGTGGTGGTGGTAGGGATGGGGAAGTAATTTATGAAATGTCAGAGTACAAAATGTTCGAAAATATTTTCTGGAAAAAAAAAAGTTTGTCTCAGATATATAAATATCTGTTTAATACCATGAAGTGACTTTTTTAGAGGAAAAACAAAAACACGTGTTGTGTTTTGGTTTGTGTGTGTGTTCGCATGTGTGCATGTGTATGTACATATACAAAACTCTCTCTATATATATATATATGCTAACATGGAACAATGAACCTGAAATAATTTTAATGATGATAATGATGATGACGTTTGGGTGACCTGAAAAAACTAGCCCCCTTGTACATTTTGTGTCACTGTATATTCATTTTCTAACCGATCCTCCTTAAATTTCAGGATATGGCAGATACATCTGAAAAGACAACAAGACTCCAATAGGAGCTCCAGGGCCAAATTTTCAGTGTGAAACACTACTATAAGTGTGTCTCATACAAGCAGATCCAGGAGCAATTTCATGCATTTTTAGGAATGAACAAATCTCTCTTCAAAACCAACATACAAACCTAGGGGAAGAAGTTTGAGACGGAGAATCTCAATACAATGTCTGAGGAATGTCCTACTCACTCTGAAAAACCCAGGAAGTGTACACAGGAAGTTATTGACATGGTTCAAGAGTCTGTTGAACAGAGCCCAAAATGATCGCTGTACAGGAGAAGCCAATCTTTGGGTTTCTCCACAGAAATTTGCAGAAGGGTTGGTTAAGAGGATCTTAAAAAGTACTCTTACAGAATACAGACTAAACAAAAGCTTAATGTAGCTGATAAGACCAAGAGAAAGGCTATGGCTGAGAAAATGGAAAACAACCCAAATTTTCTGAATTCGCTATGGACCTCCGATGAAGCCCATTTTCACTTAAACGGGAAGATCAACTCTAAGAACCATGTGTTCTGGGGGTCAGAGAAACCTACTAAAGTGGCTGTGAAGCCTCTCCACTCAGCTTAATGAAATGTCTGGGCTGCCTTTTCTGAGAGAATTGATTGGCCCATTCTTCTTCGAAGAAAATAGCACCACTATTACGGTCACAAAAGAACGCTATGTGGAGGTCCTAGAAGAGTTCAAAAAGGAGCTACAGACGATGTACCCATATCTAATGTATTAGTTCCAGCAAGATGGAGTAAGCCTTCACATCCTCAATGAGTCATGAAAACGGCTGAAAAATAACTTTAGAAATTATGTGATCAGTTTAAAGATTGATTTAAGCTCCTCAATTTCTTTCTTTGTAGCTATCTGAAGGATAGGTTATATGTCAACAATCCCAAATCACTAAAAAAAGGAAAACATTAGGGAGGAGATCAGAGACTTCCCAAGGTCTAGTTGTAAAGATGTTATGCTAAACTTCATGCACCACAAAAGATGCATGGATTCAAATGGGGAACATTTGGAACATGTGCTGTAACTCTGGTCACAAATATCAGAAGATAGCATTGTTTTTAATGGTTTGAACAAAATATATTCAGAGTTTCATCAGGTTTTGTCAAAAAAATTAATAATGTAGACAAAAATAAAAATGGGGCAGTGTTTTTTTGGATCACGTATATCAATTTCATGAATTATGGAAGTGCTTGGGTGAGTTGAAATTTGAAAATGTGAGAATTCAAATTGCAGAAAATAACTTTATCAACAGTCAATCCCTATAAATAATACCTTAGAAGATCAGGTAAAATACTTCTTCAGAAACGTAAAAAAGTGTTCAAATTTTACATCTCTAGGGGTATTTACCTATACACACACATACGGCAGGCTTCATTACAGTGGTCAGCTTGATGTTATAATAAAAGACACAGTGAGATGGAATCCATTAGGAAGTATTTGCAAAACAAATCATTTAACCACACAACCACACCTACAATTGCTTCTATTTATATTTTATTCCAGCTCATTTTCTTAGTATAAATCATAAACTTACTATATGTGTATAGAATGAACTGCAATAAGTTACAATATATGGCAAGTTATTAACTTACTATACACTACTGCCCCACAAGCCACAGATATCTATATATATAAAACTGAGGATGTCTGTCTGCGTGTGTGTGTGAGTTTGAATCCCTAAAACTAGAGAAGCACCCAACCGACTGTTTTCAAACTTTACACATGTAATACTTATGTTTCAGGGTGTGTTCTGAGCAAAAAAAATTTCAAATTTTCAATGCCCTAGGGACCGCATTAGGCGATTTAGCGATCTCTCTATATAATTCTTAGTCTTTCACTTTTTAGATAGATACATACATATAACGTTGCGCCCTTATAATATCTGTCTGTATGTCTAGCTGTCTGCATTACGTCACTTTCTACAATTCGCTCTGCGTCCAGAACGCGCCCTTATAATATCTGTCTGTATGTCTGCTGTCTGCTGCCTCCGGTTATTCTGCCACCCTTGCTCAAGACAAATCTCACACTCATTCCCCAAACAGTTGGTAAGTGCACACAACTTCTTCCTCATGTTTTAAGCCACAGTGTTGCTTACTTACGTACCACCAGACCCTTACTTCTTTGCCAGCCGTGGTTGTGGCAATACTAAGCTTAGCTAAAGCGGTTATATATTTCACAATACCTTATCCCGTGCAACGCCGGGTACCACTGCTAGTATTATATATTTTAATACATGGTATTAGTAATGCATTAAAAAAAAAAACTGCCTATTTCAATTGACAAAAGCTGGTATTCACCATTATCAGATCTTGTACATGCATCATATCATAGCTCTGTTAATGGAGGATATGTGGTTTTGTCAATAATGTCTATAAAACTGGAACTTTTGTTAATGTATTACTAACACCATGTATCAAAAAATATATATCACTGTATTCACATATCAAAGGCTCATTCTTTCATAATATGAAATCACACTCAAGTAACTATATATGTTTATCATTGTTCTTCAGGCAGTAACAGAGGAGATTGGAACTGGCACTGTGTGAGAGCTCATGTCTACTGATGTCCTCGCTCTTATAGCAGAATCCATGGTGAAGTTGGAAACAAAATTCCAGAAACAAAGAAATCTGGAATTGAGCAGCCTGAAAGTAAGTTTGCTGAAAATCAAGGTCTTGATAGGTGGGAGGAGGACTGAAACCTGATATAGGGAAATGGCTTTGTTCAATATCTCAAAGAGAGGTGGAGGGAAGTACCATAAGGTGCACACAATGCAATACATGGACTCACAAGAGATATTAGAATACATGCAGGTTGACAGAGAAGACAGCTTTTGTGTGTGGCGGATGCACAAAGGCAGTAAGCACTAAGGGCATGCCACACTCGGAAAGTGTGGTAACTGGGGTGGGAATGAGCTGAAAGAGGTTTAGGAAGCTAATACCTCTGTTGATAAAGTATCAGGGGCGCAGGAGGGGACTGTTTCTCTCTCAGAATGAAGGGCAAGCTGTGTGATACCAGCATGCAATGGGTAATGCTAGATAGGCAGTGAGACACAGACATTGACTGCAGTAGACTGGGGAGGGCTGGATAGAGGTGATATGAGTATACTCTGCAGTTCAGTAAATGACCAACAATCCCCAAGTGATGGTGTCATGTTGGACCCAGTCAGTACACTCTGTAGTGTGGTTAGTGATGGGTGGGGATTCAAATTCTTATTGAATTCCAAGACATTCCTGGTGATTTCATATGAATGAAACAGTTCTAGTCTTGCATAAGTCACTTCTATATATATAGAGAGAGAGGTGGGACACAGGAAGGTAATATCTGTAGTGGTAGAGCACTCAGTCCATGAGATGAGTTAGGTAGAAGTGGTAACACAACAGTTAGCTCACCATACCGAGAACAATTGTTTCACCTTAGTGGATCCTCAGCTCATACAAGCTGAGGATCCGCTAAGGTGAAACAATTGTTCTCGGTATGGTGAACTAACTGTTGTGTTACCACTTCTATATATATATATATATATATTAAAGAGTTAAACAAGATTCAATGAGTACATCAAAGAATGAGTTTTACAGTAGATTGGAAGCACTCTACAGTAAAATATTTCCCAGAGTTATTAATATTAAAATACAAATATTAATAAAATAGATGTTATTTTGATCTATTAAATTTTATTATACATATTTCAGAGGTACAACAGTACGTCCTCATCAGACAAAATATAATGATATATATATATATATATATATATATGTATATATATATATATATATATATGTATATATATATATATATATATATGTATATATATATATATATATATGTATATATATATATATGTATAAACGGAAAAAATTAAACGATATATATATATATATATATATATATATATATATATATATATATATATATGTATATATATATATGTATATATATATATAGATATGTATATATAGATATGAATATATAGATATGAATATATAGATATGTATATATAGATATGTATATATAGATATGTATATATAGATATGTATATATATATATATATATATATAGATATGTATATATATATATATATATATGTATATATATACATATGTGTATGTATATATATAACAAAGGAAGTGTGGTAAGGAATGAGATGGACCATAATGCACCAGAGTACTCAATACTTAGGGTAGTAGAATGGGTAATAGGAAAATGGTCCAGAAATAGCCATCAAAACGGCTTGAGCTCTGCCATTGGGGTTAAACATTTTCATATATACATATACATATATATATATATATATATATATACATCATCATTATCATCACCGTTTTACGTCCATTCTTCCACGCTAGCATGGGTTAGACGGGAGTTGTCCCAATTTGATGCAAGGTTGGTCGAGTGACCGTGTCTTGCTCATATAGGACTGTCTGGCAGGTTTTCTATGGCTGGATGACCTTCCTAACACCAACCACATTTACAGTGTGGACTGGGAACTTTTTACAGTGTTACCTACACGGCCACATTACATTTTTTTGTTGTGACACCTACACGATCTCGATCTCATTTTCTCATTTATTTGGACTGCATGTTGTGGTACCAACTTTATAGAGAGGGGGTGGTGTTGGTGGGAGTGGGAGGATGGAGTAGGGGTAGTGGATTGGGATGTATATTTGGTTAAGAGGTGCCTACTGACTGTATGTTTCACTTTGTACATAAGGAAGGCGGGTCTTCTGTATTACTGCATGGCGCCAAAGATCTCAGTCCAGTGACATTGTCTTAGGGAGGTGCAAGTGTGTAAGGTCAGAATTTATCAAATCGTCCCAGGGTTTTCTGGGTCTACCTACTTCGTAACTTCTTTCAATTTTGATTGCCCTGCACTTTTTTATACAACTGTCATCTTTCATGCACATCACGTGACCATACCAACGTAGTCTTCTCTCAAGTAAACAGCATCTGATCCCTCTTGTTCCTAATTTCTCATTTAGTTCATTTATTCTTTGCCGTTCACTTATATTACTATTACACATCCAACGGAGCATGCATGCTCCGTTCCTTTCCAGTCTGCGCAGGTCCTCTGCACACAATGCCCATGTCTCACTGCCATGTAGCATTGCTGTTCGTATACAGGCATCATACAATCTGCCTTTCATTTTTAGAGAGAAACCTTTTGTGGCCAACAGTGTTATAAGCTCTCTGAACTTTTTCCATCCCGTTCTGACTCTGGCTACTGTACTTTCAAAACACCCTCGACCACTGTTGATTTTGTCAGCCAGGTTACGGAAAGTGTCCACTATTTCTATAGAACCATCTGGGCAATGGAATGAGCTAGTATTCTGTGGGCACTTGCTGCTACTTATTGCACCTGAGCATCAGCCATATATTTTATATATATATATATATATAAACAGATATGTATGTATATATACATATGCATGTATATATACATATGCATGTATATATACATATGTATGTATATATATATACATGTATAT
>OZ024741.1:234504908-234514908 GCA_964016885.1 Eledone cirrhosa | reverse complement strand
GTCATGAGATATTACAGCTAAATAGTCATGAGATATTACAGCTAAATAGTCATGAGATATTACAATGAAACAGTCATGAGATATTACAGTTAAACAGTTATGATATTATTAGTTAAACAGCTGTAAGATATTGCAGTTAAACAGCTGTGAGATATTACAGTTAAACAGCTGTGAGATATTACAATTAAACAGCTGTGAGATATTACAGTTAAACAATTGTGAGATATTACAATTAAACAGCTGTGAGATATTACAGTTAAACAGTTGTAAATAGTCATGAGATATTGCAGTGAAACAGCTGTGAGATATTACAGTTAAACAGTAATGAGATATTACAGTTAAACAGCTGTGAGATATTACAGTTAAACAACTGTGAAATATTACAGTTAAACAGCTGTGAGATATTACAGCTAAACAGTCATGAGATATTACAGTTAAACAGTCATGAGATATTACAGTGAAAGTCATGAGATATTACAGCTAAACAGTCATGAGATATTACAGCTAAACAGTCATGAGCTATTACAGTTAAACAGTCATGAGCTATTACAGTTAAACAGTCATGAGATATTATAGTCAAACAGTTATGAGATATTACAGTCAAACAGTTATGAGATATTACAGTTAACAGCTGTGAGATGTTACAGTTAAACAATCATGAGATATTACAGTTAAACAGCTGTGAGATATTACAATTAAACAGCTGTGAGATATTACAGTTAAACAGTCATGAGATATTACAATTAAACAGCTGTGAGATATTACAGTTAAACAGCTGTAAGATTTTACAGCCATGAGATATTACAGCTAAACAGTTATGATATTATTACAGCTAAACAGTTATCATATTATTACAGTTAAACAGCTGTAAGATATTACAGTTAAATAGTCATGAAATATTACAGTTAAACAGCTGTGAGATATTACAGTGAAAGTCATGAGATATTACAGTTAAACAGTCATGAGATATTACAGTAAAACAGATGTGAGATATTACAGTTAAACAGCTGTGAGATCATCATCATCATCACCGTTTTACATCCGTTCTTCCATGCTAGCATGGGTTAGATGGGTTGTCCTGTTGTGGGCAGTGTCCAGTCGGTTGACCTTGTCTTGCTCACACAGGATTTGATTCTGGCTTGATTTCTACACCAACCTCATTTACAGTGACTGCTGGGTGCTTTTTTTCTGTGGCACCTACACGTCCACTTTACAGTGTGGGCTGGGTGCTTTTTTTCCGTGGTGCCTACACGTCCACTTTACAGTGTGGGCTGGGTGCTTTTTTGCCGTGGCACCGCCATGACCACTTTGCAGTGATAGGGCGTGGGGACACATTGTCTATATGCTTCAGCTTTGGATTGTACCCGTGGGAAGTTGGGTCTTCTGTATTACTGTGTGTACAGTTAAACAACTGTGAGATATTACAGTTAAACAGTCATGAGATAGTACAGTTAAACAGCTGTAAACAGTCATGAGATATTGCAGTAAAACAGCTGTGAGATATTGCAGTAAAACAGCTGTGAGATATTACAATTAAACAACCAAAAGTTATTACAGTTAACAGCCATGAGATATTACAGTTCAACAACCAAAAGAATATAATCCCGAATACATGCCGCTGAAATGTAGTTTCTCAGGTAGTCGCTCCAGGTAGAGCTACTACTCTGAATTGAGAGATCACAGCTCCGATACGATGGATATGTGGTTAGAATGTGTCAAAGAAAAGAATGACTGGACAGATTCTATGGGCAAAACCAACCGGTATAAGTCCCAGGGGTAGACCCCAAGCAAGATTATTGGATAATATCCATAAGCACAGCTGGGAAACCAGCCGGATCTATTTGAGACAGCTGCTCTTGATAGGAACAAGTGGATGGCATGATTGAGGACTCTGCTCTCATGATACTTCCCAGGAATAAGTAGGTAAAGAAGACAGCCATGAGATATTACAATCAATGTCAGCCTCTTGTAATATCATAACTCATTTTTGATAAAACGTGAAGTCTGAAGAAACAAGAAAACCTTTGTTAATGATAAATATCAAATATATTTGTGTATAAGTCACACTTCCATTTTCCTTACAATATTTGCAATGTACCATATATTTTGAACTGAGATCTTGTAAGTCCAGTAGATATATTGCCTGCTGGCTTTTCATGTATTTTTATGGAAAAGGTGTAACTTATACACAAGTGTATATATGGTATTCCCAATCTTTGCTCCCAAATACAGGAAGTCCTCAACCAATTCTAGCAGCTTCCCACCTACATTAGTAATCCCCTCTGGCTTCTCAACATTCTCTACCAGATATTTTGTTTTAGTCTCATTCATTCTCAGCCTCACATTCATCGACACAGTCTCAACCTCCTGCATCAAATCCTCTGCCTCCTTCACTGTATTTGTCACCAAAACTATGTCGTCGGCAAATTCAGCATCCGATATCTTTTTCGCCTTAACTCTCCTGCTCTGAGCCAGTGCTACAGTAAAGCCAGAGTCCTGGTGTTTCTCCAGTGCAAGGCGCATACAATAGTCCACTACGATGATAAAAAGATTGGGAGACAATGTATCTCCCTGGAGCACTCCAGCCAGTATCTCAAAGAACTCTGTCATCTCATCAGGTGTAATGACTTGGGCTTTGGTGTTGGTGTAGAGCAGTGATATCAGGTCCACTATCTTCTTGGGGATTCCATAAGCCTGTAAGATCTTCATTAAGCAGTGACGGTCCACAGAATCAAAGGCCTTCCTAAAGTCAATAAAAACTATGACTGCAGGAAGGCACTTTTCTCTAGCTCCCTCTAATATCCTCCACAGCATCAGGATGGGAGCAAAGATTGGGAATACGGAAGAGCAAAGCCTGGGCGGCGTGCCACAGCTTGAGATCGGTGTGGAAGTCGGACCTTCGTAAAGACCAGAAAATCTGCCTCTTCATTGCTGTAGTGGAGTCTGTGCTGCTGTACGAGTCTGAGACTTGGACACTGACCAAGAAACTCACTCAGATGGTGGATGGGTGCTACACGAGAATGCTGAGGATGGCTCTGAACATTAATCAGTATACACTGAGGATGAAAAACTCAGAGCTGTATGAGAGCCTCCCAAAAGTCAGCTCAAAAGTGACACAGAGGAGACTGAGGTTGGCTGGACATGCTCACTGACATCCAGAGTTGACATTGCACTCAGTGCTCCTGTGGGAGCTCCTACATGGACACACTGGAAGAGGAAGACCAAGGTTAACGTATGTTGATGCCCTAAGGACAGACACTGGTCTGTTGGAGATGCAGGACATGGCAGCGATAATGAGGGACAGAGACCGCTGGAGAGAACTCGTCCATGGATCTCGGGAATTTTACCCGCCCTAGAAGAAGAAGTATATATGGTAGTTTATAACAAGACTTGAATTATTAGCATAACATACATCCCATTTTTTTGTTAGGGAGAGAAGGGCAGTACCCATGACTCTTCTGAAGGCCTCTGAGAATGATTGGAAGGAAGAAGGCAACTTCAAACTGGGGAGACCAGACCCAAATATCTGCAACAAAGAGGACTTTGGTAAAGGCACTCATAGCTCCAATGATGGTTTTAAAGAGAACGATGGATTAAGTTTATGTCACCATCTAGGGCATGTCAGGATTTGAACTCAGAACAGAAAGAGCAGGAACAAATATCATCCAATGCTCTAACTACTCCTCCAGATCACTATCCCAGACTGATGCTTTATTTATTGACCCTGGAAAGATGAAAAACAAACTTGACCTTGGCATGATTTGAACTTTTATTTGTTCCAGTCACTGAACTGCTGCCATGCTGAGGTATTGTCTACAAGGGCTTTAGTTGACTATATTGACCCCAGTACTTATATCAAACTGATACTTATTTTATCAATCTCTATTTGTTAGACTGATAGGTTATGGGATATATAGGGTCACAACATAAACAACAATTTTCTTTTACATTTGTGTAAACATAAATGCAAAACTTGAACACAAATATCTATTGTTAGAAATTACAGCCATATCTCTCTCATATCACACCTACACTTTCTAAAAAGACAAGGATACATTGGATTTTGCATGTCTATACACACTATTCTGTAAAAGACAAAAAAAGCAGGGAATGGTTACAATTGTAACATCATTGATCATAGTTTTTCTCAAACAGAGCTGACCTAGAGCTAAACAATGACAGGAAGGATATTTCCATTAACTTGTGCCAATTTGTCACATTTCCAATAGAACACACATAATGATAAGATAACCACACAAATATCTTGTCACCTTGAAAGGCTGATAATATGGATTACAGCAAACTAACAGATAACGTTGACTGGTGTATTTTTATGTCTCTTCTATTATAGTTTTGGACTGACTAATGCCTTGGGAGTTAAATTGGTAGACAGAAACTGCAAAAGCCCATCAAATATATATCATATTTAACACTTTTAATGGCTCCAAATTAACTAACAGCGAGTTCCATTGGTGGCAGCAGCATGAAAGTTCAATTTCATTGTTAAAGGATATCACAAGCAGTTACAATATGTGCACTCCAGGTTGAGAAAGTTTCAGTTTATACTGTGGAGGTAATTTCTTTGGTACAGAATAATGAGACAGGGAGGTGGAGATTCCTGCCCTTGGAACTGAAGAAGTGAATATATTGAGTAAACCTTTCCTTGAAGTGGTTTGCTGTCAGTTATGTGTAGTTCCTTGGGATACTGTTAAGTATTTCATAAACTTTACTGACATTTTAATTGAACAAGAATTTCTAATAAAGCAAGTGACACCATTTTTATCTATTGTGTTAAAGTTGCCTCCCATCCTGCAACTATTAATTTACTACCTTCTCCTGGTCAGAAATGGAATGCATAGTAAGTCAAAATAAGAACTGATTTCAACTGTGACAACCTATCCAAAGTATACCAGCATGGAAAAATAGACACATACACACACACACATACATATATATATATATATATATATATATATATATATATATTGAGTATATGTTGGTTGTTTACTGACACCTCAGTATGCAGATTGGAGTACTCGATGAAGTATGCAGGTTGGTTTATTTACTCCGGAGTAATGTAAAATAATTAAGTCAAATATGATTCCAGTTCCTCAGGGGAATAACAATACAACCAGGAGCTGGACATATCGATGTGTTGTCGGAGTAAAACACACTTCAACACCAATTCGGACTGCCTGAAGAGGTCACAGCCAAATTTGGCTTCGTTTATTATAAATTATAGATATACTGCTATATATATTTCGGTGACAACCGTCACCAAAATATATATAGCAGTATATCTATAATTTATAATAAACGAAGCCAAATTTTACATATTTGACTTAATTATTTTATATAAATATATATCATCATTATCATTTTTACATTTGCTTTTATACACCAGTATGGAATGGACAAATCTTTAGTACTGTATCTCACTATTTACTGCAGTCCTTTTCCATCTCGTTCATGATGTTCAGTCACTTGGCACTTCTTTACCCAACTGTAATCTTCAACATACAAACTGCATATGATTCTTCTTATATTCAATTTTTCTATAGGTTCATTTATTCTCATTTGTTCATGCATACTAACATTACACATCCAGCAAAGCAACATTGCTTCATTTCTTTCCGCTTTTATGCATCTTCTGTATTACATGCCCATATCTCACTGCCTACACAAGTATCATACAATCTGGTCTTTACTTGGAGAATTTCCTTGTTGCCAGCAGAGGAAATAGCTATCTGGACTTTTTCTACCCTGTTCTTACTCTGGCTATTATGCTTTCAGAATACTTGCTTCCATTGCTAATTAAGCCATCTAAGTAATGGAAACTATCAACTACTTCTAGGGAGCTTTTCAATCATTTGAAACAATTTATTTCATAAGTGCTTCTATTGATACTCCTGTGTTTCTGCTAAAGATGAACTCTTTTTTTCTTTTGTCAGCCTTCCTGTAATTACATCTTATCTCTCATACACTTATAGCTTACATTTGGTATACAGTACAGAATTCCTATTTATTTGTTTTCTACACGTTAAGAATAGCCAACTCCTAGATGGCTGTAGAATTTTGTCTTCTTACTAAAACTTTTGTTTTGATTAGGTTTACTCTGAAGTTACTTGATTCTAGACTTTGCTTCTACATTTGAAATTTCTCCTTTTATTCTTCAATGGATCCAGCTACAAGATTGATGCCATCAGCCTGCAGGAGTTCTCACAGACAACTAGGATCTAAGAACTAACTGAGCCCAGATGGACTTATTGCTAACTCTCACTCTGCTGACATATACTTGCATCTGACTACAGATTGTGGTACCATGTCAAAGTGCCATCTTTAGGTTTATGAATGCTAGGATCAGTGGTTTACTCTTAGCTAAAACCTTCTGTAACTCTCACTAGAAAAAGGGCATCAGCAGTCCTCCATCCTGGCATAAACACAAACTGAATCTCTCTGAAGCTAATTCTTTTTCTAATCAATTGTGCTATATCTCTTTCAATTACTTTCATATCTTGGTTCATCAATTTCATGCTTCTTTAGATGCTCCTTTCTACAACAAGATATAAATACTGGTTTGTGTATGATATAAATATCAATTTACTATAAGCTCTCTCCTTGGATGTAGAATTAAGAAGTCTGCTTCATAATCATTAGGTTTTAGGTTTAATCCTGCTTCATAGCATCTGAAGCAAGTGTCATTTACAATAGCTTCGTGTCAGCCCAAGTGTTGTGAGTGAAATTTGGTAGATGGAAACTGTGTTTCTGATTTCATTTGGTTTTCATTTTGATGACATTGATAACTAGCTTATGCTGGGAGTGGATACATTTTTGGAAAAGGACCTATTATTCACAACTATCTGTCTATCCTATTTTCTAATTATAAAGAAGTCCATTTGGTTTGAGTGTGACCAAGTGGCTAGCATGTTTCCTGAAGTGAGTGTTGCAAATGGCTAGGTCATTTGCACCACAATTCTAGAAGCCATGATCCCTCACCATATACATAACCATAGTACATTCCACAGTAGATATCCTGATGATGAAAACATCTCCATTAACATGCCCAACCATGATGAAGATTCTAGCATATTATTCAAGCTGTCTGTAAGAGGTCCTCATAGAAATGACCCTTTTGTTCTCTACTTATATATATAAATAGAGTTCTGTTCACTATCGCACACAGAACTAACATAGTTAGGGTTAACCCTAAATACACAATTACACACACACACACACATATATATGTATATCATCATCATTGTCATCTAATATCCATTTTCCATGCTTGCATAGGTTAGATCAATTGTCACGTTATCAGACAAGTCCGGTCCAGAGTCCAACATGCTCATATGGATCTGTATTTTGGCTTGGTTTCTACTGCTGGATACCCTTCCTAACACCAACCACATTACAGTGTGAACTGAGTGCTTTTTATTGTGGCACTGAAATGGCCATCTAATATGTTGGACTGGGCGTTTTATTGTTGTGACATCACCACAAACCACCTTACAGTGTGGGCTGAGCACTTTTTGTCATGGCACCAAAATGACCACTTTACAGTGTGGACAGGGGTATGGGGTGGTGTAGGTGCATGCATGAAGGGTGGGGATTGGAGAGGTAGGTCTAGGATGGGGCACATGGCTGGTGAACAGTGGAATGTTCACATGAGTGAAGGGTGGAGTGGTACGACGTGGGTGACAGGTGGAGTGTTAGGACATGGGAGGTGTATGGTAAGGGGGTAGTGGTGCATACTAGCGACTACTAAATGTATCCTTTAATCCATGCAAATGGGAAGGTGGGGCTTCTGCAGTACTGCATAACGCTAGAGATCACGATCCTGTGTCATCTCCTATAAGAGGTGCAAATGTCTGATGTCAGTTTTTATCACTTCATCCCCAGCCTTCCTAGGTCTTCCTCTTCCATTGCTACCATCAACTTCGAGTGCTCTGCACCTTTTTAGGCAGTTGTGATGCTTCATATGCATCATATGTCCATAGTACAGCAATCTGCACTCCACAAAAAAAAAAAGTTCTTCTCTAATAAATTTTAAACTACATCTTTTTCTTAACTATATATTGAAAATGTAAACACAATATCCTTCATAACCCATAAATTATATTTAAATTAAAAACAGCATATATAATCACCAATAATACTTATATTTTTATTTATTTATATAAATATGTATATAAATGACCTGTTGTAATATAATAAGCTAAAGTATGTATATGTATATATATATATGTATATATATAAATATGTATATAAATGACCTGTTGTAATATAATAAGCTAAAGTATGTATATGTATATATATATATGTATATATATACATATATATATATATACATATATATATACATATATATATATATATACATATACATATATATACATATATATATATTTACATATACATATATTGTTATATTTGGGGAGGGTCATATTTGCGTAATATTGCCAGAATTAATAACAGAACACACTCACTGTTTGGTTGGTTTTCGCTTCTCGCTGTCTTTTATATATATATATCTGCGATCTAACTTACTCGGTCCTCAATGTTGCCATTGACTGACCGGCGGTCAAAAATAATACAGATACAATATAGACAAACACATATATATATAGTTTACATAATTTACATAAATCTTTCGTTGCACATCTGCAACATCGTCAGTGGTGTTATATTCATTGTTCCTCCTGTTGTGTTGTATGTCTACGCCATTTTTTTTTTTTTTTGTTCAGTCTGTCTATATAGACAGACTGAACAAAAAAAAAAAAGAACAAAAAACAAAACAAAAAAAAAACAACAACAAAAAAAACAACAAAAAAAAAAATGGCGTAGACATACAACACAACAGGAGGAACAATGAATATAACACCACTGACGATGTTGCAGATGTGCAACGAAAGATTTATGTAAATTATGTAAACTATATATATATGTGTTTGTCTATATTGTATCTGTATTATTTTTGACCGCCGGTCAGTCAATGGCAACATTGAGGACCGAGTAAGTTAGATCGCAGATATATATATATAAAAGACAGCGAGAAGCGAAAACCAACCAAACAGTGAGTGTGTTCTGTTATTAATTCTGGCAATATTACGCAAATATGACCCTCCCCAAATATAACAATATCTGTTTCGACACACGATTTCATATAAAAAACCTCGCAAAACTAATTCATCGCCGCTACATATACATATATATACATATATACATATATATATATATACATATATATATATATATATACATATACATATATATATATATACATATATATATATATATACATATATATATATATACATATATATATATATACATATATATATATATATACATATATATATACATATATATATATATATACATATATATATACATATATATATATATATACATATATATATACATATATATATATATACATATATATACATATATACATATATATACATATATATATATACATATATATATATACATATATACAGATATATATATATACATATATATTTTACTTTCCCACGTATATATACATATATATATATATACATATATATATACATATATATATATATACATATATATATATATATACATATATATATACATATATATATATATACATATATATATACATATATCATCATCATCATCATCATCATCAACGTTTAACGTCCGTGTTCCACGCTTGCATGGGTTTGGACGGGGGTAGTCCCACTTGAGGCAAGAGTGATTGTCTTGCTCGCATAGGACTGTCTGGCAGGTTTTCTACAGTTGGATGCCCTTCCTAACACCAACCACATTTACAGTGTGGGTCTGGGAGGTTTTTACCGTGTTGCCTACACGGCCACATTACAGCGTGGACTGTGTGTTTTTTTGTCGTGACACCTACACGATCTCATTTGTTTCGGCCTGGATGGCGCGGCACCAACATAACTTTACATAGAACGGGGTGGTGTGGATGGGGGGGGGGGGGGGTACGGGG
>OZ024741.1:234464908-234482408 GCA_964016885.1 Eledone cirrhosa | reverse complement strand
ATATACATATATATACAATATATATATACATATATATATATATACAATATATAATATATACATATATATATATATATATACAATACATATATATATATATATATATAACGAAGGAAATGTGGTAAGGAACCAGGTGGACCATAATGCACCAAAGTACTCAATACTTGAGGTAGTAGAGTGGGTAATAGGAACCAGAATTAGCCGTCGAGACGGCTTGAGCTCAGCTGTCGGGGTCTTACTGGTTCATATATATATATATATATAGATATACAATACATATATATATATATACAATACATATATATACAATATATAATATATACATATATATATAGATATACAATACATATATATATATATATAGAGAGAGATATACAATACATATATATATATATATACAATACATATATATATATACACAATACATATATATCACAATACATATATATATATACACAATACATATATATCACAATACATATATATCAGCTTACGCACCCCAATCGGGGCTGCCAGACGAACTTAAGGATAGGTTTTACGAGTCCCTAATACACACTACTGCTCTAACAGACGACAAGGACTTCCTAATCATTGCAGGAGATTTTAACGGACACGTAGGTAAACACTGCGACGGCTTCAATAGAGTACATGGAGGCCATGGAGTTGGCACAAGGAATGAGGAAGGATTCAGACTTCTAGAATTCTGCGACGCCAATGACATGTCGATATGTAACACAAACTTTAAAAAACCCGACAACCACCTGATCACCTATAGATCAGGGGAGCACTCTAGTCAGTTAGATTTTATCCTCATCAGAGGACGTGACAGATGGACGGTCGTAAACACAAAAGCCTTCCCTAGTGAGGAATGTACATCCCAACATAGCTTAGTTGTCAGCGACCTCACGGTCAGAACTAGACGAGCCCTGAAACAGAGGCCAACCTGGAGAAGAAAGATCTGGAAGCTGAAAGTCCCCTCAACCAGTAACAGATTTAAAGATATTTTACTCAACGCCTACGACAGTAAAGAAGAACAGATAGAGACATTTAACGTAGAAGAGAACTGGGAGTTCCTAAAAAATAACTTACTAGAGGCGACGGATGAGGTTTGTGGCTGGAGTAAGACCTCAAGCAGGAGGAGAGTGACTTGGTGGTGGAACAATAAGGTAGATGAAGCAGTCAAGGCCAAGAGACAGGCATGGAAAGAATGGAAGAACGGGGGGAGCAGGGTACATTACATAGAGACCAAGAGGGAAGCTAGGCGACAAGTATACTTAGCTAGGAGGGAAGCAGAGGATAGAAAATTCAAGCATGTTTTACAACGTGAGGACCAGAAACAGGAGGTATTCAAGATTGCGAGGCAGTGTGTCAGAGATAGTTGTGATGTCATTGGAGAGAAGTGTATCCGGAATGATAAAGGTGAGCTTGCCCTCACAAGTGCTGAGAAGAAAGATGCATGGAAGAGTCATTATGATAGATTACTAAATGAGGAGAATGCATGGGAAGAAGAGACCCTACCCCACGTAGACCCTATAGAGGGACCAGCAGTACAAGTCAGCGGCAGCGTAGTAAGTAAGGCAATCAGAGATATGAAGATAGGGAAGGCAACCGGTCCATCGGGTATAGCTGCCGAGATGCTGAAGGCATCTGGGTCTGTAGGTCACACTATAACCACACGTATCGTTAACCAGGTAATACTAGAGGGGGCCATACCAAAAGATTGGTGCAGTAGCATCATTGTCAACTGCTACAAAGGTAAAGGCGATGCACTAGATAGAGGAAACTATAGAGGTATAAAGTTGATGGACCAGGTCATGAAAGTAACAGAAAGAGTTATAGCACAGCTGACTAGGGACCGGGTGAATATAGACGAGATGCAATTTGGGTTTGTTCCAGGGAAAGGCACCACTGATGCGCTCTTCCTTGTGAGGCAATTACAGGAAAAGTACCTAGCTAAAAGTAAGCCACTCTACTTGGCATTTGTCGACCTTGAGAAAGCCTTTGACAGAGTTCCACGTGCAGTAATCTGGTGGGCTCTTAGAAAACTAGGAGTAGATGAATGGCTTGTGAAAGCGGTACAAGCCATGTATAGGGGAGCAGTCAGCAAAGTTAGGATTGGCAATGAGTATAGCGAGGAATTTAGCGTACAGGTTGGGGTCCACCAGGGCTCTGTTCTTAGCCCTCTCCTGTTCATCATAGTCCTGCAGGCAATAACGGAGGAGTTTAAGACCGGATGCCCATGGGAACTCCTGTATGCTGATGACCTCGCACTCATAGCTGAATCTATGGTAGAACTAGAGAATAAATTCCAAACCTGGAAGCAGGGACTAGAGAGAAAGGGCCTCAAAGTCAACATGACAAAGACTAAGGTCCTTGTAAGTAGACGAGAAAACAGAACCCAGATCCCCTCAGGGAAATGGCCTTGCTCAGTATGTAGGAAAGGTGTAGGTAGGAACTCCATTCTTTGCCCCAAATGCAAACAATGGGTACACAAGAGATGTAGCGGGATCTCAGGAAGCTTAATTAAGAATGTAGGATTCACATGCAGCAGCTGTGCTGAAACAGCAAGCAAACAGCCACAGGAAACAAGTACCACCAATCTCTGGGAGGGCCCTGTAGAAACAGTAGACAGCTTCTGCTACCTAGGTGACCGAATTAGCAACGGAGGTGGGTGCTCAGAAAGTACAATAACTAGGGTAAGAACGGGATGGAAGAAGTTTAGGGAACTACTACCACTGCTAGCTGCAAAAGGCTTCTCCCTCAGAATGAAAGGCAGACTGTATGATGCGTGTATCCGAACAGCGATGTTGCATGGTAGTGAGACCTGGGCGCTGAAGGTGGAAGACTTACGTAGATTAGAGAGAAACGAAGCCTGCATGCTCCGATGGATGTGTAACAGTAATATACGTGAACGACAAAGCATAAATGAATTGAGAGAGAGACTGAGCATAAGAGGAATCAAACGCTGCGTGCAGGAGAGGCGGTTACGCTGGTATGGACATGTGATGCGTATGAAGGATGACAGCTGCATAAAAAGGTGCAGAGCACTAGAAGTTGATGGAAACCGCGGAGTGGGGAGACCCAAGATGACTTGGGATGAGGTGATAAAAGCCGACCTTACCCAACTACACCTCTCAAAGTCAATGACACACGACCGTGACTTCTGGCGTCACGCAGTAATACAGGGTACCCGACCTCCCATGGGTACATGCTGAAGCATATAAACAATATGCCCCCCCCCCCCCACCGCAAGGTGGTCGTGGAGGTGCCACGGCAAAAAAGCACCCAGCCCACACTGTAAAGTGGACGTGTAGGCGCCACGAAAAAGCACCCAGCACTCACTGTAAATGAGGTTGGTGTTAGGAAGGGCATCCAGCTGTAGAAATCAAGCCAGATCAGTTCCTGTATGAGCAAGGCATGGTCAGCCGACCAGACACTGCCCACAACAGGACAACCCGTCTAACCCATGCTAGCGTGGAAGAACGGACGTAAAACGGTGATGATGATGATGATGATGATATATATATATACACATATACATATATATACAATATATAACTTTGAATAACTTTGAAATGTTTTGGCCAGTATTGGCCCAGGCCATGTCTAACTTAATAGCACCACCTGGCGAAGTCTTTCAATTCAGGATTTGGGCACCATGGCCCATTCGAGAAGAGAATTACTGTTTGCGGAGACATATCCGGGTGTGGGTGGTTTGTCCGGGATTACTTGGAGAAATTTGTCCAAAGACTTCTTGAATTTTGTGTGGTCAGTTTCTGTTTTGACGTGTCCTGGTGTGATGTTGAAGAGAGCAGGGCCGATTGAGGTGAAATAATTGTGCCGTATTGTTGTTATGAGTTGCGATTTAGATTTTTTAATGGGACGGATAGCACGGGGCTCAAGCCTTGGGTGTATCTTGAAGGCGATGCCAACATCATTTGGGCAGTGATGATGGAACATTTTCCACATCATGCAGATAATATAACGCTCACGGCGACGTTGGAGTGAGTAAAGTTTCAGGTTTTCTAATCGACCCCAGTAGTCAAGGTCTGACATGCCATCTATCTTTTTCGTGATTGCCCTTTGAGGAGCTTCAAGTTTCATGATACTTTGTTTCGTGTGGGGAGACCACAGTGGACAACAGTATTCAAGGTGTGGTCGGCCGAAAGTAGAGAAGAGAAGGATAATGGTGTGGGAATCTCTCGACTGGAAGGTTCTGAGGATCCAGGAACACATTCTGCGGGCCATGTCAACTTTGCTGCTTATATGCGTGGTCCAGCTTATGTTGCTGTCCACGGTTACTCCCAAGTCTCTGATGTTGTTAGATGCCACGAGAGTTTCCCCGGAGGGAATACACATATACAATATATATATATCACAGACTCTGCTCTATGAGAGCATCGAGTGCTCAAACGGTCTACTGCATACGGACACTTTAAGCATCCAACACCAATTATATATATATATACACATATACAATATATATACACATATATACATACATATATACACATAAATATATATACATATATATCATCATCGATTAACGTCTATTTTCCATGCTAGCATGGGTTAGACGGCTTTGGGATCAGGTGACCATGTCTCGCTCATATAGGAGAGTTTCTGGTTGGCTTTCTACAGCAGGATGCCCTTCCTAACGTCAACCACGTGCTGGGTTCTTTTTGCCGTGTCTTTTACACATCCACTTTACAGTGTGGGCTGGGTGCTTTTTGTCATGACACCTACACGATCACTTTACAGTGTGGGCTGGATGTTTTGTGGTACCAGTATAATATATATATATATATACATGCACATAACATGATAATGATATACACATATATATATATATTTGCTTGCATATACATATACCATATATGTAATATACATACACATATCATACATATACATACACACTTCATATATATACACACATAAATATATCATCAACCTCATTGATTAGTGACCATCATTCATAGGTAGGACGGACTGACCCTTGTTTAGCTCACCTGGGACAGATTTTGGCTTAGTTTCTACAGCTGGCTGCCCTTCCTACTGCCAGCCACATTTACAGTGTGTCCTGGGTGCTTTTTGTCATGTCACCTACACGACCACATTACAGTGTAGGCTGCGCACTTTCTGTCGTAACAACTACACGACCACTTTACAGTGTGGACTGTGCATTTTCTGACATAACAACTACATGACCACTTTACAGTGTGGACTGGGCACTTTCTGTCGTAACAACTACATGACCAATTTACATTGTGGACTGGGCACTTTCTGTCGTAACAACTACATGACCACTTTACAGTGTGGACTGGGCACTTTCTGTCGTAACAACTACATGACCACTTTACAGTGTGGACTGGGCACTTTCTGTCGTAACAACTACATGACCAATTTACATTGTGGACTGGGCACTTTCTGTCGTAACAACTACATGACCACTTTACAGTGTGGACTGGACACTTTCTGTTGTAACACCTACACGACCACTTTACAGTGTGGACTGGACACTTTCTGTCGTAACACCTACACGACCACTTTACAGTGTGGACTGGGCACTTTCTGTCGTAACAACTACATGACCACTTTACAGTGTGGACTGGACACTTTCTGTTGTAACACCTACACGACCACTTTACAGTGTGGACTGGGCACTTTCTGTCGTAACACCTACACGACCACTTTACAGTGTGGACTGGACACTTTCTGTCGTAACACCTACACGACCACTTTACAGTGTGGACTGGACACTTTCTGTCGTAACACCTACACGACCACTTTACAGTGTGGACTGGACACTTTCTGTCGTAACAACTACATGACCACTTTACAGTGTGGACTGGGCACTTTCTGTTGTAACAACTACATGACCACTTTACAGTGTGGACTGGGCACTTTCTGTTGTAACACCTACACGACCACTTTACAGTGTGGACTGGACACTTTCTGTCGTAACAACTACATGACCACTTTACAGTGTGGACTGGGCACTTTCTGTTGTAACACCTACACGACCACTTTACAGTGTGGACTGGGCAGTTTCTGTTGTAACACCTACACGACCACTTTACAGTGTGGACTGGGCACTTTCTGTCGTAACAACTACATGACCACTTTACAGTGTGGACTGGACACTTTCTGTCGTAACAACTACATGACCAATTTACATTGTGGACTGGGCACTTTCTGTCGTAACAACTACACGACCACTTTACATTGTGGACTGGGCACTTTCTGTCGTAACAACTACATGACCAATTTACAGTGTGGACTGGACACTTTCTGTCGTAACAACTACACGACCACTTTACAGTGTGGACTGGGCACTTTCTGTCGTAACAACTACATGACCAATTTACATTGTGGACTGGGCACTTTCTGTCGTAACAACTACATGACCACTTTACAGTGTGGACTGGGCACTTTCTGTCGTAACAACTACACGACCACTTTACAGTGTGGACTGGGCACTTTCTGTCGTAACAACTACATGACCAATTTACATTGTGGACTGGGCACTTTCTGTCGTAACAACTACACGACCACTTTACAGTGTGGACTGGGCACTTTCTGTCGTAACAACTACATGACCAATTTACAGTGTGGACTGGACACTTTCTGTCGTAACAACTACACGACCACTTTACAGTGTGGACTGGGCACTTTCTGTCGTAACAACTACACGACCAATTTACAGTGTGGACTGGACACTTTCTGTCGTAACAACTACACGACCAATTTACAGTGTGGACTGGACACTTTCTGTCGTAACAACTACACGACCAATTTACAGTGTGGACTGGACACTTTCTGTCGTAACAACTACACGACCAATTTACAGTGTGGACTGGGCACTTTCTGTCGTAACAACTACACGACCAATTTACAGTGTGGACTGGACACTTTCTGTTGTAACAACTACACGACCAATTTACAGTGTGGACTGGGCACTTTCTGTCGTAACAACTACACGACCACTTTACAGTGTGGACTGGGCACTTTCTGTCGTAACAACTACATGACCAATTTACATTGTGGACTGGGCACTTTCTGTCGTAACAACTACATGACCACTTTACAGTGTGGACTGGGCACTTTCTGTCGTAACAACTACATGACCACTTTACAGTGTGGACTGGGCACTTTCTGTTGTAACAACTACATGACCACTTTACAGTGTGGACTGGGCAGTTTCTGTTGTAACACCTACACGACCACTTTACAGTGTGGACTGGGCACTTTCTGTCGTAACAACTACATGACCAATTTACATTGTGGACTGGGCACTTTCTGTCGTAACAACTACATGACCAATTTACAGTGTGGACTGGGCACTTTCTGTCGTAACAACTACATGACCAATTTACAGTGTGGACTGGGCACTTTCTGTCGTAACAACTACATGACCAATTTACAGTGTGGACTGGGCACTTTCTGTCGTAACAACTACATGACCAATTTACAGTGTGGACTGGGCACTTTCTGTCGTAACAACTACATGACCACTTTACAGTGTGGACTGGGCACTTTCTGTCGTAACAACTACATGACCACTTTACAGTGTGGACTGGGCACTTTCTGTCGTAACAACTACATGACCAATTTACAGTGTGGACTGGGCACTTTCTGTTGTAACACCTACATGACCACTTTACAGTGTGGACTGGGCACTTTCTGTTGTAACAACTACATGACCACTTTACAGTGTGGACTGGGCACTTTCTGTCGTAACAACTACATGACCACTTTACAGTGTGGACTGGGCACTTTCTGTCGTAACAACTACATGACCAATTTACAGTGTGGACTGGGCACTTTCTGTCGTAACACCTACACGACCACTTTACAGTGTGGACTGGGCACTTTCTGTCGTAACAACTACATGACCAATTTACAGTGTGGACTGGGCACTTTCTGTCGTAACAACTACATGACCAATTTACAGTGTGGACTGGGCACTTTCTGTCGTAACAACTACATGACCAATTTACAGTGTGGACTGGGCACTTTCTGTCGTAACAACTACATGACCACTTTACAGTGTGGACTGGACACTTTCTGTTGTAACACCTACACGACCACTTTACAGTGTGGACTGGGCACTTTCTGTCGTAACAACTACATGACCAATTTACAGTGTGGACTGGGCACTTTCTGTCGTAACAACTACATGACCACTTTACAGTGTGGACTGGACACTTTCTGTTGTAACACCTACACGACCACTTTACAGTGTGGACTGGGCACTTTCTGTCGTAACAACTACATGACCAATTTACAGTGTGGACTGGGCACTTTCTGTCGTAACAACTACATGACCACTTTACAGTGTGGACTGGGCACTTTCTGTCGTAACAACTACATGACCAATTTACAGTGTGGACTGGGCACTTTCTGTCGTAACAACTACATGACCAATTTACAGTGTGGACTGGGCACTTTCTGTCGTAACAACTACATGACCACTTTACAGTGTGGACTGGACACTTTCTGTTGTAACACCTACACGACCACTTTACAGTGTGGACTGGGCACTTTCTGTCGTAACAACTACATGACCAATTTACAGTGTGGACTGGGCACTTTCTGTCGTAACAACTACATGACCAATTTACAGTGTGGACTGGGCACTTTCTGTCGTAACAACTACATGACCAATTTACAGTGTGGACTGGGCACTTTCTGTCGTAACAACTACATGACCAATTTACATTGTGGACTGGGCACTTTCTGTCGTAACAACTACATGACCACTTTACAGTGTGGACTGGGCACTTTCTGTCGTAACAACTACATGACCACTTTACAGTGTGGACTGGGCACTTTCTGTTGTAACAACTACATGACCACTTTACAGTGTGGACTGGGCAGTTTCTGTTGTAACACCTACACGACCACTTTACAGTGTGGACTGGGCACTTTCTGTCGTAACAACTACACGACCACTTTACAGTGTGGACTGGACACTTTCTGTTGTAACACCTACACGACCACTTTACAGTGTGGACTGGACACTTTCTGTTGTAACACCTACACGACCACTTTACAGTGTGGACTGGGCACTTTCTGTCGTAACAACTACACGACCACTTTACAGTGTGGACTGCGCACTTTCTGTCGTAACAACTACATGATCACTTTACAGTGTGGACTGGACACTTTCTGTTGTAACAACTACATGATCACTTTACAGTGTGGACTGGACACTTTCTGTCGTAACAACTACACGACCACTTTACAGTGTGGACTGCGCACTTTCTGTCGTAACAACTACATGATCACTTTACAGTGTGGACTGGACACTTTCTGTTGTAACAACTACATGATCACTTTACAGTGTGGACTGGACACTTTCTGTCGTAACAACTACACGACCACTTTACAGTGTGGACTGCGCACTTTCTGTCGTAACAACTACATGATCACTTTACAGTGTGGACTGGACACTTTCTGTTGTAACAACTACATGATCACTTTACAGTGTGGACTGGACACTTTCTGTCGTAACAACTACACGACCACTTTACAGTGTGGACTGCGCACTTTCTGTCGTAACAACTACATGATCACTTTACAGTGTGGACTGGACACTTTCTGTTGTAACAACTACATGATCACTTTACAGTGTGGACTGGGCACTTTCTGTCGTAACAACTACATGACCAATTTACAGTGTGGACTGGGCACTTTCTGTTGTAACAACTACATGACCACTTTACAGTGTGGACTGGGCACTTTCTGTCGTAACAACTACATGACCACTTTACAGTGTGGACTGGGCACTTTCTGTCGTAACAACTACATGACCACTTTACAGTGTGGACTGGGCACTTTCTGTTGTAACAACTACACGACCACTTTACAGTGTGGACTGCTCACTTTCTGTCGTAACAACTACACGACCACTTTACAGTGTGGACTGGGCACTTTCTGTCGTAACAACTACACGACCACTTTACAGTGTGGACTGGGCACTTTCTGTTGTAACACCTACACGACCACTTTACAGTGTGGACTGCGCACTTTCTGTCGTAACACCTACACGACCACTTTACAGTGTGGACTGCGCATTTTCTGTCGTAACAACTACACGACCACTTTACAGTGTGGACTGCTCACTTTCTGTCGTAACAACTACACGACCACTTTACAGTGTGGACTGGACACTTTCTGTCGTAACACCTACACGACCACTTTACAGTGTGGACTGGGCACTTTCTGTCGTAACAACTACATGATCACTTTACAGTGTGGACTGGGCACTTTCTGTCGTAACACCTACATGATCACTTTACAGTGTGGACTGCGCACTTTCTGTCGTAACAACTACATGACCAATTTACAGTGTGGACTGGGCACTTTCTGTCGTAACACCTACATGATCACTTTACAGTGTGGACTGCGCACTTTCTGTCGTAACAACTACATGACCACTTTACAGTGTGGACTGGGCACTTTCTGTCGTAACACCTACATGATCACTTTACAGTGTGGACTGCGCACTTTCTGTCGTAACAACTACACGACCACTTTACAGTGTGGACTGGGCACTTTCTGTCGTAACAACTACATGACCAATTTACAGTGTGGACTGGGCACTTTCTGTCGTAACAACTACATGACCAATTTACAGTGTGGACTGAGGACCTTTTTTATGTCACCGACATGACCACATTACAGTGGGGCCTGGACACTTTTATCTTGGGACTAGGAAGGGGGCAGGAAGCTTGGAGAAAAATGTGGACAGGGTAGTAGGGGAGGTATGGTTACCGCTAAGGGAGGTGGATGAGAGGGGATCGAAAGTTGAGGAAGGTTTTGCCTACTAGGTATAAACCTCATCCTGAGAATAATGGAGGGTGAGTCTTATAGATATAAAAACATAAATATATATGCATATATATATATATACATGCATATCTATATATAAACTCGTGTAAATTCGGCCGATCAAGAAGAATATATATATATACATATACATACATCATCATCTTCGTTTAACGTCCATCTTCCATGCTGGCATGGGTTAGAAAGGAGTTGTCCCACTTGAGCCAAGGTTAGTTGGGTGACCGTGTCTCGCTCATATAGGACTATCTGGCAGGTTTTCTACGGCTGGATGCCCTTCCTAACACCAACCACATTTACAGTGTGGTACTGGGAATTTTTTACCGTCTTACCTACACGGCCACATTACAGCGTGGAGTTTTTTTGTTGTGACACCTACACGATCTCGATCTCATTTATTTGGACATGCACACACATACATCCTGATCTAAGTTGCCCTCACCTGCACCCATGATCCCCCCCCCCCCGCTGCAATACAGCCCTATCACCCCACCACTGGCCTCCCAACAGACGCCTTCTTTCCCTCTTACATATCACTCTGGTAACATATCCACCTCTGATTCCACCCCCTCTCTTCTGACCCCATCACTTTTTGCTTTGTTTCCAAACCCATCTATCACCACCTTTGAGCATGCCCGTAATCTCTGTGACTTCTTTCTACGCAGCTCCTTCCCTTCTCCTCCTAGTACTTCACCTGTGTCCCATCCTTGTTCTCGCTCCTGATGTAACACCTGTCCCTTCGTTTCTAACCTCACAACTCTCATTCCATATCTGCACTCTTTCATCTACACATCCATCTATGTAGTCTAAGCCAAGCATGTCAAACTGAGGCTTCCCCGAGGGCCATATGTTGACTGAGGGCTAAACACTACAACTAATTGCACACATTACAACTAATTCTTTTATTTTATACTACGAAGATAAAACATGCTCACACTGTAAAAACCTTTGTGTGGGCCGCAGGTATGCTTGTAAAGGGCCACATGTTTGACATGTCTGGTCTAGGCCCTTCTGTTCTCTTTGTGGGTCCATATACATCGGACAAACAGGCCGCCATCTGACAGGCCGTTTCGCTAAACACTTGCGGGGCATACGACTCTGCATGGATACTCCCGCCCGCCATTAATCATTTCCATTCCCCAGGCAAGAAACTGCAAGGCAAGTTGAAGACTTATTGCCGTTGTCTGAACGATATATGGTTTCCACATTGATAAATATCTTGGCTAGACCGTCCATTTTAAAAAATTCTTTTTTATAGTTCTATACAATGACTTATAGAAACATGAAAATGGTATATTTTTACAATTACACCCATCTCATGTTGGAGATAAAAATTGTTTTCCCTATGGTTTTTGGGTATGTTTTCAACGATTCTGACCTTTAAAACTGCCGGAAATTATTGTTTTTTTTAATTTAAGGTGGGCATACTCGGAGTTCTCGGGTCTGGGGGTGATTATTACACTGGTCATGCTTTGTAGGAGATATCTATTTATTTCCTACATATTTTGTGCTTGTGTAATTGTAAAGACTTACCAAATTTACAATTATATCGACCACTGGGGGATCAATGCAAAGTTGACCTTGGTGGAATTTGAACCCAGAACGCAAAGCGATGTCATGAAATTCACCATTCCTGTTTATACAGAGAAACAATGTTCCTTCCTAGTTCGCATTTCGTGTACTCACACATACTTTATATGATTTCCTTCGAATGAAAGTTGTTTCCTGGGTTAAATTGGGGGTAACTACAGTAAGTAATGAAACAGTTCTAGTCTTGTAGAAGCCATATATATATATATATATATATATATATATATATATATATATATATATATATATATGAGTGTGTGTGTATATAACATTAGAGAGCAGTAAAATGATACCTAAAAATGGAACTGCCAGACATGAAACATTTTTTACTTAACACTTAGGCAGCATTCTACAAGAAAATGGGGTCATATGTATGTGTGTGCGTGTACATATATATATATATATATATATATATATATATATATATATTGAGTTCAAATCCCGCCGAGGTTACATTTGCTTTTCATCCTGACGGGATTGATAAAAATAAAGCACCAGTAATGCACTACGGTCGATTTAATCTATCCCCACCAAAAAGAAAATTGTTGGCGTTGTGCTTAAATTAGAAACCATTACATATATATTGACAATAGATTTCGTTTCAGAAAAATCTTCTTAATTTGATCCGAGCCACTAATTCATTTACACACATGTATATATAATTAAGAATGGTTCTCCGAAGAGGATCGGAAGAGAACAACAGTTAAATAAGGCACTCCATACATTGGTAGAGAAGATATATTTATTTCATACAGAAATGACTTCTACCCGTGTACATATAATTTTTAAAACGAAATCCATTGTCAATGATAGCCAGGTTTGGACACATAAGCGAGAGGAAAAGTACTCCATATAGTAGTAGAGTTTCCATATTCATCCAAAGGTGCCGAGTATACTGCTCGTTACTCAGAGTTTCTCGTTAGATGCAAACCTTCAAGCGACAAAATGATTAATCACGAGTTTCTACAATTTTGTGTAGTACACACATATATATATATATATATATATATATATATATATATATATATACATACACACTTGGTTAGTACTGTGAGACAAGTTTTGCTCGATACACATTCAAACCATCTCATTGAGTAATTGTGAGCAAATGGGTTTATAGCGAATATGCCCTATAACCTCATCAATATATATATATATATAATCGCATGTATTCCTGAAGATTGAATGTTTCCAGACGATCGATGTACACAAGAAAGATTTATATCCATTAAGAAAATAATGATGTTAAGAGAATTGATATAGCTATATAGGACATTCCACTTCTTTAAATAGTTGATTAGATAAACATTTACAATGGATAAGAATGGAGGGGAGTGAACAATAAATCTTGATAGCGTGAGGCATACGTCCTCCAATGGAACACATTTCAGTTAAACAGAATCGGAATGTATACTCACACATCATGTATGTGTGGGCCTGCCTATATATATATGTGTGTGTGCAAAGGATTCACAACTTTATATGTTTAGCCACAGGTTAACACCGAACGAGTAGATCTATGATCAAAGAAAGGTATTTCAATAATGACCATCCCATCGGTTTAGGTGTATGTAGAGTTACAATATCCAACTTGACTTTTTTCTTAATTAAGATTTTAGGATGTGTCATCTGAGGAAAATTTGGTTGCTATTTTTAGCAAGTCAAGTGACTAGGTGTAGGCTCTCTGGCAAAGTTGTTTAAATTTTGTGGAGTGGTGGTGATATTAGCGGCAAATAAAAAATGATATTAGAAGATAACCTGTCTAAAATATGTAAAGAATGAGAGCTTGATATATATAGACTGAAATAGATAGATGGAGACTCTAATACAGCGCTCGGGTAGTGAATGTGCACAGAAGAACAAATACTATTGTCTTATGAAGTTTAACATTGAAATAGAAAATACTTATACAGAAGAAGGTAGTTGTTCTGTGATGTAGCGACGGAAGATGTGTGTGTATGTGCAGGAAGGCGGTAGTGGTCAGGTGCAAAACAAAATGAGGGCGGGGTGGGTGGATGAATATAGTGGTAATGAAACGGGGTGGGAATGGGACGAAATTACGAGGCAAGAGAGGAGGTGTTGAGGTGGGGAGTACTTACCTTTCAGTGGATAGTCTTCAGGAAGGAGATCGTCCCTCTTTCGAGCACCTCTTCTAAACAGTTGAACACTAAACTACTTCAAACACACACATATACACATGTAAATATATACACGTTTAGTTAGCAATACAGACACACACATCAATCTTCAGTACGCACGGAAAATAGTGCATTTCGATACAAACGTGTGTATATATATCTACATCGATATAGAAATATATTCCTATGTATTTATATATATGTATGTATGTATATATTTATGTAATTAATTAACACTACATACACTCACACAAACATACAACTAAAGAACAATGAAAACGGTGCTGTGTCACGTTTGACACATATGATATTACATCCGTGTGTATTGTAAAATCAAAAATGATTTGCGCTTTCGCATATATGTATATATATATAGAAGAAATAAAGTTTCATACACTTAACATGCGCGACCCTCTCAGTGTTGGCCATATCTGGACCCCTAAACCTAAGTTCGTGCATATTTGTTAAGTGTATGAAACTTTATGCTAAATAAGCTCTCTTGCAATAGGTTGAGCATTGTTTTCCTAGACATTTTATCTACGAATACCCCACCCCCATATATATACACACATACATACATATAATATATATATATATATATATATATATATATATATATATATATATATATATATTATATGTATGTATATATATATATATATGTATGTGTATATATATATATAGTTATGTAATAAACAACATAAGGCAATTATTCCATTTACCAGTGGTTTCTTAAAAGCAAAAAATTTTGCTTTCAATCATCAGAATGAAAAAATCCTGGTCTGTTTATTGAATTTGGATTTTAAAAACAAAAATGCAATCTATATGAAAGTGAGGCTGGAGAAAGAAGAAGGAAAGGAAAAAAAAATTAAAAAAATAAAAACACACATGCAAACACACACACACACACAAAAGCATACATACACACACACACACATATATATAATATATATATATATATATACATACATACATACACTCATACATACACACACACATATACACATATATATGTGTATATAAATACACACATACACATACATACATACGCACATAAATATCAACACATCCATACATACACATACATTACATATATACAACCACACACACATATATACACACACATATATATATACAAACATAAATATATATATATATATATATATATATATATATATATATACATGCATACATATACACATACATAGCCATACACACATACATATACATACATACATGCACACAATCATACCTATATACACACGTACATACATACACATACATAAATGCATACATATGCATGTACAAAATTAGAAAAATATATATACACACACCTCTACATATTAACACACGCAAATAAATATAAGAAAAAATATATATATATATATAAAATAAAATCATAAAGACTATTATACAGTTGACAGCGATACAAACGACGAATAGATGAACAGACACGTGCGGTAAGCAATACACACAAATGCACGTACACATACGTACGAAAACGTACATACATACACACACTCTCACACATATATATACATATACAAATACATAACCACATACATACGCATACACAAACACACACACACATATACATATATACACACACACATACATATATATATATATATATATATATATATATATATATATATATATATATATATATATATATGCAAAGTTTTATTTAAATTGTTGGGTTACAACGAGTAAATATTTATAACTGATATAAAAGCACTCAACAAGTATTTGGAGTATATTTACGATATTAAATAAATGGAAACTATATTTATAAAACCATATTTATTTCATTATATATATTTCAGGGATATCATATTAAAAATATGGTATGCCTTCATCAGACAAAATACAATATAAACAGTCTTATAAATAGATAGATTTGACATACCTTACAACTTCAACTTCCATTTACTACCAAATCAACTTTTTAAATGGAAGTTGAAGTTGTAAGGTATGTCAAATCTATCTATTTATAAGACTGTTTATATTGTAATAAACAACATAAGGCAATTATTCCATTCACCAGTGGTTTCTTAAAAGCAAAAAAAATGTTGCCTTCAATCATCAGAATGAAAAAAACCTGGGCTATCTACATATATATATATATATATATATATATATATATATATATATATATACACATACACATACATACACATACATATATGGTATGTGAAGGGTAAGGCAAAAAGAATATATGGGAGGGGGGAGAAGACATAAGAAAAGGTGAAATATAAGGGGAGATAAGGGAGAAAAAGAATACAAGGGTACAGAACGTGGATTCAGTAAATAAAGAAACCGTAGTAGAAGTAAAGAGCAGGAAAGGAGTTCAAGGCGGTTGATTTATCATAGGAGTATCAATCCAGTTACAGGTCAGATGTGATTTCAGATGAGGACAACATCTGAAGATCTCGGTCTTTGAGTTTAGGCAAGCAGAAGTGGCTCTCAAGTTTAGCAAAATCTTATATTTTTCAGTGGTACACAAAGAACAATTCTTTGTGCCCCTTTCGTACAAGAAGATGCGCACTCTGCATAAGTGAAAAATATTGGATTTTACAAAACGTTAAATCACCAAAAACCTGGCTAAATACAAAAACGGAAATTTTCACCAGTTGCCCACACATGAAATCACACTTGCTTTCCAGCTCATATAAACTTAATTCACTTTCAGATACTTATCCTCCATAATCTCTTATTCTTCACTTTCCTTAAATTATTCTCTTTACAGACTTCTTTTTCTGATTTACTTTCATTTTTAACTTTATTTTTAATTTTATTTTTTTACTTCACATCTACCAGTACCCCCCCCCCCCCTACTCTTCGATTCACTTACCTAATAACTTCGCATTCCACATGTTACTCCCCCATTTTCTTTCACTACCTGATTTCACTTGTCACTT
>OZ024741.1:234447408-234457408 GCA_964016885.1 Eledone cirrhosa | reverse complement strand
AATAAAAAGTCAAATAATTAAAATTTAGCTATATATATTTCAGTGACAGCCATCTTTGGCTGTGACAAGAAATATAAGGCAATAAATGAAGAAAACAGAAAATAAATAAATAATATAATAAAATAATTAATATAATTTGTACATTTTGAAAATAAATAAATAAATAGAGAATAAAGAATAAAGAATAAAGAATAAAGAATAAAGAATAAATGAAAAATTGGTGAAAAAGTAATGAAAATGAATATGGAGAAGTGAAAAATAATGTAGGATAAAGTGTGTGTGTGTGCTATAACCAATCTCAAGGTCAGAAATATGTTGGATAAATTGGTATGAGGACAAGATGTTAAGATAAGATAATCAAACTAAATGTGTTTGTGTTATAATCAATCTCAACTTACAAATAAATATAAGGTGATACAGTGAAGAGGGCAGAAAACAAATAACAAATTAATAAAGAGAAATCAAGATTTAAAATTGGAACTTGAAAATCAGAAATCTAGTAAATTAAAAAGTGTTTGTGTTATATAGATGTTGGCTAAATTATAATGGCTGTGTCCGATTCTATCTCTAGGCTATCATGGTGTCTGCTCAGCCTGGGTTGTTCCCTATGGCTTGAGGGGAGTTCACAACCTAGGGTGTTGTTACTGCCCATATAGCTTGAGGGAGGTCTGGCCGAGAGGTGTTTTCATGTTCTGTAGAAGTCCCTATAGTTTGAGGGGAGTTCACATCTTCTTGTGTTGCTACTGTCCATATATCTTGAGAAAGGTCCCGGCTCTAAGGTGTCTGCATGTCCCGAAGAAGTCGGTTCTGAGGTTTATCAGGCCGCTTCCACCTCTTAGTATCTCGAGGGTCTCATTCAGGCATAGTTTGCATATGCAAGATCCCCCTTTATCGGGTGGTACTTTCCTGATTATGTACCAGGCCAGAGAGTATGGGGTCCTGTCCAGCTTAAGCTTCCAGATCAGGTCGGAGAGAGTTGTGCTTTTCCTTTTGGCCTGCTTCTTGAATGAATGGCTATGGTTGTACCAGCGGTCTTTAATTTACTAGATTTTTGATTTTCAAGTTCCAATTTTAAATCTTGATTTCTCTTTATTAATTTGTTATTTGTTTTCTGCCTTCTTCACTGTATCACCTTATATTTATTTTTAAGTTGAGATTGATTATAACACAAACACATTTAGTTTGATTATCTTATCTTAACATCTTGTCCTCATACCAATCTATCCAACATATTTCTGACCTTGAGATTGGTTATAGCACACACCCACTTTATCCTACATTATTTTTCACTTCTCCAAGGGCGGTGGATTGGCAGTATCAGTAGAGAGTCGGACGCCATGCTTTCTAGCATAGTTACGTCCCTTTACGGTCTGAGTTCAAATCCCGCCGAGGTTAACTTTGCCTTTCATCCTTACGGGGTCGATAAAATAAAGTACCAGTAATGTACTGGTTAATTGCTGTAGAAACAAAAGTAGAAACAATTATTTTTCACTTCTCCATATTCATTTTCATTACTTTTTCACCAATTTTTCGTTTATTCTATATTCTTTATTCTCTATTTATTTATTTATTTTCAAATTATACAAATTATTTTATTATATTATTTATTTATTTTCTGTTTTCTTCATTTATTGCCTTATATTTCTTCATATACATGGAAGAACCCCCAAAACCACCACCACCACTACTATGAGATGGTGGCAAGAGGGATGAAGAAAAAACACACACTGTATACTTCTAAATTGTTAGCAGCAGCAAGATATAAGCTGACCACACACCCACCAACAACACTACCAAAATAATGGTAGAGGTCAAATGTACTTAACAATAGCAAACAAAAACACTACAGGTAGCCTCACCCCAGAAAGAATTCTATAGACTTCTGACTGAGGAATGCTCTCAGAACTGACCAATGGGAAGTTTGACACTTTTTTTGTTATTTTGTTCCTTTAACACCTTGTCCCTTCTACCATTTTATCAATTTTTTAAGCTAACTCCAACAATAACAACACTCAGAATGAGGAATGTTCTAATAACTGACCAATGAGAGGAGAAGAGGACCTTTGACACTGAAATGCGTTTGCTTGGATTCATATGATTCCAGTTCCTCAGTGAAATAACAACCCAACCAGGAATTGGGCATATCAGAGTATTGACAATATTATACACCTCAACAACATATGTACTTGTCTATACCATACTAATTCAAACTGCCTGAAGAGGTCACAGCCAAAGATGGCTGTCACTGAAATATATATAGCAGTAATAAACGAAGCTAAATTTTAATCATTTGACTTTTTATTTAACTTTATTTTATATATATATATATATAGACATATATATATATATATATAGACATATATCATCATCATCATCATCATAATCGTTTAACGTCCGTGTTCCATGCTTGCATGGGTTTGGACGGAGGGTTTTCCCACTTGAGGCAAGAGTGGTTATCTTGCTCGAATAGGACTATCTGGCGGGTTTTCTACAGCTGGATGCCCTTCCTAACACCAACCACATTTACAGTGTAGGGCTGGGAGGTTTTTACCGTGTTGCCTACACGGCCACATTACAGCGTGAACTGTGTGTTTTTTTTACGTGACACCTACACGATCTCATTTGTTTCGGCCTGGATGTTGTGGCACCAACATAACTTTACATTGAAAGGGGCGGTGTGGATGGGGTGGGGTGGGTGGGACGGGGGTGTATTTTGTTAGAGATGCCTACTGACTGTAGTAGGTTTTACTTTGTATTTAGGTAAGGCGGGTCTTCTCTATTACTGAGTACCGCCAAAGGTCTCGGTCCAGTGACATTGTCTTGGTGAGGTGTAAGTGTGTGAGGTCAGAATTTATCAGGTCATCCCAGGTTTTTCTGGGTCTGCCTATTCCGTGGCTACCGTCTATCTTTATTGCCCTGCACTTTGTTATACAGCTATCGTCCTTCATGCGCATCACGTGACCATACCAACGTAGCCTTCTCTCGAGTAAACAACATCTTATTCTAATAAAGTAAACAACATCTTATTTCTAATTTTTTCCTTAGTTCGTTTATGCTTTGCCGTTCACGTATATTACTATTACACATCCAGCGGAGCATGCAAGCTTTGTTTCTCTCTAGTCTGCGTATATCCTCTGCACACAATGCCCAGGTCTCACTGCCATGCAACATTGCTGTTCGTATGCAGGCATCGTACAACCTGCCTTTCATTTTTAGAGAGAACCCTTTAGCAGCTAATAGTGATATAAGCTCTCGGAACTTTTTCCATCCAGTTCTGACTCTAGCTACTGTACTTTCAGAGCACCCTCCCCCACTGCTGATTTTGTCACCCAGGTAACGGAAGCTGTCCACTATTTCTATAGAACCCTCTGCGCAATTGAAAGAGCTAGTATTTTTTGGGCACTTGCTGCTACTTATTGCCCCAGAACACTGGCCACATGTAAAATCTATGTTCTTAGTTAGCTTACCTGTGATCCCACTACATCTTTTATGCACCCAAATGAGTCTCTCATCAGTGATTTGCCAACGATCATTGGTATTTCATCGCATTAAAAATCATACACCTCACGTTGGTGCGACAATAACTAAAATAAGTTATTGGGACAATTGAAACGCGTAAAGCGAGTGAGACAAGTAAACAACACAGGATATATATACAGACATATATATATATATATATCATCATCATCATCATCAGGTTTAGCGTCCGTGTTCCACGCTTGCATGGGTTTGGACGGGGGTTTTCCCACTTGAGGCAAGAGTGGTTGTCTTGCTCGCATAGGACTGTCTGGCGGGTTTTTTACAGTTTTCTAACACCAACCACATTTACAGTGTGGGGCTGGGAGGTTTTTACCGTGTTGCCTACACGGCCACATTACAGCGTGGACTGTCTGGCAGGTTTTCTACAGCTGGATGCCCTTCCTAACACCAACCACATTTACAGTGTGGGGCTGGGAGGTTTTTACCGTGTTGCCTACACGGCCACATTTACAGCGTGGACTGTGTGTTTTTTGTCGTGACACCTACACGATCTCATTTGTTTCGGCCTGGATGTTGTGGGACCAACATAACTTTACATTGAAAGGGGCGGTGTGGATGGGGTGGAGGTGGTGGGATGGGGGTGTGTTTTGATAGAGATGCCTACTGACTGTAGTAGGTTTTTACTTTGTATTTAGGTAAGGCGGGTCTTCTCTATTACTGAGTACCGCCAAAGATCTCGGTCCAGTGACATTGTCTTGGAGAGGTGTAAGCGTGTGAGGTCGGAATTTATCAGCTCGTCCCATGTTTTTCTGGGTCTGCCTACTCCGTGGCTACCGTCTATCTTTATTGCCCTGCACTTTGTTATACAGCTGTCGTCTTTCATGCGCATCATGTGACCGTACCAACGTAGCCTTACGAGGATATATTGCCCTAGAACACCGGCCACATGTAAAATCTATGTTCTTAGTTAGCTTACCTGTGATCCCACTACATCTTTTATGCACCCATACTTTGCATTTGGGACATAAAATGGAGTTTCTACCTACGCCTTTCCTACACACTGAGCATGGCCATTTCCCAGATGGGACTGCCGCCTTATTTTCTTTCCTACAAACTAGAACTTTAGTCTTAGCCAGGTTAATTTTAAGGCCTTTTGATTCTAGGCCGTGCTTCCATGTTTGGAATTTCTTCTCTAGTTCGGTTATTGATTCAGCTATGAGCGTTGGATCATCTGCGTATAGGAGTTCCCATGGGCAGCCGGTCTTGAACTCCTCTGTTATAGCCTGAAGGGCAATAATAAATAGTAGGGGGCTAAGAACAGAGCCCTGATGGACACCAACTTTTACGCTAAACTCTTCACTATATTCGTTGTTAATTCTAACCTTACTGACTGTTTCTTTATACATGGCTTGTATAGCTCTCACAAGCCATATATATATATATATATATATATACTCTTTTACTTGTTTCAGCCATCCGACTGAGACCATGCTGGGGCACCGCCCTTGTTGCTACACATTTTATCTCCAGCCTGTATAGGTTGGCCACTGGTGTAAGAGGGAGTTTGTTGCTGCTGCCCTTAGGTTTCCCTCGTGTCTTGCTGTGGGCTCATCCGGGATCCTGGATAACAAGGTGTCGAGATGTTTCTTGAAGACATCCACCTCCACGTCATTCAAATCTCTCAGATCCCTCGGCAGCTTGTTGAAGAGTTGAGGGCCCTTGAATCCCAGGCTATTGCAATACCTGCTCCTTATTCTAGATGTGGAAGACGGGACCTTTGGCACCACACAGTGACGTCCTATTCGACGGTTGGTCCAGCTCCCAATGCCAAAGTTTGGTGCTAGTCCCTCCAGGATTTTCCACATGTAGATCACTGTGTATCTCTCCCGTCTTTGTTCCAAGGAGTAGAGGTTCAGTTCCTTTAGCCTCTCCCAGTAGCTTGTCTCTCTCATCTTGGCAATCCTCTTGGTGTAGCTTTGCTGGATTGCCTCAAGCTCCGTCGTTAGTTTGACACTATGGGGTGACCACAACTGGGAACAGTATTCCAGGTGGCTTAGGACAAATGTCTTCCATAGTGTCAACATGGTGTCTCGATCTCTAGTCTGGAAAGTCCTCAAGATACAGCCAGCGAGTCGTCTGCACATTGTCGCCACTTTCATGATGTGTGAAGAAAAAGATGCATCATCGCTCATGTCTATGCCCAGGTCTCGTATCGATTTTGACACGGGGATATCGGTCCCTCCTGGTCCTGTGTAGTTGTGTTGTACTATATTGTGTTTGCAGGTTTGTTTGCAGGTTTGTATTGTAGGGCTTGGAATTTGCCAGCATTAAACTGCATGTTGTTTTCTTCCGCCCATTTGTATATGGCATCCAGATCCTGCTGTAAAAGGGCAGCGTCAGCCGGGTTTCTGATTGCCTGTGCTACCTTAGTGTCATCAGCATAGCTAGTGAGGGATGTTGTTGCATGCACCACAGAGGGCATGTCCGAAAGAGCCACCAAAAACAGTAGTGGTCCCAGGACTGTCCCCTGAGGCACCCTACTTGTTATTGGTGTTTCCTTTGAGAGGGCCCCATTTGCTGCGGCTGCTGGATTCTGTCCTTTAGGAAGTCATGCAGCCACACACCTACTTTTCCAGTTATGCCGAGTCCGTGTAGTTTGTGACATATCATTCCGTGGTCGACCTTGTCAAAGGCCTTCGCAAAGTCAAGATATATCACGTCCACATGTGAGCTGTCTAGTAGTTGTTTCAGTACCCAGTCGTAGTGATGTAGCAGCTGTGTAAGGCAGCTTCTTCCTGGGCGGAAGCCATGTTGCGTGCTAGTCAGTCGGTCATTTTCCTCGATGGTTCTATAGAAATAGTGGACAGCTTCCGTAATCTGGGTGACAAAACCAGCAGTGGGGGAGGGTGCTCTGAAAGTACAGTAGCTAGAGTCAGAACGGGATGGAAAAAGTTCAGAGAGCTTATACCACTATTGGCCGCTAAAGGGTTCTCTCTAAAAATGAAAGGCAGGCTGTATGATGCCTACATATGAACAGCAATGTTACATGGCAGTGAGACCTGGGCATTGTGTGCAGAGGATATACGCAGACTGGAGAGATACCAAGCTTGCATGTTCCGCTGGATGTGTAATAGTAATATATGTGAACGGCAAAGCATAAACGAACTAAGGGAGAAATTAGGAATAAGAGGGATCAGATGCTGTTTACTCGAGAGAAGACTACGTTGGTACGGTCACGTGATGCGCATGAAAGACGACAGCTGTATAAAAAAGAGCAGGGCGATAAAAATAGATGGGAGACACGGAGTATGCGGACCCAGAAAAACCTGGGATGACTTGATAAATTCCGACCTCACACACTTACACCTCTCCAAGACAATGTCACTGGACCGAGATCTTTGGCACTACACAGTTATACAGAAGACCTGCCTTGCCTAAGTACAAAGCGAAACCTACAGTCAGTAGGCAGCTCTAACAAAATACACCCCCGTCCCACTACCCCCACCCCATCCACACCACCCCTTTTCAATGTAAAGTTATGTTGGTACCACAACATCCAGTCCGAAACAAATGAGGTCGTGTAGGTGTCGCGACAAAAAAACACACAGTCCACGCTATAATGTGGCCGTGTAGGTAACACGGTAAAAACCTCCCAGTCCACACTGTAAACGTGGTTGGTGTTAGGAAGGGCATCCAGCCGTAGAAAACCTGCCAGACAGTCCGGAACAAGACAACCAATCTTGCCTCAAGTGGGACAATTCCCGTCCAGACCCATGCTAGCGTGGAAAATGGACGTTAAACGATGATGATGATGATGATGATGATGATATATATATATATCATCATCATCATTTTATATCCGCTTTTCCCTGCTTCCAAGGGTGGGACAGGTCTTATTCAGCACAGCATCTCTCCACTCGTCACGGTCCCTCGTCATCTCCACCGTGAGCTTCAATGATCTGAGGTCTGTTCTCACCACCTCTGCCCATGTTTTTCGTGGTCTACCTCTACCACGTCTTCCTTCAACTGGCATTTCCTGGCACTTCTTCACCCATCGGTCATCCTCCATGCGCATCACATGTCCATACCACCTCAGTCTCCTCTCCCGTACACTACATTCTATCCCTCTAAGACACAGTTTCTCTCTCAACACATTTATGCTGGGTCGTTCACGCACATTTACACTGCACATCCAATGGAGCATGCTTGCCTCATTTCTCTCCAGCCGTCGCATATCCTCTGCAGTTGCTGCCCATGTCTCACTACCATGCAGCATCGCGCTCCTCACACAGGCATCATACAACCGGCCTTTCGTACGCAGGGAGAAACCCTTCTTCGTCAACAGAGGAGGCAGCTCCCTAAACTTCTTCCAACCCATCCTTATTCTAGATACTATGGCCTCGGAACACCCTCCTCCCATGCTAATCTGATCTCCTAGGTACCGGAAGCTATCCATCACTTCTATAGCGCCCTCTTGCATTTGAAAAATGTGTCTATCAGTGCGACTTCTACTGTCTAATTTCCCTGTACATCTACTGCATACATATTTCTCCCTACCTGTTAGTTTGCCTGCTATCCCGCTATATCTCTTGTGTACCCAGGATCTGCATTGTGTGCATTTTATAGAATTTATGCCAGTTCCTTTTCTGCATATCGAACATGGCCATTTCCCTGATGGAATCAGGGTTTTGTCCTCTTTTCTACTCATCAACACTTTTGTCTTAGCTAGATTCACTCTCAGTCCTCTATACAAGCTGAACTGGACTGGGAAAGGTCAACAGTTGACATGATATTGATTTTGATTTTGATGATTTTGATTTTGATCTTGTATCAGTACTGTCGGTAATATATGTATATATATGTGTGTTTGTGAGTGGTGTGTGTGATTGTATGCATGAATATTTTGTTATTTCGTGGGCCAAAATGCGATTCTTGATAATTTGTATTTATATTAATCTCCAGACTCTAGCTATTGACCAGTTAATTTTCTTGATTTTTTTCGTTGATTCTATTGACTGATGAATAGCTTATGTTAATTTTAACCCTTCTGTTGAGAACTCTATTCGATTTGTGATGTTTTTGCATTCTTGCAATAACATACACAACTGAATTCATTCGCCTGATATAGGGGTTGCCTTCCTTTCCGATCCCCACGTGGGGTCAGTAATAGTCAGTCCTTGTATTAACATTGAACTAAAACCTATTGAGAAAGTGGCTTCCTTGTTCACTCATCTTACCAGAAGCCTTACATTATTTATGTAAGCGGACGGTACTTGATTTAGGAGCCGCAGAAACCCAAATGCTGGATTTTACCAACCTTCCATGGGTCCGGGTAAATTTTCAATCACAGATATTTTTTATTTCTTTTGACCCGAATTACTTGATCGGTTTTTTTGGCTATGCGAATGATTGTTTAACCATCGTCTCAGTGTGATTGGCCTTTAACGTTTGTTATAGCTCTGGTTCATCTGAATCATTGAGCACTTGCCACACATCTCGGAGGTTGTTTTTCGTTTTTTCGTGGGCCGAAATGCGATTCTCGATAATTTATATTTATATATATATATAGACATATATATATATATATATATATATATATATATATATATATATATATATATATATATACATATACATATATATATATATATATATATATATATACATATATATATATATATATATATATATATATATATATATATATAGTAATAATAATAAATTTGAAGACTAAAATCCAAAGAGGGCTTGATAAGGATAAATATATATATTTAATAAATAGACACATATATAGACATATATATATATATATATATATATATATGACCTTAGCAACCTGTGCCCTACAAGACCAGCAAGAGGCAGACCACCTACCATTACCTCAATGGCCAAGAAAACCCACACAGATAGATGGAACGGGTGGACCAGAGCCATACGAACCCCCGAAAACCACGATGAACTGAAGAAAATGATTGCCCATGCGGTGGGGGCCAGCATAAAATTAACCCTTATGGAACATATGTTCAAATTTAATGGAAAAACATATGCCCAAGAGGAGGGAGCAGCCATTGGTGTTAGCATTGCAGGTGTCATAGGTAACCTATTCATGGTATGGTGGGACAATAGACTTAAACTTAAAGAACAATTAGAAGACAGCAACCTCTTCACCCTGATAATGTACTTCCGCTAGGTTGATGATATAAACATCATAGTAAAAACACCTCCACTGGAGAACAGTCAGGAATTAGAGAAAAAAACCATGGAAAGCATCCAGCAAATAGCTAACTCCATCCACCAGAGTATTAGAGTTACTATAGACTACCCAAGCAAACACCCCAACCATCGATTACCTGTACTAGACACAGAGCTCTGATTAGATACCATTAATAACAAAAAACAAATCCTCCATTCCCATTATGCCAAACCCATGACTTCCAAATATCTGATCCACCGAAACTCAGCTGTTTCGGACCATACCAAAATCAACATACTGATTGCGGATTTGGTATGGGTGATGAGA
>OZ024741.1:234434908-234442408 GCA_964016885.1 Eledone cirrhosa | reverse complement strand
CTAGCAGGTTTCTACGGCTGGATGCCCTTCCTAACACCAACCACATTTACAGTGTGGAACTGGGTACTTTTTACCGTGTTGCCTACACGACCACATTACAGCGTGGACTGTGTGTTTTTTTCTCGTGACACTTACACGATTATCATTATCTCATTTATTTGGACTGGATGTTGTGGTACAAACTTTACAGAAAGAGGGTGGTGTTAGTGGGAGGATAGGGTAGGGGTAGTGGATTGGGTGTATATTTGGTTAAGAGGTGCCTACTGACTGTAGGTTTCGCTTTGTACATAGGCAAGGAGGCTCTTCTGTATTACTACGTAGCGCCAAAGATCTCGTCCAGTGACATTGTCTTAGGGGTAGTGGATTGGGGTGTATAGAGAGGTGCAAGTGTGTAAGGTCGGAATTTATAAGATCGTCCCAGGTTTTTCTGTGTCTACCTACTCCGTAACTTCCATCAATTTTGATCGCCCTGCACTTTTTTATACATCTGTCATCTTTCATGCGCATCACGTGGCCATACCAACGTAGTCTTCTCTCGAGTAAACAGCATCTGATCCCTCTTATTCCTAATTTCTCTCTTAGTTCATTTATGCTTTGCCATTCACGTATATTACTATTACACATCCAACGGAGCATGCATGCTTCGTTCCTTTCCAGTCTACGCAGGTCCTCTGCACGTAATGCCCATGTCTCACTACCATGTAGCATTGCTGTTCATATACAAGCATCATACAATCTGCCTTTCATTTTTAGAGAGAATATATATATATATATATACATAACATTTACATATATATATATATACATGATCATCATGATCATCGTCATTTACGTCCACTTTTTGCCTGCTTGCAAGGGTGGGACGGGAACTGATTCTGGTTTGATTTCTAACACCAACCTCATTTACAGTGAGTGCTGGGTGCTTTGTTGCCGTGGCACCTCCACAACCACTTTGCAGTGGAATGATAGGGATCTCAGTCCCTTTCATCTCATTTCTACAGCTGAGTAAACTGGAGCAATGTGAAATAAAGTGTCTTGCTCAAGGAAACAACACATCACCCAGTCTGAGAATTGAACTCACAACCTTTCGAATGCAAGGCCAATGCTCTAACCACTAAGCCATGTGCCTCCATACATATATATATACATATATATATATATACATATATATATATATACATATATATATATACATATACACATATAAATACATATATATGTATACATACATATATATACATACATATATATATACATACATACATATATATACAACATACATACATATATATAAATACATACTTATATATACATAGGGGGTGCCCCAGCATGGCATCAGCCGGAACGTCTATATATGTATATATCTTCCACGCTAGCGTGGGTTAGATGGGAATTATCCCATTTGAAGTAAGAATGCTCGGGTGACCGTGACTCGCTTGCATAGGATCATCTGGCAGGTTTTCTACGGTTGGATGCCCTTCCTAACAACAACCACATTTACAGCGTGAACTGGGTGTCTTTTTGTCGTGACACCTACATGACCTCATTAGTTTGGATTGGATGTTGTGGTACCAGCACAACTTTATAGAGAAAGGGGTGGTGTTGCCCGTCTTGAAGGCGATCACCCAGGCTGGCAACTTCTGGCTCTGGCTGCCTTCGGGTCTTAAACATTTCTCTCTACTTTTCAGTCCCTTGGATTGTGTCTACCATTATTATATTCCTTTATTAGATAAATTTCATAACACCTGATGATGTCACCGGGTTCCTGCAGAGCCCGGTCATTGAAATGTGAATTAGTGTTTAAAATAAACCTTTAAGGAATTTCACTAGTCCAGTCTCCTGTCATTTTACTCAATTATATATAGATATATATATATATATATATAAATACACACATATATACATATATATGCACACATAGTAGCTAGAATAAGGACAGGTTGGAAGAAGTTTAGGGAGCTGCTTCTTCTCCTGAGACGCTAAAAACAGGTTGCTATTTTTAGCGGCACAAGTATAGGACGTGTTAGACGTTGTGACACATGTGCGTTAAAAAACACATCTCTCCCAGTCTTCATTAGTATTTTGAAGTGAAACTTACCAATTTCTGGATACCTGCAGAAGAGCACAGAAATAGGAACTTTCACTTAATCGTTGCGAAACAAATTTGAAGTTTAAAATATAAATTTGTCCAGGTATCACGGCTTTTGCCAATATAGATTTGTTTTTATTGATTTACTATTTTAAATCGAGACAGGCAAACTGTATTATTTTAATTAGTATTTTTCAATCTAGCTAACTTGGTCATTTGCAATACGAACACATGTATACTTGTATCAGTGTTTATCCCTATCATATATTCATATATATATATATATATATATATACATTATATATATATATCTTTATATGTATGTATATATATGTATATATATATATGTGTACTATACATAGAGCACTCTTCTTTCTTTTAACATTTTTAGGGAAATACTTAACAAATATATATATGTGTGTGTGTGTGTATATATATATGTGTGTGTGCATATGTATGTATATATGTTTATATATATATATATATATATATGTGTGTGTGTGTGCATATATATATATGTGCATATCATCATCATCATTTTACTTCCACTTTTCCCTGCTTCCAAGGGTGGGACGGGTCTTATTCAGCACAGCATCTCTCCACTTGTCACGGTAATTTGCGATCTCCACCATGAGTTTCAGCGATCTGAGGTCTGTTCTCACCACCTCCGCCCATGTTTTTTGTGGTCTACCTCTACCACGTCTTCCTTCAACTGGCATTTCCTGGTACTTCTTCACCCATCGGTCATCCTCCATGCGCATCACATGTCCATACCACCACAGTCTCCTCTCTCGCACACTACATTCTATCCCTCTCAGACACAGTTTCTCTCTCAACACATCCATGCTGGGTCGTTCACACACATTGCCATTGCACATCCAACGGAGCATGCTTGCCTCATTTCTCTCCAACCGTCGCATATCCTCTGCAGTTGCTGCCCAAGTCTCACTACCATGCAACATCCCGCTCCTCACACAGGCATCATATAATCGGCCTTTCGTACGCAGGGAGAAACCCTTCTAAAATATAAATTTGCAATACGAACTCATGTATACTCGTATCAGTGTTTATCCCTATCATATATTCATTTGTATTACACGGCTCAGAAATATTCCTTTCTTTGAGCTAATTAATTGTAAAAGACTATTTGAGTTTATAACTCTATATATAATATGTATATATATATATATATATATATATATATATATATATATATATATATATATATATATATACACATACATATATATATATGCGTGTATATATATATACATATACCTACACACGTTTCTGGCGGGGATCATTTAAGAAAAATCTTCGTCCAAGTGAGTTTGTTTCCTGATGATTTCGAAGCTCGTGAATTTATCCTTGATCGGATATTTCCAAAAGCGAATGAAACTCCATGGGGTAGAAACGTAATTTTGGTATGTTTATATACATTTTTTCTTCTAACTTTGATTTTATACCTAATTATGTATGGTTGATGATATATTTAATCGATTCCCATGTGCTATTGAAAATGCTGAGTAAAAATTCTATGGTTGTTGATCGCGAATAGATAGCTGTCGTTTATTTATCTATTATTTCTTCATAGGTGTCTTTTAATCTTATAGCCTGGTTTAATTGGTTTTTTGTGCGGTTGATTATGCTGATTGGGAGAAGAAATGGTGTATATATTTTATCAAATGATTCTATGGACATACTTTATTGTATATATATTTATAGGTATATATATATGTGTGTACTATATATATATATATATATATATATATATATATATATATATATATATATGCGTGAAGGCGCATGGCTTAGTGGTTAGAGCATTGGGCTTGCAATCGAAAAGTTGTGAGCTCAATTCTCAGACCGGGTGATGTGTTGTTTCCTTGAGCAAGACACTTTATTTCACGTTGCTCTACTTTACTCAGCTGTAGAACTGAGTACCGGCCTGCCCGCCCAGCCAGTGGAATGGCGTTATCTTATGGCTAAAACAGCATGCCGATTGGCGCCTGACTGACTGGTCGGTCAAGCTGATCAAGGTGATATATATATGCATATATATATAAAGACATACATATATAGCTCTGTATAATACCTTTGTACGGAAATACTTACCCCCCCCCCCACACACACACACCTATATCATCATCATTTTACGTCCGCTTTTCCCTGCTTGCAAGGGTGGGATGGGTCTTATTCAGCACAGCATCTCTCCACTCGTCACGGTCCTTCGTCATCTCCACCGTGAGCTTCAATGATCTGAGGTCTGTTCTCACCACCTCCGCCCATGTTTTTCGTGGTCTACCTCTACCACGTCTTCCTTCAACTGGAATTTCCTGGCACTTCTTCACCCATTCGTCGTCCTCCATGCGCATCACATGTCCATACCACCTCAGTCTCCTCTCCCGTACACTACGTTCTATCCCTCTCAGACACAGTTTCTCTCTCAACACATTTATGCTGGGTTGTTCACGCACATTTACACTGCACATCCAACGGAGCATGCTTGCCTCATTTCTCTCCAGCTGTCGCATATCCTCTGCAGTTGCTGCCCATGTCTCACTACCATGCAGCATCGCGCTCCTCACACAGGCATCATACAACCGGCCTTTCGTACGCAGGGAGAAACCCTTCTTCGTCAACAGAGGAAGCAGCTCCCTAAACTTCTTCCAACCCATCCTTATTCTAGATACTATGGCCTCGGAACACCCTCCTCCCATGCTAATCTGATCTCCTAGGTACCAGAAGCTATCCACCACTTCTATAGCGCCCTCCTGCACCTGAAAAATGTGTCTATCAATGCGTCTTCTACTGTCTAATTTCCCTGTACATCTACTGCATACATATTTCTCCCTACCTGTTAGTTTGCCTGCTATCCCGCTACATCTCTTGTGTACCCAGGATCTGCATTGTGTGCATTTTATAGAATTTATGCCAGTTCCTTTTCTGCATATCGAACATGGCCAATTCCCTGACGGAATCAGAGTTTTGTCCTCTTTTCTACTTATCAACATTTTTTTCTTAGCTAGGTTCACTCTCAGTCCTCTTGCTTCCAACTGCTGTTTCCATAGCCAGAATTTATTCTCTAGCTCCTCTACTGATTCTGCTATAAGAACCAGATCGTCAGCATAGGGAAGTTCCCATGGATAGCCAGTCTGTTCCCATGGAAAGCCACTCCTCTCTTGTGGCTTGGAGGACTATAATGAACAAGAGCAGGCTGAGGACCGAACCTTGATGTACTCCTACTTGTATCTGGAATTCCTCACTAAACTCCATTCCTACCCTGACTTTACTGAGAGTACCTCTGTACAAAGTTTGCACTGTCCTCACAAGCCATTCCTCAACACCTAGCTTCCTTAGGGACCACCAGATGACAGATCGGGGTTCCCTATCAAAGGCCTTCTCTAAGTCAACAAAGGCTAAGTATAGTGGCTTATATATATAAAATATTTTGCGTTGTTCTTACTGAAATTTGTCTTTACATGGTCCTAACATAATGTATGTATATTTTATTTGCGCTTTTGCCTATATATATATATATATGGGCGAAAGCGCAAATCAAATATACATACATTATGTTAGGACCATGTAAAGACAAATTTCTGTAAGAACGACGCAAAATATTTTCTGTTCGTAAAACGATAGAAGTTTACACATATAATAAATACACACACAAATATATACTTTATACATATACTTGAAGGAGCACTAAGATACCGTTAAAAACAACAAGGATGAATATGAAATTATATAGTATATATTGATAATTCAATAAATACAAGATTTTCTTTCTTATGAAAAAATTATTTTTGTTTGTGTTGCCCTGTGAACATATCAGATATCTCAGTAGCCGTTGAGAATGCCAGCCAGCTGTTTTTCATTAATCACTCATCAGTGACATTTACTCAACCGGTACTGAGGTTAAAATAGACAAGAGCCTATATAGATTTTACCTGATGAACATTTGCTGGCGATGCTCATTTGAATATTATATCAAATAGAAAAGATTGACATGTAATGCATATAGTGCAAACCTTGAAACAACTGTCTGGCATTCTCAACGACTACTGAGATATCTGACGGTTCACAAAAGAAAGAAAAATCATGTTTTCGTAAAGATAAAATAATGTTTTCTTCGATAACGAGGTTCTCATATGTTTAATGTATATAAACATATAGTATATGTTTTACGCTATCGTCGTGTTACTTCCAATTAATCATAACTAGCAAGTTACGATATAAGTGGGCTTCTGTCGGACGAATAAGCAACCCCGGACCAACAGCGGTAAACTACTAGAGGAGATAGAGCAATGGGTGACACTTAACTCTCAAGAAAAGTCTCTTAGCGCAGTGATGTAACTCTGACTAGGGGTGTAAAGACCACCTATAAAAAAAGCTTAGTCTTGGTTGGTCTGAGAAAAGTACCTAATTGATAGCTGGTGTGAATAAGACCACCGAAAAACTACAATATGGTTAGATGCATTTAAAGGTTTCATATAGCATCGTCCCTCGCGAGGGGTAATAAGGGATGCATTCAGGCTTTAAGTAGAGGAGCTATTTGAAAAATATACTGTAGTCTCCATCCAACGCTGTGAGAACTGGGGATGGACCAGTGACCTGTCCTGTGCGGTATGGGTTTGTCTAGAAGGGAGCAACTGGATTGTTACAATATACAGCAAGAGCTCAGCTGCCGGACAGAAAGTCTTTACAATACCTACTCACTACTTTCCTAAGTGTCGAGTACTTAGCTGAACAATTGTCTTATTAGTCTAAACTGGTAAGTCCCAATGTATGTGTGCGTGTGTGAGTCTCGGGTTCAATCGGGGGTAACCACAGTTAGTAAGGGACCCAATACATTAGTAGAGTGTAAACACCATGTTTAATATAGGAAGGCGCTTTCCTGGTGATTTCTTTTGAATGAATCAGTTCTAGTCCCGTAGAAGCCATTTCTATATTAAACATGATATATATATATATATAACGAAAGTTTAGACAATGATTATTATTAAAACAATATAATGTAATATATATATATATATAAAGGACACGGTCACCTGCTCAAGCTTGGCTCACATCAGGAAAACTCGTCTAACCCATGTTAAAGTGGAGAAATGGACATTAAACGGTGGTGATGATTATATATATATTTAATACTTATATATACTTTAATACTTATATATATAACGAAGGAGTTGTGGTAAGGAACCAGATGGATCATAACGCACCAGAGTACTCAATACTTAGGGTAGTAGAGTGGGTAATAGGAAAATGTATGACCCCGACGGCAGAGCTCAAGCCGTTTCGACGGCTAGTCCAGAAATAGCCGTCGAAACGGCTTGAGCTCTGCCGTCGGAGTCATACATTTTCCTATACACACACGCCAACACCTCAAATGGTGTAGTATTTTTTAT
>OZ024741.1:234374908-234429908 GCA_964016885.1 Eledone cirrhosa | reverse complement strand
ACCACCCTTATATATACAATACTGATAATTATACATACTGATAAGTATACATACTGATAATTATACATACAATAATTGTTTCTACTTTTGGCACAAGACCATCAATTACCCAGTGCATTACTGGTACTTTATTTTATCGACCCCGTAAGGATGAAAGGCAAAGTGAACCTCGGCGGGATTTGAACTCAGACCGTAAAGGGACGTAATTATACATACAATAATGATAATTGCAAAGGCCAGATGTAGATATTCATAATACATTTTCTTCACAATCTGCCTCAATACATATTTCTGTGGTGTCGATGATTACTTAATACTGCTATCACGTAACCATCTTCATCTTAAGTAATAAGGTTGTTATGTAACATTTCTAATGCAATGCAGGTTACCAACAAGGGAATGAAAACATTTTTTGTTGCTTCTAACAGAGGTTATCATGTCTTTGACATAGTTCAAGAGTCTTCATGGGCCTTTCTTTATCAGATTTTCTACAGCTGGATGCCCTTCTTATCACCAACCACACACACACACACACATATATATCAATAAAAGAATATATATGAAATCTATATACAAATGACATATAATGGCACTGGCATAGCTGTGTCTCTAAAGAGTTTGCTTCACAATCATATGGTGTTGGATTTAGTCCAAGTGTGTGGAACATTGGGGACTTATTTTTTACTATGACCTTGTGTTGACCAATGCCTGCAAGTGAAATTTGGAAGACAGAAACTGTTTGGTCTATGACCAACAACCATCCTGGTGATGGTGCCACAAAAATGCACTCTGTACACTATGTAAGGGTGGTTGGTGACTGGAAGGGCACCACGCTGTAGAAACCATGTATCAAAGACACCAGAAACTCTAATGCTGGTGATCTACACAAAAAAAGTACCCTGTACACACTGTAAAGTTGTTGGTGTTAGGAAAGGTATCCAGCTGTAGGAGCTTGCCAAACAAGGGGTTAAGATGATCCTTCAGTTTGTGGCCAAAGACATGACAACTTCACTTGATATGACCATGCATAAACAGGATACAGAAAACTCAGCCTATCTGGGATTTCAGTAGCTCTGCTTCAGTACTGACTTGGTCTATGTAGACCCGTCCAACCCTTGCTAGCTGGGACATTAAATGATGATGATATGTAGACATTATATATAAGGTAGTGGTGGATTGGCAGTATCGATAGAGTGTCGGACGCCATGCTTTCCAGCATAGTTACGTCCCTTTACGATCTGAGTTCAAATCCCGCCGAGGTTGACTTTGCCTTTCATCCTTACGGGGTCGATAAAATAAAGTACCAGTAATGCACTGGGTAATTGCTGGCCTTGTGCCTAAAGTAGAAACAATTATATATAAGGTAGTGGATTGGTAGCATAGTTACGTCTCTTTACATTCTGAGTTCAAATCCCGCCAAGGTTTACTTTGCCTTTCATCCTTACGGGGTCGATAAAATAAAGTACCAGTAATGTACTGGGTAATTGCTGGCCTTGTGCCAAAAGTAGAAACAATTATATATAAATATATATTCCGATAAATTATAAATTCCGACCTCACACACTTACACCTCTCCAAGACAATGTCACTGGACCGAGAGCTTTGGCGCTACACAGTAATAGAGAAGACCCGCCTTACCTAAGTACAAAGTGAAACCTACTACAGTCAGAAGGCACCTCTAACAAAATACACCCCCGTCCCACTACCCACACCACCCCTATCAATGTAAAGTTATGTTGGTGCCACAACATCCAGCCTGAAACAAATGAGGTCGTGTAGGTGTCACGACAAAAAAACACACAGTCCATGCTGTAATGTGGCCGTGTAAGTAACACGGTAAAAACCTCTCAGCCCCACACTGTAAATGTGGTTGGTGTTAGGAAGGGCATCCAGCCGTAAAAAACCCGCCAGACAGTCCTATGCGAGCAAGACAACCACTCTTGCCTCAAGTGGGAAAACTCCCGTCCAGACCCATGCAAGCGTGGAATATGGACGTTAAACGATGATGATGATGATGATATATATTATATAAATATAAATATATGTATTATATATATATCATCATCACTGTTAAACATCCACTTTCCACTTTCCACACTAACATGGGTTAGACAAGTTGTCCCGTTGTGAGACAAGTCTGATCAGGTGGTCATGTCATGCTCATACAGAACTGTCTCTGGCTTGGTTCCTTTGGCTGGATGCTCTTCCTAATGCCATCCACATTTACAGCGAGGACTTCCTGCTTTTTATAAACACACACACATATATATATATACGTGTGTGTGCGTCCATATCTGTTTACGTTTATTGTTTGTTTATGTTCTGTAACTCAGTAGTTTTTCAAAATACAGATCGATAAAATAAGTACGAGGCTTGCAATCAAGAAGTACTGGGGTCAATACAATAAACAAAATCTCTTCAAGGCAGTGCCCCAGCATGGTCGCAGTCTGAGACTGAAATCAGTAAAAGAATATGCAGGCATAGCTGTGTGTTAATGTAGGTCTCTTTGTAACCACATGGTTTGGGGTTCAGCCCAATTGTGAGGCATTTTAGGCAAGTGTCTTCTATGGCCTTATGTTGACTAAAGGCTTGTGAGTGAAATGTAGTAGACAAGAAATGTGTGGTAGCCTGTTATTTATATATATATATTGTATATCATTGGATATACAAAATACACATACTTATATGTATACAGCTATACTGGAGCAAACACCTTAATTATATATATGTATATATATATAAATGCATACATATTATCATCAGCGCCATCATTTAACGTGCGTTTTCCATGCCACCAAGGATTTTATGTGTCTTTGCAGACCAAGTTAGTTACTGACCTCTCAGATTGGCCTACATCTTGCTTACATACTATCCTAAGTATTACTGAGTGCATTTTGTCTTGACACTAGGTTGTCATGTCCTCAACACAGCTGCATCCTCATCATCATTTAATATGTCTTTCCTGCTAGCTAGGGTTGAAAAAGTCATCACAGACCAAGTTAGTACTTGGTAAGAGCTGCTGACTTCCTCACAGATGAGCCATGGGCTGCATCTTGCTTACATAGGTTTCCACACTCTACATAGTGTACTGCACTAGGGATGTTGTCATGCCTTTGACACAACTGAAGAGTCCAGTCTACCCTTTAGCAACTTTACAGCTTTTCGGCAGTGTGACTGGGTGCATTTTATCATGTCACCAACTATAGGGAGGTTGTCATGTCTTTGACACAACTGAAGATTCCTCTCCTTTTTTTGGCAGTGTTTCTACAGCTGAATGCCCATCCTATCACCAACTTCTTTACATATACTGAGTGCATTTTTCATGGCACCAGCAGTAAAGAGGATGTCATGCTATGACAATATCCCCCTCCACCCTCTTTGGCATGGTATGTATGGCTGGAATCCATTCCTAACTCCAGCCATTTTAAAGAATATACTAAGTGCATTTTATCATGGCATCAGCACTATGGAGGTTGTGGGTTATTGACTTGACTGCTCTCTCTATGAGGGTGTAAGAAGGATGATAAGCATGATGTCTTGGGTAAGTGACAATAGATAGGAAGAGGGACAGAGTATGACAAATATTGCCATGATTGTATAAGTATGGTGACATTTAAAGAAGCCTCAAGGGAAGGAGTAGGGGAATGAGAATGTATATCATGAGTGAATGACAAGTGTGATGGGATTTGATAGGGATGTGAGAGGGAAAAGGGGCTGGGGGTGATTTCAGTGTAGTGAGGTATAGTAATGGTGAGAATAGTTACTAAGGGGAGATGGTGGAAGTGGGGCATGGATGGGTCAGGTCAAATTCATTTTTTTTTTATACTAGTAGGTAAGTCTGCCCCAGTACCGTATGTTGCCAATCCTTGTGGTCACTTGTCATCTCTATCATGAGATCCAGTTTCTCAAGGTTGATCTTCACTATTTCATCCCATGTTTTCCTTGATCGAGCTCTTCCACAGATCCATCCACTGAAATTTGTCTGTACCTTTTTATATGGAAGTCATCAGCCATACACATCATATGTCCATATCAATACAGTCTTTTTTCTTGCACACTACATTCGTTTCCTCTTATACCTAGTTTTTCTCTCAGTTCACTTATGGACACTAACATTACATATCCATTAGAGCATACTGGCTTCATTTCTTTCTAATCTTTGCAAATTCTTAACAGTCAAGACCCATATATCACACACAATAGCATTACTGTTCACACACAGACCACATCATATTCTAGCTACTACACTTTCAGAGCATCCACCCTCTCTGCTAATTAGGTCACCTAGGTAACAAAAGCTGTCAACTTCTAGAGAGCATCCTGAGCAATTGAGAAAATCTATTTCACATGTACTCTTAGTACATATTCCTCCTTTATGTCTACCACATATATGTGTGTGTGTGGAGTGTATCTAGTTCTGTTTATGTTTACTATTTGTTTATATCCTGTAGTTTAGAGCTCAATAAAATAAGCACCAGACTTGAAAAATAAATAAGCACTGGGATTGATATGACCAACTAAACACCTTGAAGATAGTCGCAATAATAATATCATGGGTTCGATTCCAGGACTGGGTTGCATGCTTTGTTCTTGAGCAAAACATTTCATTTCATGTTGCACCAGTATACTCAGCTGAAACTGTCCAGTGGGGAGTCTTATTCTCAGTCTCTTAATGCCAACGATACTGGGATAAGCTCTGGCCTAATGATATTTTGGGCTTCAGACAGACATTAGACATATACATAAATATCACTGTTATCATTTAATGTCTATTTTTCCACGCTAGCGTGGGTTAGATGAGTTATCCTGTTGTGAGACAAGCCAGAATAGATTATCATATCTTGCTCATACAGAACTGGTTCTGGCTTGGTTTCTACAGCTGGATGCTCTCCCTAATGCCAACCACATTTACTATGTGTGTATATATATATAATATATGATATATATATATATGTGTGTGTTTTAAATACATAGATACAAGTAGAATATAATATGGGCTAGGAAACTATGATAAAAGGAGAGACTAAAAACAGAGCTGTGATGGGGCCCTACTTACATGCTAAAATCTTTGCTGAACTCATTATTAATTCTGACTTTGCTGATGGCATCTCTGTATGTCTTGCATGGTGCTCTCACAATCCATTCACCTATATAATCTTTTTAGGACTCACTAGCCTACAGATTTTGGTACCCTCTCAAACGCCTTCATTAGGTTAACTAGTACTATGTATAGTTATATCACTAAGTAAAGTGCATCAATGGTACCCATTATTATATCAAGCATAAAACTAATTAATATATTTCTTCATTGTACTGTGTCATTTGCTTTGTTATTTCTGTTCGCTTTTTGCGTACACATACTCACATAATATATGTGTATGTGTGTGTATGTGTATCATCATCATTGTTTTAATGTCTGCTTTCCCTGTTAGGAACTTAAACTATAATGGCGCTCATTTTATGAACCGCAGCAAACTTGTCAAGTAAGAACTTATGATGAAGATAAGACAGGTATAGAGAGAAATCCAGGAACAGATAGAAAAATGTTAACTGGTATGACCCTCTATATGCAACCCATGTATTCTTCAACCACTTATTCCCGAGAGGGTCATAGGGGCAGAGTCCTCAAACACTCCTTCCAGCAGGTCCTGTCAGAAGCAACTGTCTCAAAGTGATCTGGCTGGATCCCCAAATGAGACCAGCCAATCTCATGTATGTTATCCAACCATCTTGCTTGGGGTCTACCCCTGGGTCTCCTGCCAGTTGATTTTGCCCATAAAATCTGTCTAGTGATTCTTTCCTGAGACATTCTAACCACATGACCGTAGTATCGGGGCTGTGATCTCTCAATTCGGAGAAGTAGTGGCTCTACCTGGAGTGACTCTCTGATCTCTGAGTTATGCACACTAAAGTGTAATGTTACTCCAAAGACCCTTCAGAGGAACCTCATTTTGGTTGCTTGTATTCGTGATCATATTCTTTCGGTCATTACCCAAGATTCATGACCATAGGTAAGGGCTGGCACAAATACTGAATTGAAGATAGTGAGTTCGGCTTTTATACCTACCTCCTTTCTTCTGATTACTGAATGCTGTTAATAATCTAAGATTCCAAAAATATTATTTTAGGTTGTTCAATAGTACCTTGACAATAGGAACTATGTATTATTGAAGAACCTAAAAATATTTTTTTGAATCTTGGTTTAAAAATTTCCCCAAACACATAAATACCATAAAATATTTAATAGTTATACAGTAAAACTTTCATACTCTACTACACCTAATTTAGCCAGCAATATAGCTATCATTAACAAAAGGAAAATATGAACATTCAATATAAAAGGTAGTGAATTTAACTGAAGACCAAACAGTAATCCAAATAATTGGAGTAGAGATTCTAATTGAAAAATTACTTAGGAAGTAGATACTAAATTAGACACTAATTTTACTATAGATTGGATACTATCAAGACAAAGTGGAATAGCTGTCAATCATAGTGAGGTAGATAATAATATAGTGCAATATAGAATACCTGAGGAAGAATATAATGCCAAAGATGTCAGAATGTAATTGCAGAGAATCCCTTTTGGTGGACATTGCTTCAATGAAACCGTATTATATAACTGTAGGGTGGTTACCTCAAATGGTTTATAAAATAACATTGGAGCTAATGCAAATATGTTTAACCCTTTAGCATTTACATTACTCTATATTTACTATTATATTTTCACAGTAAAGGCTTTATCTCACATAATATCAAATCTATGAGATTTTGATATTATTTATTTTGAGAACAATACCTTAACATTAGTATGAGCGGTCGGTTACAGCCGGTTTGAACAGAAAGAGGTGAGAGAATTCTGGCCAGTTTAAATGCTAAAAGGTTAAGAAACATTATCAAGCACACACATATTTGTTTAACAATAAAAATCTTAAGCATAGCACATCATTGGCATATTACATATGCAGTTTAAAAGAGATGAATATTGACTATAAATTAACTTGGCCAATTATTAATTCCGTGGTTCTGTATGAGAGGACAGGAGGAGTGTACTGATTGAGAAATCTTATGTAATAGTTAATTGTTTCGTGAACATAACAAACCTATTATCGATTGTAACTATAAGATTTTTAAAACATTTGGTAAACTTAGGTCCACATTATATGAGTATGTATGTATGTGTATATATATATATATATATATATACACATATATATACAAAAGGCAAACAGAAATAAAGCAAACAACAGTACAATGAAGACATATATTATTAGCTTTAAGCTTGATATAGTAGGAAAAGAAAAGAGTCTTAACGTTTCGGATGCAAGTCCTTCATCAGAAAATAGAATGAGAAATTAAATAGAAAGACTGAGAAGACTGGGCAATGTCAGAAACCAAAAAACTTTTTCTAGAGAAAAATACAAGTCTATTCACACTGGCGTTTGTGTAAGATGATCATGTTTTAAAAGGTGGTAATCAAATGCTTCTAGCTGAAAAGGAAAAAAAGTATGTTTCTGACCATAAAATAATGTCATCATCATCGTTTAACGTCCATCTTCCACGCTAGCATGGGTCTGGACGGGAATTGTCCCACTTGAGGCAAGATTGGTTGTCTTGCTCAGGACTGTCTGGCGGGTTTTCTACGGCTGGATGCCCTTCCTAACACCAACCACGTTTACAGTGTGGATATATATATTTATGTATTTATGCATATATGTAAGTATTTATGTATGTATATCATCATCACCGTTTAACATCCATTTTTCCACGCTGGCATGGGTTAGTCGAGTTATCCTGTTGGGTGACCATATACTCATACAGAACCGATTTTGGCTTGGTTTCTACAGCTGGATGCTCTTCCCAGTGCCAACCTCATTTACAGTGAGTACTGGGTGCTTTTTGTTGTGACACCTACATACATTCATGTACTTATATATGCGTGAAAGGCAAAGCATCAATGTGCCGAGGAAAGCTGGGTATAAGAGGAATTTAAATATGGTGTGCAGAAGAGAGGACTACACTGGTATGGACATGTGATGTGTATTGATGATGATCATTGAGTGAAGAAGTGTTAGAATATCTCAGTGGAAGACTTGTCAGAAGTTGTGAGAGCTAAGGAGGTAATGAAGGACCACAATAAGTGGAGGGATGCTGTGCTGGAAAAGACTTGTCCATCCATGCAAACATGCAAAAGCCGATGTGAATGATGATAATGATGATAATGATATAGTACCTAGTAAAATTCCACTGGAGGGCCCACTCCATTTTGTTGCAGCACTGTTAATCATTTTTTTCATTCTACGGGGAAATATACATATTTGGCATGTTTACATGTCGGTTTACTAAAATTGTGTAAATTTATAAACACATTTAGACAGTTTCAGTTCTATACTGTATATATAGAGATATAACTTAATCACACACACATATATGATGATGATGATGAGAGTATATATATAGATAAATACACATGTGTGGATATGTATATTTGTAATGATTGCTAAGGTTTTCTCTCTCTCACTCTTACACACACATACATGTGTGCACATGCACACAAAGGCATGCTTTGTTTAACCCTTTAATGTTCAAACCGGCCAGAATTCTCTACCTCTTTCTGTTGAAACTGGCTGTAACTGGTCACTCAAACTGATGTTAAGATATTGTTCTCAAAATATAATTGTTTCTACTTTTTGGCACAAGGCCAGCAATTATCCCAGTGTATTACTGGTACTTTATTTTATCGACCCCGTAAGGATGAAAGGCAAAGTTAACCTCGGCGGGATTATAATAGTATATATATGGAATAATGAGAATGCTAAAGGGTTAAGGCTTCATTCAATTCAGAAAAAAAGGACTTAAAATGTCTAGTTTATCAGATTGTTAGTGAAGTAGGACAGAAAGGGAAGAGATAGAATGTAAAGGAAGATGTTGAGAATCTTTGCTATTACTGCTGCTGCTGCCACTGCTGTTGTTACTAATATATAGGTGGAGTTGCTTTGTCAGGGGAGACAAGAGATTGCACTGATTTTAACTCTCTCTCTAATTATAATTATGAAAAGTACATTAAGTTGGGTTTATTCTGTCACTATATATTTATATATAAAGTATACATGTTGGGTTTTCACAACAATTTATTCAGAAATTTTCCATTACAAATGTTTTGATGGGTTTGATGATTATACAGTGTATCAATCCGGCCTCTTCAGATGGTCTTCCGAATATTATTTTTATTCTTCACTGTATATACTTTGCTTGGACTACCAGATGTCATCTGGAATGCTTCATGCTGTTGAGTGCTTACCTCAGGATACTTCAAGATCCACCAGTTAGAGTGTTAGTCATCTACATGTAAGGTGGTCGTATAGGTGTCACGATAAAAAGACCTAGTCCACACTGTAAAGTGGTCGTGTAGGAGTCGCGACATAAAGCACCTAGCATGCACTGTAAATGTGATTGCCGTTAGGAAGGGTATCCAGCCGTAGAAACCAAGCTAAAAACAGTTGTGTGTGAGCAAGGCATGGTCACCTGACCCAACTTGCCCCAAATGGGACACCCTGTCTAACTCATGCTAGCATAGAAAAATGGACGTTAAATGTGTGTATATACATATATATACATATACACACCTGTATATATATATTTGTGTAAATAAGGAACAGTTTTTCTTTGAAACATATTAGATTAAAGACATGATTGTTTTCAAGTTCCATTTTTAAAAATGATTTATCATATTTCTTAATCACTTCTCAATGTTTAGTTCAAGGCAGTAATGTTCCTAAGTCCATTAGTTTATTAATGTTTCTAGATTTTCACAACCTTATCTTGAAATTAACTATAACACTTTATCCATTGAATAATTTGAAGATTTTTACCCCATACTCCCATGATTCTTTACAACCAATGTAAAGCACACAAACACCATACCATTACTGCCAACATTTTTATTCTAAAGATGGGGTTTGAATATTTGATTGACTTCAAAATAGTCAATTGTTGGAGTGTGTGATTTGAGGATGAAGTGGTTGCTATTTCTAGCAGTTTAGCGACCATGGTGTATTTTTCCTGTATTTATTCACATTTAAGTAACAGTTAGTGATTTGTTACTTTTACCCTCAACAAATGGCAGTGCCCCAGCATGGTCACAACCTGTAAAAGACTATATAATATATTGAATTTAAGTCAGTTGTGAATTTATATTATTTGTTTTACTGTATGATATATTTACTTAAAAGAAAGGCGAAAAACGTGTGCAAACCAAGTATTTGAGTATTTTGACCTAGTGTAATGTTAATAGCAACACACTGTATGGTGACACCCCAGAGCAGAGGTGGGGAGAACATTTTCATGTTGAAAGGCCACATTAAGTTACTTGTAATATAATATGGCTGCATTCAAGAAATCATAATTATAAATTTTAAAAAAGTAGGAATTTAATGTACATTCTAGAATCGCATTAGAACGAAGACATGAGCATAGAAAGTGCTGAAATGGCCCTTATCTATTATTTTTTAAATTCTGGCTGTTTGTCAGTGTGGATTATTTTGTCGAATTTTCTTTTACTCTTTGGTATTTAGAATATGTTCATCTTATGGTTTAAATTAAAATAATAAGAAATAGACAAAAACATTAACAAACATTTTTGAATCTTTCAAAAGGCCTCACAGAATGGCATAGAAGACTGCAAGTTTCCCATCTCTATGCTAGAGAATGTCAACAGTTGAAACAGCTGTTTGTCTATTCATGATCTCTATGTAAACATTTACTGGTAAAGAATGAGAAAAGTTGTAATAAATACGACTTGATTTATATATTATGTATTTAGTCCTTAACTTTGTTCTAGCGAAATATATGTAGGTTTTAATTCTTCTCTTTGTTTCATGAGTAGATGCAAATAGGTAGTGGGTGCAGCATAGTCTAAAAGTTAAGAAGTTTGCTTCGCAATCCATAGGTACTAGGTTCGACGTCAATATCGTGGCATCTTGAGCGTCACTTACCACAGCACGTTAATTTCACGAACAGGCTGTTCCATTGAACGAACAACTGGAACACATATCGTCAAAACCAACGAAGGTCTATTCAATCGGCTAACAAATAGAAGGGAGATAACTGCTGTCGTCTTAAAGGAATTTTTTCCCTCTGGATAGTTATGAATGAAAAATAGAAGAAAAATAAAAATGAAAGAAAAAAATTAAACAGGGAATGGAATCAGACTCTACACCCCAGTCCGAATGGTTTCTCTTAGCTGTGTCTTGCGGACAAAATGGCGAAGGTATTGCCAAGTGCAACAGTCACCCTGCATCCTTTAAGCGGTCTGTTGTTTTTCTGATTTTGCGAAGGAAAATGGGATACCTGATGTATCGAAGGAAGAAGTATGTCAAACTCCGGTGTTTGGCAGTGCCTGGGTTTTCGGCCGAAACGACAACGTTGGAGGCAGAGAACGAGTTGCAGCTCGTAGTATCTCAAATTAAGGATTTACCTCTCTCGAATGGGAAGAGAGTTATGTATTGAATTGTGCACTAAGTAACTGACATATGCTGTAGATACATATCTGTACAGAAACAAAACACGATTTCACCGAAGGTGCATGCATGTGTAAATGTGGCATCGGTTAAATCTTGTACCGATTCTGTTAAAAGAGAGATATTTATGGTCGTGTTAAGATAAGAAAAAAATGTCATTATAAAATTATACATACAGTAGAAATTAACACTGACGTCCTCTTTTATGATGATAAGAAACTCTCTGGAGAGCTGGATAGCAGAAGGTCTTCTAAAAAGAAACCCCACTCATACAAGTGTTTCGCCTCATAACTTCTTAGGCTCTAAAGGGGGCCGGGCTGTATCGTGGTCATTAATCCTGGGTGCCCTTTTGCTGACTTTTTTTTAGCTACTTGGATATCGGAAATTTGTTGTGCATTTAAACCGCATTTTGTTGACAAGATGCAGCTGGAACTCATCTCTGTTACTCCTGCTTTCAAACATATTTAAACGCTTTCTTGAGTTTGGAAAAATAGCGTTGGTAGTCAAGGTAGCGGGGAGACTCTACAGTGTCTCCGTCGCCGCCATCACTACAAGTTACTCCCCTTGGCGTACATTAAAATACAAACACGATGCCCTCAAACAACATGGAGGTTGTTTTTGTCCCTCCTTGACCAGATACAGCTGGAACTCCTCCCCGCTGCCTGTGATATTGTCTTTGGTCTTGCTCTTCACAGAAACTGAGAGTTGTTTTATGAGATTGTAGGCATATTTGCCAACAAAGCATCTAGCTCTAACTTCTATGGCGAGAACTTTGATGCGGAAGTTAGCTTCCTTCAGGCTGTTTCCCTAACTGGCGTATTTTTCGATCTCGAACACGTGTGTTTCTTCTATTTTACTTTCAAATGGCATGGTAAGATCAATCAAAATCAACTGTTTTGATGAACTGGAATGGAGTACGATATCCGGTCTTAACCTCTATCGTATTGTAGACGAGATATCTCGTCCTAATATATGCATCCAGTTCCACGGACAAGATAACTCGTCCTAACATGTATACATTCTAGTGCCACGGACTAGATAACTTGTTCTAACATGTATGCATTCCAGGGCCACGGACGAGATAACTCTTTTCCAACAGTTCATAACTTCAAAGTTAGATGGGGCTACTAGTTGATTGATGTGGCATTTGTCAATCATTCAGATATGAGTACGGTTACCAAATAAATTTCGCATGGGTTTTTTTCTCAGTGATCATTTGAGATTTTTTTTTGTCATTGTTATTCTTATAGTACGCGTGTGATTTGAATGGTAAGATGGCGTCAAGAAAAACAGTAAATGTAAAAGATGTTTTGGAAATAATATTTACTCACGGTTCTGATGATGAGGATTATAATAGTGAACTAGATAGTGATTTTTCATGTGATCCTGAAGTTGAATCGAGCTCAAGTGATACCGATATTGATATAAACCAACCATCAACAAGTACAGGTCAACAGAGTGTAAATACACACGGGCGGGGAAAACGCACGCGACAGAGTCAAAGAAAAGAAAATACAAAGAAAAAACGTTCTTCTCGTGTTAGTGAAAGTGATTGGAACTCAAAGTCATTTACACCACCATTTGTTAATGAATTTTCCGGAAATCATGGTGTTCAACATCAGGATTTGACGCAGGAATCTGAGCCTGTTGTCTGCTTCAAAAAGTTCGTTTCACCGAACTTAGTATATCACATAGTTACAGAGACAAACAAGTATGCTCAGTTGTTCATAGCTAGATATGATCTAATGGAATACTCCAGGATAAAAGCATGGAAACCAACCAACAGCGATGAAATATATGAATTTTTTGCATTGATTATGCTAATGGGGATAGAAAAGAAACCTAAAATTTCCATGTATTTCAGCACTGATCCACTGATTTCTACTCCATTTTTTGGACAGTGTATGACCAAAAACCGTTTCCTGCTCCTGCTGACTATGCTACATTTTGCTGATAATACCCAGCAAAATGCTGATGAAAGGCTTTACAAATTACAGCCCATTATTGACCACTTGCGAGAAAAGTTCAGGACGTCATATCTACCACGTGAACATGTCTGTATTGACGAGTCGCTGATCTTGTGGAAGGGTCGGCTTGGATTTCGCCAATACATTCCGACCAAGCGGGCCAGGTTTGGAGTGAAAAGCTATGAACTTTGTGGAAGTACAACTGGCTATGTGTGGGACTTTCTTGTATATACCGATGCCACTGCACGATACAGTACTGAGGAGAGTGACCAAGGTGAAAGGGTTGTTTACACCTTCATGGAGCCCTTGTTTGGCCAAAATTATAAACTCTACCTTGACAGATTTTTTACTAGCCCTACTCTGGCAAACATGTTGCTGGATAATCAAACCTACATGTGTGGAACTGTGCAGAAAAACAGAAGTGGAATGCCGAAATCTGACTTTTCAAAAATGCAGACTGGAGAAATGGAAGTATTCCAGAAAGGAGGTACTGCTGCTTATCATTGGAAGGATAAGCAAGACATTTTTATGCTTAGTACAATGCATGACAATTCAATGCAAAATACCGGAAGGAGTATAGCAATTGGTACGGATGTGGTAAAGCCTAAATGTGTGGTTGACTATATCAAATACATGGGAGGTGGGGACTTATGTGATAGTGTACAGCATGCGTACCCCAGTATGCGAAAAACCATAAAATGGTACAAAAAAGTATTTTTTCACATGCTGGATATATCTTTGTTCAATGCTTTGATATTGTACAAAGCTGTGGGAAATGACTCATCACTCCTTGACTTCAGAATGAGCGTTATCCGCAGTTTAGTGGAAAGACACCATGTGCAACGGTCAAAGACAAGCGGTGGCCGCCTGTCCATTGAAAATACACTTCGTTTGACTGAAAGGCACTTACCTTCTCTGATTCCACCAACCGAAAAGAAGCCAAATCCAACCAGGAAGTGCAAAGTATGTTCCGATAATGATAGAAGGAGAGAAAGTCGCTACCAATGCGCAGACTGTGAAGTTGCTCTATGTGTAGACCCATGTTTCAAGACATTCCACACAAATTTACATTACTGAATAGGTTCTGGAGAAAAGGTGCCTCTAAAATTTGTGGATCCATGTTTAGTAACTAATCTAACCTTAAAAACTGTATTTTTGATGTTTTTCTGCTTTTCTATATAGTTTGAATGACGTTGAAGCCTTGTGTTGTTAATAAATGTTTGTTTAAAAAGATCCTTGGTGGTCTGCTGTGCACTCCTAGTCATCTGCACGACCCAAAAGACTCCACTCCCATACCCAGTATGGCATAGCTGTTCCTAGCCATGATTTGCTGCCTCCTGTCGTGTAAAATGGTGCAACGGATTTTACTTTTGCTGTACTTACCATATGTATGATCTCCTTAAGCACTTGATTGTGCTTCCATGTGTATTTAGGTTAGTGCTACTCTACATGAGCTCAGAATGTGTTCCACTCTCTATCTGCTCAGGGAGAATGGGCACTCAGGGTTATATGATTTGCCCTACTTCACTTGGTTCGTTTTCGAAGATTTATGATTCAAAAGTACACATTTAAAATTGTTTATACTTAAAATAAATCTTTTCATCATAGTTTTATTTAAGAAATTTTTGTTATGTAATGCTCTACATATCAGCTTGCTAATGAAAAGGTTATTTTTATTAAATTCCTAAAAATATTTGGTTATTTTAAAAATTGATTAAAGCACATAGGCAGTGTATTTCATTAGAAATACGGTGATGAAAGGGTTAAACAAATACAATAATATTTATATGTTGTTGCTGCTTATCTTCCAGTCTGGTCTGATCTAACAGAGCTGTGATGAAAGCTGTTCCAGGCATGACCATCTGCTTTTTTGAGTTTTTATATATATATATATATGAAGCACTAACTTTCTCTTGTGTGTGTTTTTTTCCAGTCAGTAGAGTTTGATTTGACTGCTATTTCTAGCAAGCTAAGAGTAACCTTTTCAATACCATGATTAAATTATATGTACATAAAAAATTTTGATTTTACAAATTTAAAGTTATGTAACTTAATTATTGTTTTGGTCTTAAGGATTCAACCATTTCCTCCCTATATATATATATATCCACAAGAAAAAGCACCCAGCCCAACCTATAAGGTGATCATGTTGGTGCCACAACAAAAAGCATCCAGTTCACCCTGTAAGGTGGTAGTATTGGTGCCATGACAAAAACACATCCAGTACACATTATAAAATGACATTAGGATTAGGAAGGGCATCCAGCTGTAGAAAACGAAGTCCAGAATGGAATGTATAGGCAAGATGAGGTCATCTGACCAGTTTAGCCTCAGTACGAGATAGCCCGTCCAAACCATGCAAGCATAGAAAATGGTGTTGAACGATGATGATGATAGTAGTGATGATGATTCAGTAGGCAGTTACAAATTTGAATGTGGGTAGGAAGTTCTCATGAGCTCAATAATATTTATATTTAGTTCTAGGGTGTCATTATCATCATCATCATTTTACGTCCGCTTTTCCCTGCTTGCAAGGGTGGACAGGTCCTACTCAGCACAACATCTCTCCACTTGTCACGGTCCTTGTATTTTTGTAATTTCCTTAAACATCAGCTATCAGTCTTTGATTTCAGGGAACAAAGTATAATAAAATAATGTACACAATGTAGAAACTATGTAATACAACAACTGCAGCCTGATGACGTCTGTGCCCCCTCACATCAGTAATTGCTGCGGGCTGGTTGTTGTTTTGCCAGGTGGTTAGGGTATGGTTTTGAAGAATATGTTAGAATTTTACTTTGTCTTGTGTGGTGAGTGGGCATGATTGTAGGATTATGGATTGGATAGCATTTGCTGGACTTCGTGGATAGCATGATTGGTTTCATATAGAATTGTTTATGTTCAAATTAAGGCAGTTGACAGTGATAGTTATATACATAAACACATGTACAGGTATATATGCACATACATACATCATCATTTAACATCCATTTTCCCTGCTAGGAAAGTTTGGATTGGTTGTCACAGACCAAGTCAGTACTTAATCTGAGCTACTGACCTCTCAGATGGGCCAGGGGGCCCAATTCTTACTTACATATGTTCCTGCACTCTACAGAATGCACCAGTTGCATTTTATCATGAGAAGTTTTATCACTAGAAGTTTGTTGTGTCCTTTTGGCATAGTTCCTACATACATTCATACACACACACACATGCACATACACATACATATACAGATATGCATATACTTGCTTGCACATGCACACACAGATACTCTCACATCCTTTTCAATCACTAATAAATCACCTTTATATTTCAGACAGCCTGTCTTGAAGCACTGCTACTCTACACTGCCACCAAGTTTTCTTTTCTAACAATATTGGAATAAAAGAACTGGAAAACAGCCACCACCAACAACAACAGCAGCAGGAGCAACAATCTTTGATGTTAGCACAGAATGAATTTAAAATCCCACCTACCATCTCATTCTTATCATCTTGTCACTTAAGTTCTATTAAACCATACTGTCATTTTAAACCCCAGTATGTATATATGTGCATACATATATTATTTCTAAGACCACTTGTGCAATTTCTCACATTTTCATTTTGAGCACTGTTATTTAATTAGAAGACAAGCAGAAGGATACACTGTGGCTTGTATCATTTCTTCTTCATCTGACTGTTTTTCCCCTGGTGTTTTATGAATGATGACATTTGAGGATTTATGTGTGGAGATCATGTTGAGGTGACTCACACAAAATATATATATTTTGATATATATATATATATATTTATATATATATATTTAATCTGCTGTAGCACTACCACTACACCACCAGTGTTCAGTTGATCATTTCAAGAACTGTTTAATAATGTATCCAATTCAACCGGTTTTCCCAATGAACTTCAACAACACTTCTGGCTTCTATGGTCAGCCAATCTACAACCCTGGTTGTCATTTAAAAGTCCCTGACAAGTCACAGATCATGAACATTCTCGACAAGAGCAATGATCTTATGTGGAAAGACTTTAGTCAATCAAACGGTGCCAATGATGGCACCAGTGGGGGCCATAATACAGACAATAACAACAGTGGCAACAACAATATGTGCATGAATAACAGTGGTCCAGCTTCAACATGCAGCAGTCCTGGCAACAATAATAGTGGTGGTGCAGGTGGCAATAGTGGGAGTGATGGTGGTGGTGGTGGTGGTGGCGGCACCAGCAATGACAACCAACAAGATAGTGAAAGCATGCGAAATAGTCAAGGTGGTAACGAGAAATCTTTCTTTTGTACATTTTGTAAAAAAGGATTCACCAACCAGTTCTTCTTAAAGAACCATGAGCTCACGCACACAGGCGTTCGACCATTTGACTGCAATTCTTGTGACAAAGCCTTTACGCAGAAAATCAATCTCAAAAACCATTTAAGGACCCACTCAGGGGAGAAACCTTTTCAGTGTTCCCTTTGTCCAAAGGCCTTCAGTCAACAGGGTAACCTCAAACTCCATCTCAGAACACACACTGGGGAGAAACCATATTCATGTGAAGTGTGTGGTAAATGCTTTTCTCAAAAAATCAACTTGACTTACCACAACCGTATTCACACTGGAGACCTCCTCTACTGTCAGTTCTGTAAGAAACCATTCTCTAATGAGTTCTTCCTCAAAATACATGAACGTATACATACAGGTGAAAAGCCCTTTCACTGTCATTTCTGCAACAAATGTTTCTCACAAGAGACAAACTTAAAAAATCATTTGAGAACACATACTGGCGAACGACCATTTTCCTGCAGCGTTTGTTCGAAGGCTTTTAGCCAGAGAGGTAACTTAAAGCTCCATCTTAGAACACATACTGGAGAGAAGCCATTTGCCTGCGATGTATGCGGCAAAGCTTTTTCACAAAAGGTGAATCTGAGTGACCACAAAAGGCTGCACACTGGTGATCTATTCTATTGCAATTATTGTAAAAAACCATTTTGCAACCAATTCTTTTTGAAAATTCATGAGCGCACTCACACGGGAGAACTTTACAAATGTACATTTTGTCCAAAAGATTTCACACTTTTGATTAATCTAAAGAACCATCTGAGGACTCATACCGGAGAGAAACCATTTCATTGCAGTATGTGTTCAAAGTCTTTTAGTCAGCACGGAAACCTCAAGTTACACATGAGAACACACACAGGTGAGAAACCTTTCAAGTGTGACCTTTGTGACAAGTGTTTTTCACAGAAAACTAATCTTGAAAATCACCAACGTGTCCACACAGGACAGTTGTTTAAATGCGACTATTGCACCAAGGAGTTTACTTTGCAAATTAGCCTGAAAAACCACATCCGGGTCCATACCGGAGAAAAACCTTTCCATTGCAGCTACTGTAACAAGCTCTTCTCACAGCGAACTGAATGGCGTAACCATGAGAGAACTCACACAGGAGAAAAACCATTCCAATGTCAGATTTGTTCGAAGGCTTTTTCTCAAGCTGGAAATTTGAAGTTACACATGAGGACACACACTGGAGAGAAACCATTCAAGTGTGATACGTGCAACAAGTCATTTTCACAGCGAGCCAACTTAAACAACCACAAAAGGACTCGGACGGGCTGTGAACTTTTTGCCAAGCAACCACCAATGTCCTCTACCTCTTCACAATCTTCTCATGGCTGTATGATGTACCCTAAAGACTCCAACCTCTCGCCTCCCATGTCAGGTTCTGATTCTCTCCCAGTGATGGGGACATCAATGATGATGTCTTCTGAGGAGAAGAATGACAACGAGGGCCATCAGCTCCACGAAAAGAGCAATTTATCATCAACTTCTCAGACATCTTCATATAACTGTGATACAAGTTCATCGAAACCTCAGCAGCAGCAGCAGCAGCAACAACAACAACAACAACAGCAGCAGCAGCAACAAGCTCATCAGCCATCAATGTTATCGTCGAATTCCGGCAAGCACAATATGAAAAACAATAAACACCATCCAGAACATATACCAAATTCTCATATGGCACGGTCAGAGCAACACCATCATCAAAATCCGCAAGATTCCCAGACTGGAATGCGACTACATCCTTCAAACCTGTCTCGGTTTAATTCTGCTGCTTACCTCCATGAGATGTCACAGAACTGGGAAACAAATTACCTCTGGCCAAGAGGCTACCCAATGCCTACCTTGCTTGGCTCCAGCTGGCCAAACATGCCTACATCTTACTCTAGCGGCAAACATGGCAAACAGAACTCGTGAAGCAGCCTGCAAACTCTGCTAGGACATTCTGCCGACTCTACTGTGGATGTTCAACATCCAGTCTGATACATGTGATATGACGACTTGTGAAATTCATTGAGATATGTCTTAAGATACATCTTAAAAGTCACTTGTCATATGTTGTCTACAAGCAGACAGGAGTTCTAATCTTACCAATGGTGATACGACTACTCTTCAATATGTCAGGCCCTTCATGATCTGTTTGTGAGGTTTGTGTGGAATTTTTCAGGTTAAATGGCAAAATATTCATTTTTGTATTAAAAGAAGAAAAAAAGGAAAGAAGAAAATAACCCAAACGTGAGGGGTACACGAAAAAGAAATCAGTCATATCTTGAATTTGGTGTTTATAAACCTCGAGGAGTATTCTTCATAGTAAATTATTTCTAAATCCCTGGACCTGGAATTCTGTGTTCAAACCTTTCTGGGGACGATTTTGCCCTACATCATATTTCAGGGATTGATGATGAAAATAAAGGATCAGTCAAATGTTGGGGCCAATTGAATGAACTGCATTTTCCCTACTTATAAATTTATGTCTGATCTCAATGTGAGAAATCATTCTGATTATTATTATGATTGATATTTTTAGCAGTTCAAATATTAGAAACACTGGATGAATCTCTGACAGCAACTCCTTAGACATACACACACGCATACGATATATATATATGTGTGTGTATGTATGTATATATATATATATATATCCATCATCGTCGTTTTTATGTCCGCTTTTTCATGCTTGTATGTGTTGGACAGATATATATATATATATATTCATTTTATTAAGGCTAAATAGTGAGTCATGTTACTCGAGAGTTTCGCCTGTTTAACACACGGTAATCAAACAAGAACTCAACTTTGGTATTCAGTACTCTTTTCTTTCAGCTGTCAACCACCTACATATATATATATATATGTGTATATATATATATATATATGTATGTGTGTATATGTATGTAAGTGTGTCTATGTGAAAAGTAAATGGAAAAAACAGCAGATGATGAAGTACAATGAATATATATATTATTTTCATGCTTAATATAGTAGGAAAAGTCTTAAAATTTTAGACGCTAGTCCATCATCAGAAAATAGAAGGAGAAATTAAAGAAGAAATAGACAGATAGAGGAGAGTGTGTAGAGGCAGAAACGAAAATAATTCCTTTCAGAAAAAGCAGGTCTGTTCATTTCAGTATCTCTTGGAAAACTATATATATACAAGCATGGAAAAGCATACATAAAAACGATGATGATGATACATACTTATATATATGTATACTTACACACATATATATACATGCATATATATATATATCAATATACACATATATATATAGAGAGTGGTGTGCTCATGCATGAAGATGCTATAGAATAGGGTGAATGAAGACCCTTAGAGATGGAAAAAGAGGTTGCTATTGGCCACTTTGAGGAACCCCTTATCTCCCAGATATCAGCTAGGCACTTTGAACCATTAATGGCTAATGGCAACTTCTTTTTCCATCTTTAAGGGTTTTCATCTTATTTTATAGCATCTCCACGCATAAGCACATCATGCTTTATATTAACTTTATCGCCTCATCGCTTCGTAAGAGTCCAAGAGACCAGCTACATATATACAATGTTTGTTTATAGATGTGTATATATAAATAAATATATATATACATACATGCATACATATCTATAAACAAACATTGTGTATATATATATATATATATACACATACATATATATATACAAACATTGTGTATACGTATATATATATATATATATATCTGGATCTCAAGCTACTGCTGCAGCACCATTTTTCTAATGATATGCATTTTTGTCCACTGCCTATAATGATATCTGCACTGAAATATTTTGATATGTGTTGCATGAGTATACTTTTAATTTGTCTAGGTGTATACATGTACACACACCCACACACATATATACACACACACACACATGTATATATACATACACAAACACGTATGTGTGTATGTGTATATATGAAGCAAAATCTGTATGTGGTGTTTGTTGATATGGGATATATTCAATATTGCAAAAAGGTGTAAACACATCACTATACAACTTCTTTCATATTCAAACAGATATCACTTTGATAAATGAAAATATGATTGCTTTGAATCATAAACAAACCTAATGTTAATATTGACAATGTTCAGTATATTTAACTTGTGTTTTTTTCTGTGTAGCCAGATCTTATTTCTGTGAGATCATTTCTCATTTTGAAATTCTCTTTAAAAAATCATTACATGAACAGTCAGGGTCAGAGGAGTACATTGTGATGTAAGATTGTCTTTTGTTTGAATAATCAAGATGGACCTTTTTTTATGTACCAGGATACCACATAACAAAGTTTTAAAGCCATTCGAGATTATTGGTTACATGACAGATTAAACATGGAGAACAGGATGATGAGGGGAAATGAAAGAGTGATTGCTAGAAGCATGAAAAGGAACTGGCAGTTTGGATAAAATTATAACATGCAGAGGTACTTATATAAAGGTCAATGTTGTAGCCACAAGGAAAGCAATCTCTAGGCAGTTTGTTCCATGGAGATGCTGTTCTAAGAATGAAACGTATGTCTGATGTTAGGAATATGAAGAACGTTTGTTGGCTTGCTTCAATGAACTTAGCGAGATGGGTCCTAGCAGAGAAAGTCTGGGTTTTGGGTACTAGAGAGTGAAGTTCATCAGAGCATTTCCTATGAAAATAACAATAATAATGCCAGGCTTGCGACGTCACATCTGTGAGAGAGTGGCTTAACAGATGAAAAGAGCTCATCTCCAACAAGTTTACACAAGTCACTCTGAACTCTATCTAGACTGGATAGGGAGCTCTGAGCAGCACCACCCCAGATGTGGAAACTATGCCATTTTCTGTCTAATCTGATTCTTGTAAAGATACAAAATTGCAGAGAGAGTCAGATATTTTCTTGAATGATAAAAGACCCCATCATTTTTCTAGAAGCTTTGGCAACTGATTGAATATATGAGTTCCAACAGAGTCATTCAAAGTAGAGAGCTTCTTTCAACAAGTGAGAAAGTTGGGGACATTCCAGGTAGCAAGCCATATATTTATCCATTGAACAGTACACTCTAAGTCAGAGAAGAGATCAGCGGTCAGGTTAGGTCATTGTAGTTTCTGGATGTACGACCATAGACTGTGTATCACCTGCATTAACATCAACAAATATCTAAATATCTTAAGATGTGGTCAAGCAGATCATTTATAAAGATTAGAAAAAGTGTTGGTCTGATGATACGCCAAATTCTATGAGCAACTGATGTTTGACCATTCACCACAGCATTCAATCAGAAAGAAAAGACTTAATTGTAACATGCACCTTCACAGAGATACCATAGCTTGTTAGTTTGTGAAGTAGTCTTCTGTGCCACACTTTAACAAAAGCTTTGGAGACATCTAGTGCATCTCATTCCAGTTATACTTCTCTTTCATTTGGAGTGCCCCAAGAAGAAATAATCAGGTAATCATTCTCAGTTCTTATCGGCACCGGGTTTTGTATTAAATACCTTTATTATAATTCTTGCCAAATGTGTTTCTGTTTCCCATTTGGAATGTTGTTTGAACATCTCCCCATAACTCAGAAATAATGAAGTCTTCTTGATTTCATCTGATGGGGAGAAGTGTTGGATCTTCATCATACATCAAATCAGTGTCTTCTTCATTAGATCTGATCATATCAACTCCCTTACATGGTGTGCTATTCGATCTTTCCATAGATATGCAAGATCGTGGAGAAAGCAGAGGAAAAGCATCAAGGTATGCCATGTTTATAAGATCCACCCCTAAGTTTTGGAAGGGTAGGTCATCCATCTAAGCAAAGGAACATTGGTTTTCCTCTTCTTCATCTAATTCCAGAACTCTTGTTTGTTCCTTTGCTTTGGATATCTCCTTGAGACATCCTTGTAACCCAGTATAAGACATTGTTTGGTTCCTGCTGATTGGCATGAGTGAACATTTTGGTGTTGTTGATGTCTGTTACTAGATCTTATTTCCATGAGATCATTTCTCTAAGAAGAATGACCTGTCAGTCAGTGTGTTGCTAAGTAAATGTTCAGTTGGTAGCAACTGACTCTGTTGTTGGTATATGTCAGACTGCCCCAAAGTTACACGGCACCAAATTTTTATAAAAGTTGGGTTGAAAATAAACAGACGTCACCTGACAGTTATTTCCTCTTGTAGCTCAAAAACAACAGAGTGTTCTTTTTCTTTTTATATTCATCTTCACTTGTGTTAAACATAGCTAGCTGTCAACAAAAGCTGTATATTTGTTGAGAAAATCCAGGGACACCTGTATCCATTGTTTATTTCGCTAGGGTTATAGGTTATGTAACCCTGAAAACAATGGAGGCACTCATCCAGATTTTATTTTGCTTCATATATATGTGTGTGTGTGTGTATATATATATATATATATATATATATATACACACACACACACACATGTATATGTTGGCATTAGGAAGAGCATCCAATTGTAGAAACCATGCCAGAAATAGTTCTGTATGAGCAAGACATGGTCATCAGATCTGACTTGTATCACAACAGGACAACTCATTTAATCCATGCTAGTGTGGAAAAATGGCCATTAAACAGTGATGTTGATGTATACTTATATATATATATATATGAGAGAGAAATTTAAATATTGTCTCCTTTTAACAGAGGAAGTGTGGGTTAATAATTCATTGTAAATATTCTTGTAGCCTACCAATCCACCATTTCCCCTAAATTGCTTATTTATTTACCTCCCTGATTATTCCCACTTCACCCCACATGACCCTTGTATCCCATCTAGGCCTTGTTCTCCCACCCAAAATCTGTAGTTCTATCAATTGAACAATACAATATATTATTGTAAATACCATGACATCATTCTTGTTGATGCATTATTACTGCACCATGGAAAGTGCAGTAGATTTCAGCTTGTTGTCTCAGTGCAGTTAGTTTCTATTTATTTTGTTTACATGTTGTTGTTATTGCTACTGCTGTTGTGTTGTTCTATGGCTCACCTTGCCATCCCACCCTTCTGCTGAATAACTGGTTCATTCCTTACGATTATCTACCCCTGCCAGCTAGATAATATTGTTGTTGTAGCCATGCCTGTGCAAAGTTAGTAATATGCCCAAGGCAGATGTAAAATGTAGACTCACTCCAATGTTTTTATTAGGCGCAATCCAGGTGTAAAATTTAGACATCCCCAGCTTCCTCACAAAGCTGGTAACATACCTTGTGAAATATAGGTCCTTAAATGTGGTAATCGGTCCAGGCCAAATGTGAAAAGTAGAACACTCTCCCAAGCTGGTATTAAGCCCAGGCCAGATATACCCATTCCCTACCAAAAATAGTTCCAGATTTCTTTCTAGTTTTTCCTTTTTCATACACAATGAATAATTTTTTTGTTATCCGACTCAAATGCAATTAAATATTGTTCAATATGTAACATATTCAGTTGTTGTTCCGCTCAGATTCATGAGACATGGTCAAATGATGTTCCAGTTGTGAATATCTTCTCTTTTCCCCAGACGCAATGCAAGAACTACAATATCCAATATACCCTTACTTTTTAAGATAGGGTGTAATTTGATGGGGGTTAAGTTGGCTGCTATTTCTAGCAGGTCATACGACCATGTAGACTTTCTCACACACACACACATATATACACTTACCTTTATCATAACTATGATTTATTAGCGTTCTATTTTGGACAGGTGCCAAGGCTTGAGATTCACTACAGTCCTTTTTCTTTCTTTCTCTCTCTCCCCAACTCTTCTTTTGTCCCTTCTCATACTTGCTACCACTTGGCTATTACTGTCCCTTTACCGGCGCCTTAATTCTTACAGGACACGCATTATTTCGCTCTCTGATTTGTCTGTTTTGTTTGTATTATTGTGCACACTATTTTAGCAGAAATGTTTATTTTCTGTTGCACGAGCTGGCAAAAACATGTGGTCCTCTCAATTAAATCGTGTGAAACCACATGCCTGTTTGAGAGTTGATGAGGCAGATGTGTGCACACACGTGGGATAATTTGTATCGTTTATGACTCAAATTTGTCTTCTTATCACTTCTACATGCCAACACACTTCTCCTTTCAATCTTTTCTATATTCGATCTGCCTGTAACCCACCTTGCAGCTTTGCTTTTCTCTTTACCAACCATTGGCCTCTGATTTCTGTCCTTTGAGGGATTTTTACCCATCTTGCATGCTGTCATTGACAGCATTTAGCTGTTTTAACAGCTAATCTTGTGTTGAGTTTTCAAATTATTCCTATGAATTTATATATATATATATATATATATTTCGTGTAGGTGTCACGACAAAAAAACACACAGTCCACTCTGTAATGTGGCCGTGTAGGTAACACGGTAAAAACCTCCCAGTCCACACTGTAAACGGGGTTGGTGTTAGGAAGGGCATCCAGCCGTAGAAAACCCGCCAGACAGTCCTGAGCAAGACAACCAATCTTGCCTCAAGTGGGGCAATTCCCGTCCAGACCCATGCTAGTGTGGAAGATGGACGTTAAACGATGATGATGATGCTGATGATTTATATTGGGAATTACCAGTTTAGACTAGTAAGACTTTTGTCCAAGTATGCACAACACCACCATACAACACACACAACTAAGCATCCTTTATGATGGGGAGAATAATTCATAAATCAAAGTTTCAACAGTAATTGATTTATAAACACACACACTTACAGGCAGATTCTTTGAAACTACGAGTTGCTTGAATCGACATGAGTACCAAACAAGACACTATAGTTACTCTATAACCACAAAAAGTCTTCCCCCTTCCCACTACTTCACCCATTTCTTCACTTAGCCCCACTTCCACTACATGTCAGTCAAATTATGACTACACCCCTGAAGAGACAGTGTTTGGAAAGAGCTGAAAGAAAAAAATAATTGAGTTATCCACTCGCCGTTGTATTAGCAAAAGCTCAGCTGTTGGGCAGTAACTCTTTCAATATATATATATATATATGTGTGTGTGTGTGTGTGTGAATATATTTTTTACATACTTTGAATAATCAACAGATTATCTGGTTGTATTTAATTTTGTAGTACAGGGAGTTGGGGTTAAAATATAATGAAAAAGTCACACACACTCATTCAAACTACCCTATACCAAATCTGAAATGGTTGCTCCATTTGCTAGAATTAGCAACCAAATATCCCTCAAATTACATCTTTGATTATAGGTCAACTCAGTCAGGTCCAAACAACAATCCCAGCAGTAATATTGTTGCACAATGTAGTCCTACATAAACTTAGTGTGAAAGATAGATATGATAGGAAATCTGGATCAGGAATGACGTGCAGCTAAACAACAGCAGCAATAACATTGCCAATGTATTCCTAGATATACTTAGTCTAAAAGAGGTACATAATAGTCAAGGTCAGAACACATTTGATCAGGGATGACCTTGGGCTAAACAACAGCAGCCATAATAATATATGGTGTAGTCCTAGATACATTTAGTCTGAAAGATAGACAAGATAAATCTGCTGGTTCAGGGATGACCAGGGCTAAATGACAACAATAACAATTCTTCAGGAAAAAAAGGAAACAAGTTTTGTGGAGTTTGTGTTGTACTAAATATTTACAGTAGTGGGAAAGTAAGTGTTCAGCCATGTTTAGTAGAATTTATTTCAAAAGTCTCTGGAAGATATGACCTTTAGTACGCTAGTGTGTGTATATATATATGGAGATATATATATAATATATACTTCATTTTTGTATTTATTGGCAGCATGACCCTCCCAAAGTATAACAATTTATATATGTATATATATATAAACAAGTTTGAGTGAGTTGATAATATAACAAAGGCTAAGAAAATTTAAAGCTCAATATGAATTTACAGTCCACAACAAGATAGGTAATAAACAGTCCAAAGTTTAATCCAATAGGTAAACTTCCAATCACAGTAGCGTTATAATTTCACAAAGCATATATCAATATATATACAACAAAAGCTTAGACAAGGATTATTAAACAATTTAATGGACTAATGAATGTTTCGCTAAACTAATAGGAATTAAGAGTTGATTCCAATAAAAATAGCTTATCAGAGTTAATTGAATATATGTAATTTACCTTACATGTTTTAATATACCAGTGGGAGAAAAAAGCGATGGTGTAAATAATAACATTTAAATATTGTGTAGAAAACGTTAAAATTATGAATGCCTAAAAGAGTAATTAAAATTTTTAAAAAATATTTATGTGCAGCAACTATAGATATTCCACTAACTATAATATAGTGTTACAAAAAGGATAACACGCATTAAAATAGTGCTAGATTCACACTAATAGGAATTATAAAGTCTAATCATTTAGTAAGTGAAATTATGAAAAAAAATCTTTAGAATATACTAAAACAGGGGTGGGCAATCTTTTTGAATTGAGGGCCACATTGACTGGGTCATGAATACCAGAGGGCCGCACCATTTATTATTGGATGTAGTGTACCAGTAACCTTACTTTTCTTCAGTTAGAATTTAGAAAATATAAAATATAGACTGCATCATTATAATACATAAATTAATAAAATGATTAAATACAAAAATCTTAAAACAAGTTTTCTTTTAATATTTTTTATCAATTTGCCAAATGCTTCCACGGGCTGTAGTTTGCCCACCTCTGTACTAAAAGAATATTAAAAATTATGGGAGCATAAAACAGTGATAGATATATCTATAATTAAAATAAGTGTTTAATGACTAAAAAATTCCACTGACTAACTTCTATCAGTAGAGAAGAGATTGTCTACATTAAAAAATAAGACTGTGAATATAACCTAGGTGAGGTTACAATTATATGATAAATAGAAAAGCAAAAGGAAAACTGTTTCAATGTGTGTGTGTGTGTGAATTAAAAGTTAGGGTTCATTAAAATTAGCAGTCAAAAAAGAGGATAACATGAATTTTACAAGATAGTTTAACATAAAAGTAGGGTAAAAATGTTATATGATACACATTTTAATAAAATGCTTAACAAGGATGTAATGGGTATAATTTGTAAAAGAAAGAATAAAATGTTCTATGTGGACTGGAAAGGATTATTTCATTTTTTTAAATTAAGAAGGATAATTTTTTAAATAATTATTTCTAATGCTTCGGTCAGAAGCTTTAATAATATCCCACTTAAGAATGTATGTTATTACTTTTTAACACCAGATTAATTTAGCTAAGGAGGTAGACTTTTGTGAATTTTTTTATTCCATAATTTTAATATTTTCCCTACTATATTTAAATGTTATTATTTACAGCAGTGGATTGGCAGTATCGGTAGAGGGTCGGACGCCATGCTTTGACGCATAGAGTTACGGCCCTTGCCATTCTGAGTTCAAATCCCCCCAAGGTTAACTTTGCCTTTCATCCTTACGGGGTCGATAAAATAAAGTACCAGTAATGCGCTGAGTAATTGCTGGCCTTGTGCCAAAAAGTAGAAACAATTATTTACAACTTCGCTTATTTCTCCCACTGGTATATTAAAACATGTAAGATAAATCATATGTATTTAATTGACTCTGATGGGTTATTCTTATTAGAATCAACTCTTCATTCCTGTTAGTCTAGCTAAATGTTCATTAGTCTATTGAATGGTTTAATAATAATCCTTGTCCAAACTTTCATTTCATATATATATATATCCCTTGCTGCAGGTGTGTACAATATGTGGGTGTCTAAGCATCTTTAATGCACATCTGTCAGTCTTCTCTATGTTTGTACATACCTTAATGTGTGTTATCAGTGCTTTACATATGGACAGATTATTGCATACACTGTTATATATATATGACCCTGTATTTCATGTGTGAGTGTGTATGCATGTATAATAAAAATGTTTAAATATAATAATAATAATCGATATTAGCAGCATTTGATGTAGAATCAGATTACAATTTCTAATAAATGAAATTATTGTAAACTATTTTTCATAAACTACAAACAATATATGTAAATATATGCAAATTTCCTTTTCATAAATGGATATTCAGTTGCTCTGATATAAAACTGCAATAAATCAATAATTAGATATATATTGAAAAATAAAAAGCTAAAAAAAACTATTGAAGGAGTTTGTTTTCTGTTGTGATATTGTAATGTGCGGTGTCTAGGGTCAGTCTTCAGTGTTCTTTTCATCAGATGGATAAAATTTAGAAATTTGTGATATACTTTGTATTTCATTATCCATAACTGTACCGGGGATTGTCCGGCTGGTTCCTCTTCGCACTGGTCATTGTCGAGACCTCAGGCGTACTTGGACCCTGTACAGTTGAGCTCCTGCAATATTGGAACGTCTGAGCAAGGACCCCCACTAGGTGGGGTGGCTGTTGCAGCAGGAATGCTTTTGTGGTCTTGTCTGTGAGGCGCAGCCCCTTTTCCACCACGCCCTAGGCCCAGAGTCCAATCATCCTCCTCCTCCCCATTCTTCTGTGACACTAGAGTCCTTGGCTTTTCCGTTTTTTTTCTTTATATTTTCCTATTTTACATTCCATTCTTCTCGATGCTTGACTGTCTGTCATTTGTGAAGGACATGGAATTGTATTTAACACTATCTCTCTTTCTTGCTGTGTGTTTCATCAGTGACAACTTTGTTTCTTGCCTTCATGTTAGTTTGTCACTATGGTATTAATGTCCACCACTGTCTGTCCCCATCCTGTCAATGTCCACTGTCTGTCCTCATCCTGCCAATGTCCACCTCTCTCCCCATCCTATCAATGTCCACCCTCTCTCTCCCCATCTTGTCAATGTCCAACTGCTCTTCCCCCATCTTGTCAATGTCCAATTTCAGCCATATTTGTCATGTTCCAACAGCTACCACCTGCATGTTAGTCTATCTTGAATTTACAGGCCTGTAGATATTCAATATTAATATAGTTATCATTGAAGTTTTATTCATTCACAGTTGACACAGCATAGATAAATGGTTAAGAGGTTGGCTGTGCAATCATTAAGTCTTGGTTTCGATCCCACAGCATGGTAGCTTGGGCAAGTGTCATTTACCATAGCTTCTGGTCAACCAATGCTTTGTGAGTGAAATTGGGAAGATGGAAACTGTTTAGGAAGCCCATCAGATGGATTGTATCTGTAATACAAGCGGCCGAAATAGGTAACTTGGAGATTAGAGAGTTGCTCAAGGTAGACGCCACTTCTCCAATTTGAGAGATCACAGCTTTGATACTATAAGCATGTGGTTAGAATGTCTGAGGAAAGAATTTCTGGATAGATTTTACAGGCAAAACCAGCCGGCAAGAGACCCAGAGGTAGACCCCATCCCAAGCGAGAAGTTTGGATATATCCATGATATTGGCTGGTCTCGCTTGGAAATCCAGCCGGATCAGTTGGAGACAGTTATTCCTGACAGGATCTGCTGGAAGTCATATTTGAGGACTCTACCCGCACGACCCTCCCAGGAATAAATGAGAGAAGAAGAAGGAGACCAGGATGATACTTATATATAGCTAGGTTGACTGAGGTGGTACTGATGTACAACTAGACAGAGTGAGGTGGCATTAAGGGGAAGATGAACAATCTTAACTATATATTGTAGCTTAAGAACAGAACTTAAACATTCCCCAACACACACATAATTCATAGATTTATATACACAATGTGCGTTAGATGAGACACACACGCATACACATTGGAGATTGAATGACACAGCACCAGACTGGCAGAAGATAGGAACAGTAGGGGCCACCAATACCATTGACCCTTAAATGGGAACAACTGGAAGAGCCGACAACGAAGGAAGGTAACTTTTCTGCTGGACACACCAGAGTTACCTCTCTTGAATTATTCTTCTTTTTAATTGCAACTTCTTTTGTCACCATTCTCAACAAGTAAAAGTTGTTTCTAGGTGGTTCTCAATCTGCTAGAAACCGCAGTCAAATCACTATCTTAAAAAAATGAAGATGCATTGGAAAATCTATTTTTAAAAGGAGCATCGTTAATGTACATGAGAGAGAGATTAATTGTATAGTTTATGGAGAGAGCTCCATCATGCCAGAAGCTTTTAATCCCCATGTTAACAGCCCAGTCTACCTAGCTGTAAGTAGGTACCAGTGTGGTATAGTTCACTGTAGTGTGTCTATGACTAAGACACTTAACTCTCAGCAGCCTAGTCTACCTAGCTGCAAATAAGACACTCAACTCTCAACAACCCAGTCCATCTAGCTGTAAATATGTACCACAGTGTGAAGTAGATCACTGTACTGTGTCTGACTGAAAAATTTTACTCAAAACAGTCCAGTTTATCAAGCTATAGGTAGCTACTACAGTAACAAAGATTTATTGCATGAAAGGATGAATTCAGTCTCTCCCACACGGAATGTTAACTGCAGCTTCCTCATGTCCAGTCAAAGGATAAATCTTATTGCTTAGTAAGAAGAGGAAGAGGCAGCATTCATCCTGTTCTAGGAACTCTGTGACTAGTGGAAGAAAGTTATCCTAAAACAAGAGACTTGGTTTGAATGTTTGTAACTGAGAATAGACCACAGAAAAGGCATCCAAATACTAGGTGAGGGTGCTCATCTGGGTAAGGAATTACGTCTACCATCTGAGAACTGGACCAACCTACCACATTTCATCCACAAAACTTTGGTTGACCCAACGTTATGGTAGAAGACATTTGCTCAAAATGCCACACAATGGGATTGAACCTCAAATTCCATTGATGTGAAGTGAACTTCATAGCCACACATCTATGACTTTCTTCCACCTATCACTATTGGAAGAGGAGTTGATACCAAGGTCTGTATATCGCTGTGATCTGGAGTTACGTTGCTTTGTCTAAGAATATTACTGAAATAGACTGTTATATCCAGGGGAGTATTTGTTCCTCATGCTAGGGAGTTCACACTGAAGTACAAAAGAGATGTAGTGGGATAATTAATAGATTAACAGGAAGGGAAGACTTTGTATGTAGAAGATGCACAGGGGTAACTGTAGGGTAGAGTACCAGTGATGTAAACCTACTCCAGTCACAGAAAGGACTCATAGCTTCTGCTATCTAGGTGGCTTAATTAGCAAAGGAAGAACATAACAGCTAGAATAAGGATAGGATGGAACAAGTTTAGAGAGCTACTCCCACTGTTGACCACAAAAGGTTTCTCCCTACATACAAAAGGTCAACTGTATGACACCTGTGTGTGAAGGGCGATGGAGCATGTTAGTGAAATATAGAGAGAAATGAAGCAACCATGTTGTTGGATGTGCAATGTAAGTGTGAGAGAAAGGCAGACTTGGACGAATTGAGGGAGAAGTTGGGTTTAAGAGGAATCTGAGGTGGTGTGCAGGAGAGATAACTGTGTTGGTAATGGACATGATCCCTGGGTGAAGTGCCAGAAAATCTCAGAGGAAGGAAGCTGCAGTAGAGGTAGACGAAGAAAGACCTGGGAAGAGGTTGTGAGAGCTGACCTCAAATCACTGAAATTCACATAGATGTCGAAGGAACGCTGAGAAGGACCCATCCAACCCATGCAAAAATGATGATGATGATATATATATATATATAAGTAAGAAGACAAGCTGAAGAGTAATCTTTCTGCAACCAATATTCTTTATGAGACATTTGAGCAAGTGGCCTTGCAGTGGAAGAACTGGAGATCTGTGTGTCATAATGGGATCAGGAATATCGAGTCAAGTTGTATCCATAGGCTACAAGAAGCAAGAGGGAGGAGAAAAGCATTATCAAACATACCAGCAATATTATCCAGTAAACCTCACCATTGCACAATTTGTGGACTTGCTTGCAAATCCTTGGCAGATCTAAAATGCCATGCCCAATATAAACATACGAACTGAATGAATTGAATAAGTTGTTTGGATCCTCATACATTGAAATCAATGGGAAATCTATATATAAAATTGTTCGTTTCTTTGTCTGTTTGTCTCCTATGTATCTAAACACCAGTGAACCAATCATGTTCAAACTTGGCATGTGGGTTCGTTAGACTCAGGAATAGGTTTACACTTGGACCTATATTCATTTATGTATGTGTGTCAATTTGTGGTCATCGTCTTCACTACAATGGAAAATTGAGAGAATGAAGAAATAAGAATTTGAGAGAAAGTCAGTACACATGAAATGAAATAAAGTGCTGACAGACAAAGATGAAACTAAGCGTTCAACATAGTAGCTTCCACTAAAGCAACAAACCCATGCTTCAGTATTGAATGTCCTCTTCTCTCTCCTGCATGAAAGGAGGTACAATAAAAACAAGTAAACAAAACACATTCAATCAACAACACACTTGCTTTAATATCAAAATCCACTCTCTCCTCTATGGGCTGCAGAACATTTGGTCATAGATTCTTTATATATCCTTCCTGTGTGCATATATGTTATATCTACTTCTTATTTAGCCAGTTTGAGGGCATCATATTTGTATTTTAACACATGCTAAGGGAAGTAAGTAAATCTGAGAAAATCATGGTTGTAGTTGGTGGTGACACTGTTGATGCCTCACTATTACTATGACTGCCAACGTTATTTTTCTAAACTTAAGAAAGCTTCTAGATATAAGTTTGAAAGCAGAAGCAATAGAGAAGAGTTCCAGCTAGATCCCGCCAACAAAATTTTTATACAGTTTAAATACACAAGTCTCCAATATCCAAACAGCTAAATGTCAGCAGAAGGGCACACACATATCATGACCTGGATGCACCCCGGCCCCCTTCGAGTGTAAGAAGTTATGGGCTAAAACACTTTCTTGAGAGGGACTTCTCTGAAGACCTGCAGTCCAGCTCTCCTGAGATTTACTTACTACTATCTTCTTCATATCTTTCCCATGTATATACCACATCTTCATATATATAACTCAATGTGTATATCAGCCTCTCATTAAATTTTGGGTTCTTTATTTGATTTATGGAAACACTACTTAAAATAACACTTGTGAAACCTGTAATTTTTTTTGCATATTAATTTCCATTAGAAATTGGTTGTTGTTTCTGAAAAATCACTGAAAGTTAATGCAGTGAGTCCTTTTTCAGTGAAATTTGACTTGACTTAGATCCATCATTAACAGAAAAATTAAATTTTTTTAGATAAATAATATTGGAAGCTGCAATATTGAAGGCTCCATAGATGTAGTAGATAATTTCTGTTACATGGGTGACCTAATTAGCAGTGGAAGTGAGTGTTCTGAGAGTATAGTAACCATGAGAGAATGGAATAGAAAAAGTTTAGTGAGCTACTATCACTGCTAGCTACAAACATGTTTTCTCTCGAAATGGAAGACAGATTGTTTGAAGCTTGTGTACAAACAGCAATGCCACATGGAGGTGAAACCTGGGCACGATGTGCAGAGGACCTATGAAGATTGGAAAGAAATTAAACTTGCATGCTCCAATGGATGTGTAATAATTGTTTCTACTTTTGGCACAAGGTCAGCAATTACCCAGTGTATTACTGGTACTTTATTTTATCGACCCCCATAAGGATGAAAGGCAAAGTTAACCTCAGCGGGATGTGTAATAATAGTGTACATGAATGACAAAGCATCAATGAACTGAGAGAGAAACTAAGCATAAAAGTGGTCAGATGCAGTGTGCAGGAGAGGAGATAGCAGTGGTATGGACATGTGATGTGAATTGAGGATGACTGCCATATAAAAAGTTGATGGAAACTATGGAAGAGGAAGACAGGACAGTTTGGGATGAAGTGATAATAGCCGACCTTGCCCAATTAAACCTCACAAAGAGATGACACAAGATCAAGATTTCACCGCTCCACACAAATTAGTTATTAGTGATATCAGAATAAACACAAAACGGAACAAGATAAGCAGAAAAATATGGAGATCGAGAGAATGGAAACTAAAGGACCCTTCTGTTGAATATATGTTTAGAAAGGCTCTAAGGGATGCATGGTGAGAGGGAAGACAAGTTAGATACACATGATATAGACGACATTTGGATATTCTTATGTGACAACCTATTGTGAACTTCTGATGAGACTTGTGGCTGGAGCAAAGTGCCAACCAGACAGGTGACCTAGTGGTGGAACAGCACAGTAGATAGAAAAATGGGGGTAGCAGAGACCAGTATCAATTAGCTATGAGGGAAGCTAGACAACACCTATACATAGCACAGAAAGAGGCTGAAAGGTTTGCTAATGTCTTGTGACATGAGGTGTTCTATATTGCAAGGCAGTATGTCAGTGTGAATTGAGATGTTGTTGAGGAAAAGTGTGTTAGAAATGACTGCTGTACTTAGCACCACTAATACTCCAGAAAAAAGAGGCCTGGAAAATTTACTATGACAGGCTGATGAATGTGGAGAATGAATGGGAGGAAGAGAGACTACCTTCAGTCGACCCAGCAGAGGGATTAGCAATTGAAATCATCAAGATGAAGAATAGTAAAGTCGCAGGACCATTGGAGACAGACACAGAGATGTTAAAAGCATCAGAAGTAGGAGCTCAACTAGTAACTCACATAGTCAATCAGGTAGTACAAGAAGGAGTCATACTTAATGACTGGTGCAGTACAATTGTAAACTGCTGTAAAGGAAAATGTGATGCTCTAGAAAGGAGCAACTTCAAAGGAATAAAACTAATGGACCAAGTTATGAAAGTGATGGAAAGAGTTCAAGCATATCTAATTAGGGAGTCAAATTAGACAAGACGCAGTTGGGTTTCGTGCCTGGGGAAAGTACTACAGATGCGCTTCTCCTAGTGAAACAGCTACAGAAGTTCCAAGCCAAGAATAAGCTGTTATATTTACCCTTTGTTGATTTAGAGAATGAATTTGACAGAGTATCTTGATCTAACATCTGGTGGTCATTAACATAAATTAGTTGTAGAAGAATGGCTTGTGAGACTAGTGCAAGCCATGTACAGAGGAACTGTCAGTAAAGTGAGAGTAAGAAAGGAGTTTAGTGAGGAATGCATGGTACAGGTAGGAGTGCATCAGGGTTTGGTCCTCAGCCCACTTCTGTTCATTGTAGTTCATGCCATAACAGATGAGCTTAGGACTGCTGTCAATAGGAACTTCTATATGCTGATGATCTGGTTCATATAGCTGAATCTGTGGAAAAACTAGAAAATATGTTCTAGCTGTGGAAACAAAACTTAAAATCAAAAGGGCTGAGAGTAAACTTAGCAAAAACCAAAGTTTTAGTAATTAGGAAAGATCACATTATGAAGTAGCCTTGCTTGAAATATAGAAAACAGGAAGTATCTAGCTAGCTAGATGATCTAATTAGCAGTGTAGCTAGAGAAAGAACACGATGGAAAATGTTCAGTAAGTTACCTTTGTTCATAAAAGGTTTCTCTCTACAAATAAAAGGCCAGCTGTATGATGCCTGCGTGCTATGTTGCAGGGTAGTGATATATGAGCAGCTGATGCAGAGAACATATAAAGGCTGAAGAGAAATGAAGTGAGCTTGCTTTGTTGGATGTGCAATGTTAATATGCATGAATGACAAGGCATAGATGAGCTGTGAGAAAAGCTGGGTATAAAAAGAATCAGGTCTACTGTGCAGGAGACGACTATGCTGGTATAGACATGTGATGTCATTCTTCCTATGCATCCCATGTCTATACCAGCAGTCTTCTTTCTTGTATACTGCATCTAATCCCTCTTATGCTCAGCTTTTCTCTGAGTTCATTGATGTTTTGTCTTTCATGCACACAGATATTACACATACATCGAAGCATACTCACTTCATTTCTTACTAAATTTCACAGATCCTCTACATTCAGGGCCCAAGACCCACTTCTGGAGGATCTGTAAAGATTTATATATATATATAGAAATTTTATATATTAAATATACAACCTACGTCAGGATTGAAGATGTGCCCCCTAGCCCAACCCACATACCTAATTCACTTTTTCCAACCACCCGTGCTAACAGGGAAAGCCAAGCATGTCTCACAATAGGTTGCTCAATGCAACACTCTTTAAGGTCAGCTCCATGACCCGTCTGCTCTTCCATGGTGATATAACCCCCTCCTCATTGGTGCCATGATAAAAAGCACCCAGTCCAGTTTAAGGTGGCAGTGATAGTACCATGACAAAAGCACCTAGTCATTTCTGTACAGTGGTAGTACCAGAATTATGATAAAATGTTCCCAATGCATGCTGTGAAGTGATTGGTGTTAGGAAGGGCACCCAACCATAGAAATTATGCTCCCAGTAAACACTGCAAAGTGGAATGTGTGACAAGGCATGGCCACCTAATTAGTCTAGCCTCAAAACATGACAATCCATTTACAATATATATATATATATACAAAATGGCTGACAGAATACACAAGTGTTTTTTTTCATTCCTTCTTTTCACTCTCTTTCTATTTCATATTTTATTTCTCATTCTATCTTCTGATGAAAGACTAGTGCCCAAAACGTTGAGACTCTTTTCCTACTATATCAAGCATTAAACTAATATATTTCTTCATTGTACTGTCGTTTTTGTTCTTTCTGTTTATTTTTTGCATATATAATATATATACTTACACACACATATTATATATATGTTGTGACCATGGTTGATTTAATACTTGGTCTAAGCAAACAGTTAAAAATTGGTGAGTGTATATGTGGTGAGGGAGGGAATGTTTATGATAGTAATGTTTCACAGCAAGCCTCCATTTAAAGAGTCATAACTGTGTCTAGCTTATATATATATAGATATATTTACACATTTTTCACTTTCAGTTCACTGATTTATTCATTACTATTATTACCACCCGTTTTTTTACACAGCAATGCATTTTTAGTTTTTTTTTTCATTAAATACAAAATATTACATTTGTTTTTTGCTTTTTAATTCATTTTTTAAAAATTTATTATTTATTTTTTTGGCTTTCAACATGTAATTGTGTCTGTGTGGATATTGTTTGTGTGTGTCGCTGTAAATACTGTGTGTGTTGTTTGTAAAAATTATGTATGGATATATGTGAAAAGTAGTCTGTTTTTATGCATGTGGAAATGAGTTACAACCTTTATTTTCTGTTGCTGCTGTTATATAATGGTTTTTGTTTGTATACAAGTTGTTAAGTGGTGAGGTGAGTTAAGTTCTAGTACCTGTACACACCTGAAAATTAATTTGATGTTATTCTTTTTAATGAATGCATTTTCCTCCCTTATATAGCATTAACATTTGAGGTGTAACTGAAATTTCATTAAAAAACAAAATAAAATTAAAAAAACCTCCCAGATGTGGGTGGTTGGGGGCACTGACACCCCCTAACAAGGTCTTTGATTTGGCTTTTTCACCCCAAAATATCTCTACAGTTCATTGTCAGGTGAGAACAAGTCATATTTTTTAATAATGCAATGAAAAGAGAGGAAATAATATTAATGTTTATTAAAAGAGAAAGATCAACTATTATTATTATATTATTATTAATATTATCATCATCATCATTTATCCCAGCAATTCTCTTCACTTGGAACTACTGATATCTTCTGATGTATTCCTTGAAGAGTGCATCCCTTGAAGGTTACCCCAGGCGTTCTGCTTGTTTTGTTTGGAGCTACAAGTGACGCTGGGCCAGGCGGAGCCAATTAAAGGTGGTACTGCAAAACCTCGTGACCACAAATAGTTGTTCTCCCATGACTGAGGCATTCCATGAATGTAGGTTGAGTTGGAATGTGAAGAAGAAGCAGTAGATGCCTGAGGCCTAATTGGTGTAGTCACTGAGGAATCTTTGCTCTGTTGGTTTGATTGATCACGTACCATCTCACTGTTTTTTATGTTCGTTTTCATCTGGGAGTTGGCTTCTTTGTTCGAGGAGCTGTAGTTTAGGGATTTTAGTTCTCCGTCACTGCTAACTGTGCCAGTATTGAACTTCTTACCGAGGGTATTGATTGTCGATGACAGAGTATTGGTTCCCTTGAGAAACATCCTGTCCCCTGCAGCAGCAGCAGCTATAGCAGCAGGACACTTGTGGTTGGTCAGATTAGGTCGCTGAGTAAATGACTTGCCACAGTGATCACACGAGAATGGTTTCTCTCCAGTATGTTTGCGAAGATGAGTTTTTAAATTACCCTGGTGTGAAAACTTCTCCTTGCAATACTCACATTCAAATGGCTTCTCTCCAGTGTGAGTTCGCTCATGATTCTGTAGGAAAAATTTGTTGCAGAATGGCTTCTTGCAGAAGTTACAATAAAATAGCTCTCCGTTGTGTACTCTTTTGTGGTCAATAAGATTGTTGCGTTGACTGAAAGATTTGCCACAGTCGTCACAGTTAAATGGCCTCTCACCAGTGTGTCTCCGTAGATGTAACTTTAGATTACCACGCTGAGAAAAGCTCTTTTTACAGAAATTACATTGGAATGGCTTTTCTCCTGTATGGGTCCTTTCATGATTTTTTAAGAAGAATTGGTTAGAAAATCCCTTTTTGCAGTAGCTACAATAGAACATTTCACCAGTGTGAGCTTGTTCATGGATTTTTAAGAAAAATTGGTTTGTAAACGCTTTGTTACATACAATACAGAAGAACAAATCTCCACTATGAATCCTCTTGTGATCAATCAGACAGTTTTTCTGTGCAAAACCTTTACCACAAATGTCACAGACATGTGGTTTCTCCCCAGTGTGTATTCTCACATGAAGTTTTAAGTTTCCTCGCTGGGCAAAAGCTTTATTGCAAAATTGACACACAAATGGCTTCTCACCTGTGTGAGTCCTCAAGTGATTTTTTAAGAAGAATTGATTAGGGAAACCTTTCTTGCAATAGGAACAATAATATACCTCCCCTGAATGAGTCTGTTCATGAATCTTCAAGAAAAATTGATTGCAAAAGGCCTTCTTGCACACACTACAATAATACAATTCGCCAGTGTGAAAGCGTTTGTGATCGCTAAGGCTGTTTCTTTGAGTAAATGCTTTTCCACAGACATCACAGACAAATGGCTTTTCGCCAGTATGTATTCTCATGTGTGATCGGTAGTTTCCACTTTGAGCAAATGATTTACCACAAAACTGACAGTGGAAAGGTTTTTCTCCTGTGTGTGTCCGTTCATGGTTACGTAGGAAAAACTGATTTGAGAATCCCTTTTTGCAAAAGGTGCAATAAAACATAGACTCGCCTCCTTCACTATTACTTACAGCAGTGTGGCTCTGTTCGTGGATTTTCAAGAAAAATTGGTTAGTGAATGCCTTCTTGCAGACAATACAGAAAAACATGTCGCCTGTGTGAAGGCGTTTGTGGTCTGTCAGGCAATTCTTCTGAGCAAAAGATTTATCGCAGAGGTCACACTGAAACGGTTTCTCCCCTGTGTGTATGCGCATATGAGTTTTCAAGTTACCGCGCTGTGAAAACTTCTTGTCGCAAAAGTTGCATTCAAAAGGCTTCTCGCCAGTATGAGTTCTTAGATGGTTGCGTAGAAAGAATTCATTGGCGAATGGCTTCTTGCAGTAACTGCAGTAGAACAAATCTCCACTGTGAAGCCGTTTGTGATCATTCAGACAGTTCTTCTGAGAGAAACTTTTGCCGCATACCTCACAAGAAAATGGTTTGTCACCGGAATGAGTGCGAAGGTGCAACTTTAAATTAGCATGGTGGGAAAAGCCTCTGTTGCATATGTCGCAATGATATGGTTTTGAATGCATATTGTTGCCCATCAGATTTCTTTGTCCTGTCATTTCCTGTGTTGTCTGGGACTGGACAGGCATACAATTGTGATTCTTTAAGTCCACGAATAGAGGGAACTGCTTGTGACATCCAGAACAGCCAAATGGTTTTGACGTCCCCATTGAGTGTATCTGGTGAGTTTGCTCATGATTTTTGAGGAAAAATGGGCTGGAAAATATCTTCTTACAAATGGTACAGGGATATGTTTTTTGAATAAGGGGCGTATTGCCGGTGGTGTTATTGTTTGTAGAGGAACTACCCTGATTGAGGTTAGGCAAGGCAGTTCTTTGAGTAGACAAATCTTTGCGGGCAATTGTATCATTTCTAAAGCTCTTCCCGCCTCCACTAGATGTTGTAACACTAGTGGCTGTCGCTGTTGTGCCTCCAGAGCCATCCAAAGGTCGAAATGCTTTGCCCCCAGACGAAGCATTTGGGTGGCCTTTCAGATGGTGGTTTTGGTACAACGATTGGTTGTTAATGCCTTGCTGACTTCCAATAGGGTAGCTAGACTGAACAGGGTACATATTGGGTGGATGTCACTGTGATTCCAAATTACATTTGATTTGCTACGATAAGAAGAAGATGGTGGTGGTGGTGACACAAATAATGAAGATGATGATGATGATGATGATTATGGTGGTGTAGCTGTTGATGATGATGGCGACAATGACAACAGTAATGTAAGAGGGAACACTTTACATCATAAACCAACTAGACTAGGTCACAACTATTGACATCATTGACTGTTACAAGAGTTCAAATCACAGGTACAACACACAAACAACCGAACATCAAGCAAACAAAACTCTTGCTAGCAGGAAAAATGGATGTTATATGATAATGATTCTATGAGAGGTCGACTAAAACAAAAATACAATTCCAAACTATCTTTTGAATGAATATAAATGTTCATTGTTTGTAAATTGATCCACAGAACATCAGTTTATCAATATACATTCATATATATGTATATTGCAAAATAAGAAGTTGAAGAGGTACTGAATCATAGAGTTACCGTTACATATATATGCAAATTAGATCTGCTCAAGAAAAATTTTAATGGCAATCACAATAATTAAGACACAACATAGAATTATTTCCTACAGGGACCAGATATTCTACTTGGCAACACAGAAGTAATCAACCATGCATACATACAGCAGTGTAGACAAAGGTTCTACAAACACACAACAAGGAAAAACACACACTAATTATATGTAATTATATTAAGTATTTTTCAAAGAATGATGTTATTGCTACACATCACAGATAGAAGAATGCATCAGACAATGCTGATAAATCCTTGCAAGGAGGTTGGTGGGATCATTTTCTTCAGTTGAACCAGACATGCCAGGTGGTTCATTTGCCAAAATCAGGAAAAAAAAAAATGAGATGTTATGAAGTCAAATGTGAAAGGTTATTCAGGATGGTTTCAGCAGTTAATATCCATTGGATAGTAAGTAGCATCTGTAGGAACAGCAATCAAATCTGAAAATAAATAAATATATTATATATCTATCTATATATAATTGAATAAAGAATAACCAGGATTTAAATTAAATCTTTTGATTGATTGATGAACGATTCGATTAATATAACAGGAATATTCATTCCTGTTATATTATTCTCTTTAGAATCTATTAAATAACATTAATATTTACCAATCCATCTATATCTATCTATATATATATATTACACATACAGCAGAGCATGCACACTTCATTTCTTTCTAGCTATTATACATTTATGTGTGTTTATATATCACCTTGACCGACCAGTCTGTCGGGCGCCATTCGACGCCACTGGTCACAGCACATTGCTGTTTTAGCCATACGATGACGCCATCCCACTGGCTGGGTGGGCAGGCCGTAAGTCTAAAGTCTGTCTTAAGCCAGAAGGCTCATTTGGCCGGTGCTTATCCCGGCTTCATGGCGCGAGCCCCCCCCCCCCCCCCCCCCTGGACAGGACGCCAGTCCATCGCAGAGTTAAACCTCCAGCTATTGCTGGTACTCATTTTCAGCTGAGTAAACTGGAGCAACGTGAAATAAAGTGTCTTGCTCAAGGAAACAACACATCATCTGGTCCGAGAATTGAACTCACAACCTTTCGATTGCAAGCCTACTGCTCTAACCACTATATATCATGTTTATATATATATATATATATATATATATATATATATATATATATATATATATACATACATACACACACACATACATGTATATATATAAACACACATAAATGTATGATAGCTAGAAAGGAATGAAGTGTGCATGCTCTGCTGTATGTGTAATATTAATGTGCTTAAATGACACCACAATTGAGCTGAGAGAAAAGTTGGATATAAAAAGTATCATATGTAGTCTGGAAGAAAGGAGTTCGTTTTGGCATGGGTGTGTTATGCATATGGAGGATGTCAGTTGTATAAAGAAGTGCTGGTCACTCAAAGTTGTTTGAACCTGTGGAAAAGAGAGACCTAGAAAGATTCTAGATGAAGGAGTGAATATTGAGCTCAAGAAACTGAACCTTACAAAGGAAGTGAAAAATGACTGTGATGAGTGGTGACATGCAGTGCTAGAAAGGCCAGCCCAGTGGTACAAACAGTGAAATAGTCATTAAAATAGCAGGGAAGATAGAGGTTGGAATGTATAAAATATCTATATTGGGTCTTTCATCCATTGTATTCTGTACTGATACCCATCACTGATTGGCAGCTCTGACAAACTTGCCTATGCCCTATCTATTAATGCTATACCTCTCAGGCAATGGGTTTGTCAATTCATAGTTGAAATGTGTTGTAATTCAGGTTATGGATTTGCTGTGAGAAGAACTAAATAGAAAAGCAAGAGGAAAGTTTAGGAATGTTAAACAGGTGATTCCAATCCTGATATAAACTGTTCTCAAACAGGAAATTGTCTTTGTCTGAGATGATATCATCAAGGTTACATGTAAAAGTAGGAGTAAACTCATGAGAGAGTTGTTTCATTTTTACTTACAAATTAAACACTAACATCTCAACTGCGAATAAATAATATATGTATGTCTCACTCTCTCACTATATATATATATATAATTTTTGTTTTTCTCTCTAAAAAAAACGTTTTTCCGTTTTCCCCCTGCCCATCTCAATCTTTCTATTTCTTCTTTAATTTTTCATTCTATCTTCTGATGAAGGACTGAGTGCTTTTTTTGTTGTGACACCAATATGACACCTTACATGGTGGACTGGGTGCCAAAACTACCACTGTACAGAATGCGCTAGGTGCTTTTTGCTGTGGCACCATCACTTTGGGGAGCAAGTGACATGTCATTGGGGTGTATGTGTGTTTCTCGGTTGTATGTATGATACATGGTGGTATGTATGGTACATGGTGGTATGTATAATAGATGGTGGTATGTATGGTACATGGTGGTATGCATGGTACATGGTGGTTTGTATGGTACATGGTGGTATGTGGTACAAGGTGGTATATAGGGTACATAAGAGAGTTGTTTCATGTTTACTTACAAATATAGCACTAATGTCTCAAATGCGAATAAATAATGTATGTATGTCTCTCTCTCTTTCATTATATATCTATATATCATCAACACAATTTGATGTCTACCTTCCATGCTTGCATGTGTTAGGTAGGCTGTCATGTTATGAGGCTAGGCAGGTCAAGTAACCAAATCTTGCTCATATGATCTGTTTTGGAGTTGATCTTCTATGGTTGGATGCCCTTCTTAGTGCTAACCATCTTACATGGTGGACAGAGTACTTTTTGTCAAATCAGCAGCACAACTACATTACATGGTGAACTGGGAGCCAGAACTACCACTGTACAGGACGAACTAGGTGCTTTTGGCATTGGCACCAGCACTGTGAGAGAGCAAGAGACATGTCATTGGGGTGTATGTGTGTTTTTCATCATCATCATTTTACGCCCGCTTTTCCCTGCTGCAAGGGTGGGACGGGCCCTATTCAGCACAGCATCTCTCCACTTGTCACGGTCCTTCGTCATCTCTTCCGTGAGCTTCATATAATAAACATGTCAATGAAATTTATATATGTTTATTATACATAAACATATTGTATAAGCTTTATACACATACACACACATATATATATACTTAAACCAGGGGTACATGGATGGATATGTATTGTCATGTGATTGTGTGTGTTACAAGTTATTTCAGCTCTTGCATAGTATATAGAAATATGTGTTAGCAAATGATACATAGTGGTATATATATATATGGTACATAATAGTATATAGTATGTGTTAATATGTGGTACATGATGGTATGTATGGTACATGGTGGTATGTGTACATGGTGGTATGTATGGTACATGGTGGAATGTATGGTACATAATAGTAAATGGTACATGGTACAAGGTGGTATGTAGTTCATTGTAGTATGTATGGTACATGATGGTATGTGATATCATTATCATTACTGTTTAACCTCTATTTCCATGCTTGCATGGGTTAGACGAGTTGTCATGTTATGAAGCTCGTACATTTCAATTTTGGCTTGATTTCCATGTCTAGATGACCTTCTTAACACTAACCACTTTACATTGTGTACTGGAAGCAAGGTTTCTACACAGCTAGATGCCTCTCCTAACACCAACCACTTTACAGCATGTACTGGGATACTGTTTTCTACAGCTAGATGACCTTCCTAACACCAATCACTTTACATCGTGTACTGGGACACTGGTTTCTACAGCTAGATGACCTTAACACCAACAGCTTTACATTGTGTACTGGGACATTGGTTTCTACAGCTGGACACCTTTCCTTACACCAACCACTTTATAGCATGTACTGAAAACATGGATTCTACAGCTGGATGACCTTACAGTATGAGCTATACAATGGCATGAGATAAATAAACTCTCATTCATTGTACATAGCTGCTGACCAGACAAAGAGCACATGATATGACTAGTTTAGAATAGGTGGTCTTACCCTTAATGAGAGAAGAAAATACAACCATCACGCCCTTTCCAGGGCCTCCAAGACTGGTAGGAAAGAGGAAGTAATTATCACAGCAGAGTTGACCCAAATGTTTGCAACAGAATGGACTGAGAAGGTGCATGGCTTAGTTGTTAGGGTATTGGGCCTACAATCATAAGGTCATAGGTTCAACCCCTGGACTGGGCAGCATGTGTTTTTGAGTAAGACATTTTATTTTAAGTTGTTTTATATAATACAATTAGGGCGCCGATCATTAAAACACTCGAGAAATTACCTATGAGTAGCAACCTTGGACGAGGCCAGCTAAAGCTGCATAGGTGTGAGCTGTAAATTTCATTTCAGTTTCATTTTCAACAAAGTGCACCACACTCCACCATGTAACACAGCTGACCATACCACACAGGACCAAATAATAGTGCCACACAGCTCACTGCATCACATGAAGGTGCTTCCACAGTCAACACAGGAGCTTATATGAGTTCACTTGTTCTGCTAGAAATTGCAGGTAAGTTTCTTCATATCACAAACACTGTTTTGTAAAAAGAAAGAACAGATTGATTAATGAAATTCTAGATATGCAACATGGTGGGCTAGTCAAAACTGGAACACCTTCTTTTGTAGGTAACCACAGACAATGTCACTAGAGTACACCACAGCCAATGTCACCATACCACAGCAGAGTCAGTGTTGCCACACTATAGTACAGACAATGTTATAACACTACAGCAAAGCAAAGCCACTAAAGTGCACTATATTTCACTTTCATAGGCATCTGGTGGTATTAAAATGGCTGTCAAGAATTGTCCTGTATCAAGCTTCTGCAGAGTTTTTCCCAAATTTCACTTACAAGGCTTTGGTTGACCCAATCTTATGATAGAAAATACGTGTCCAAGGTGCAGTATACTGCATTTGAACCAAAAATAATGTAGTTGTAAAGTGAACTTCTTAGCCATTGTGATTGTTATTATTGGTTTCTGTTTTACCCTGATAGTGTTGGTTGGATGGGTTTGTAATGCAGCAGCTGTCCACATGTCTTTTGTTATCTCCTATGTAAGACCTAGTATTTACAAGCCAGACCTGATTGTTTCCTCCAACGTACTCCATTTTACTCAGCTATATTCTGCATCAACCTCCGCATGGTTATTTCACCTGCCAAATCCCATTACCATTTTAAAAATATATAAATATAGTATAAAGTAATCATGTATATATATGCCAGGAAAGATGAAAGGATGAGCATGGATGGAATGTCGGTCGATTGATATAGGTTTGTCACAAAAACGTGTTTTCGCTACCAACAGAATACTTTAAATGCAACTACACTGAAACAATTAACAGTTATACCCTGAGTCCACACATGCCAACCTCCACTGTGGACACACAGAAATAGATTTAGTGCAACATATCCAGAGTGTCACATTGTTGTTATCATAGTGCACACCTGTCTAGATTTAGCTGGCCTCCTATGATGTTGCATTACATAGGAGAGTTCTTGGTTGTTTTAATGATAGGGGCCCTATATTACTACTTTTCCAGTTACAGGAAGCAGGATTTGAACTCAGAATATACAGGCCTGGAACAGATATTGTAAGTCGTCTGATCTGTGCTCTAAAAATTTAACCAGCTTCATTTTATTGACTCCTTAGTTTGATTTGAACTCATACCATATCATACATTACTGCATGTCGGAATATACAGTATGGTCTTCTAGAGAGAGACATGATTGGGCATAGTTGTTCAGCTAACTACCTGCATGTTATTGGACTTACATTACAACCTGTATACTATAGGATTGCTGGATCAGGGATGACATAGGGTTATACAACAATAACTACCTTTGTACCATGTGACAGGTGGATCAGGACTGATCTAGTGTTACACAACAACAACCTGTGTACCTTAAGAACTACTGGATCGGAATTGACCTAGGGCTACACAAAAACTACCTATGTACCATAGAACTGCTGGATCAGGGCTGATCTAGGGCTACACAACAACAACTACCTGTGTAACATAGAACTGCTGGATCAAGGCTGATCTAGAGCTAGAAAACCACAACCACTGTACAGCTAAGACTGTTGGATCAAGTTTGACCTGAGGCTAAACAACCTCAACTACTATACACCTTGAGATGGCTGGATCAGAGCTGACATGGGACTACATAACATTACCTCATAAACTAGCACTGATACTGCAGTTTAGATGCACTTAGTGATATTGTAGTTCACACAGCACTGTCATTGGATTACACTAATCTCATTTTCTCTAGTCAGTCCAAATACTCCTTATATACCAGCTATATTTTACTTGACATACGTTATCACACACTTCTTAAACATGAACTGTAGTTTGTCTGCTCATTGTTTGGAACAAGACCTCTTTCTCTAGAATGTTTAAGAGTCCCTGATAATTTAACTTAACTCAATCTAGAGTATTTTTTATTGCAGAAAACATATTTTACTCAAAGATTTAATGTCAAAATCTGTTTGTCATATATGACAAATAAAAATCTGAAATATTACTATAACTTTTATTCTCAAGCATTTTACTTCAGGCAAAGTAGCAGACACCAACAGAGGAAACCACACCATACTGCACCAGGTAACACAGCAGAGAGCACCATACTACACCAGGTAACACAGCAGACATCACCACAATGCACCAGGTAATACAACAGACAATACCATACTGCACCAAGTAACACAATAGAGAATATCACATTGCACTATGTAATATAACAGACAGCAGACAGCATCACACTGCGCCAGGTAACACAACAGAGTGTATCACACTGCACCAGATAACACAGCAGACAGCACCAAACTGCACCTGGTAACCCAGCGACAGCACCACACTGCACTAGGTAACCCTCAGACAGCATCACACTGCACTTGGTAACAACAGGCAGCACCACACTGCATCAAGTACCACAATAGACAACACTAAACTGCACCAGGTAATATGACAGACAACACCTGGTAATACAACATAGCACCTGGTAACACTAGTCAGCACCACATTGCACCTGGTAACACAACAGTCATCACCACACTGCACCTGGTAACACAACAGACAACACCACACTGCACCTGGTAACACAATAGACAGCACCACACTGCACCTGGTAACACAACAGTCAGCACCACATTGCACAGCTCCACCATGTAACACAGCTGACCATACCACTCAGGGCCAAACAATAGTGCCACACAGCTCACTGCATCACATGAAAAAACTGGAACACCTTTTTTTATAGGTAACCTCAGACAATGTCGCCAGACGATGTTATAACACTACAACAAAACCACTGAAGTACACTACATCAGACTGCAACCAATATCACTGAAGTAATGGAAGTATATAAGAATGACATAACATGATCATAACTTAAAATACTCCCAGTGAGACTAAATGTATGTTTATCATACATAAATATATCGTATATGGGTTCATAAAAATAACACTAACTGTAAATCACTATAAATTGTTTGATGAAGAAAGACTTAACCCTTTCATGACCATAAGTGTGAGCTAATAATGTGTATAGTGAAGAATTTAGCATAACCTAGGCTCTGTTCTCAGCTGCTTTCTTTTTATTATAGTTCTCTAGCTGGCTACAAAATGTTTCTTTCTCATGTTTAAAGGCAGATTTTATGATGCCTGTGTAAGAACAGTGATGCTGCATGGAAGTGAGACATGGGCCTTGAGTGCAGAGGTTAGCCTGTTCTGATGTATGTATAATAGTAGTATGCATGAAAGACAAATCATCAATGAATTGAGAGAAAAGTTGAGCATAAGAAGGATTAGGTGCAGAGTATAAGAGAGAAGACTGTGCTGGTATGGACATGTAATGCGTATGGAGGATGACAGCTGCGAAAAGAGGTGCAAGACACTAATAGCTGAAAGAAACTGTGGAAAAGGAAGACTTAAGAAAATTTGGGCGGACCTCACAAAGGAAATGATACAGGATCAAGTCGACTGGTAATAAAATGTATTACACAAGACTCACCTTCCCACATGATCAGGACAAAATGTAAGCAGAAAGAAGTAACAACTTTTTAAGTTTTAGGTCCCCCTCTCCTTACTGCCAATATGTCCTGTATTTCACTATTTAACCTTCACCTATTTCTCACACCCCCATCAAATCCCTGATTCCTCTTCACCCACTTAACACATGCCAGCATGTAAAGATGGACACACTTCCACAGTGTACTGTTGGATGTTGGTCACTCACTCCCTCTCTTCAATACTCCACTGTGATCCGATACCTACTCAATCCCTTGCTCTCATATCCCCGTTCCCCCCTTTCTCATGCCTGCACGGAAAGAGAGCTGCACCCCACAATGTACTGCCAGCTGTCACTTACTCTTTTAAGTCACCTTTGTCTCTCTCTTTCCCTCTCAGCAAGGAATATGTAGCTTGTCCCTTGCTCTCATTTATGCCTTCCCAGTCTGACTGAGAATGAGATAAGTGCACTAGTGTTGAACAAAGTGGTAATGTTGGTAACACAATAAAATGCATTCAGTACACTCGATAATGCAAGCATGGAAAATAGATGTATAACAGTGATAATGATGATGACACTCTATTTCAATTAAATAATGAGGAATGTTGAGGGATTTAGTAAAATTTTCATTATTTCATTATTAAGGTAGCAATTTAACAAATAGTTCTCAGATAAAATGATGTTGGAAGATTTTGATTTAAATAGAAACCCTTTAAAATGGGTGGTTTGTTTAGAGAACCATGGCCAGTTTTAGTAGTGTTGGTATTAAAAGGGTTAAACAAACTAAATGTAAAGGTGAGAAGTGGACACTAGTCAGCATCAAGGTCATTGGTTACCAGCTTGTAGACTATGGATCCCTGGAGATCTACAAAGTTGTAAGTGAGGAGGGGCTGTTCACTGGCTTGTTGACCTTTCAAAAGTCTAGAGTCAATGAGAAAATCCATTTAAATAAATTACAAATAAATAGTAGTAAAAGGGTTGGGAACAATGATCTAGGTCAGAATAACCCCAGTAATTGTTATCTCGGTCAGAATGACCTAGCAGTCAACATCTAGGTCAGAATGATCCCAGTAGTCACTATCTAGGTCAGAATGACCCTAGTAGGCAATATCTAGGTCAGAACGACCCCAGTAGTTTGTATGTAGGTCAAAATGGCAAGTGGTCAGTAACTAGGTCACATCGACCAAAGTAGTCAGTATCTAGGTCAGAGTGACCAGTCAGTCAGTCAGCTTTGAGCAAAAAATAAGTGATTATTCTAGTGTGATTGTAGCAGTGTAGTGTGGTATTTATCAGTGTAGTGGTGATGTGGGGTATTGTGGTGGTGTAGTGTATAGTGTGGTATTGCCAGTATAGTGAGATTGTGACAGTATGGTAGTGGCGTAATGTGATAGTGGCGTGTGGTATTGTGTTGATGTAGTGTATAGTGTGGTATTTTCAGTATAGTGAGATTATGGCAGTGTGGAGTGATGTAGTGTATTGTGGCAGTGTATGGTGTGGTAGTGTAGTGGTGGGTTAGTGTACAGTGTGGTATGTGATAGTGGCGTGTGGTGTGGGGTATTGTGGTGGTGTAGTGTATAGTTGGTGTTTTAGTACCTGGTATCATGATGAAATAGTAGTGTATGGTACAGCCAGGCCAGAACAGATGATGCTGGGTAGCAAGGGCCTATAATTTTGAAAGAGCCCACCCTGCCCAAATTACAGTTCTATTATTGTTTTGTTACAGTGAACTCTCATTAAATTGGGCCTTCTTAAGACAGAGTCGAGTTAAAGGAGCATTGACTTCTTTCTACTGTCATCTCTGGGTATTAGTATTGTGTTGTAAGGGCCTATATTCTGGATGTGTAACCCAAAGGATGGTAAATTTACATAAATATTTAGCTCACTCAGTAATATAATCATAGATCATAATGATTTTTCTGTCCCTTGTTATGAAATATTGTGGTAGTTGATCTGAGACAGCACAACTAATATCATGATACATACTGGGCAGATGATGGGAGGGTGACAAAAATATAGGCTAAAGGTGAGCAACATTTTACTAGTACACACCATCACCACCATCACCATGTAACACCTGTTTTCCTCTTAGCAAAGTTTGGGTGGGAGCATTTTATAGTGTACCAGCATGGGGGAGGTTGTGTCATTGACACAAGCAAGGAGTCGGGAACATTTTCCAGCAATGTATTCTGTGAATGCAGATGGTATGCATCTTTTAAAGTCAGTTTAGTAGTAGTACTAAAGTCAGCACGTTCACTAATTTTCAAAGACATAATGTTCCAGTTACCAGTACATTATCATCACTCCAATAAATTCTGGTTCAACATACATATCTTAATGGCTAGTTTTGTCACATTTCATTCTTACAGTTTGTAAATACCAGAAGGATTTCCTCAAAATAATTATTTATGAGGTGAAGGTGCTACTAATTTTGAACAACACACCTGCCCACTAAGATGAGCATAAACTTCAGTAACTGATATTCAGCAATACTGGGTGAAGAAGTTCCAAGAAATCCCAGTGGAAAGAAGCTGTAGTAGGTGACCAAGGAAGACCTGAGGAGAAATATTGAGAGCTGATCTCTAATCATTGAAGCTCAAAGAAGAGATTGTGAAGGACCATAATGAGTGTAGAGTGTACTGAAAGAATGTGTCCAACTCATGCAAGCATGGAAAAGCAGACGTAAAACAGTGATGATGATGTTGATTACCAGCATCTTAAGAGTCTTAGGGAGAACATTATACAGAAACAATATCAGAAAGGTAACCAACTTAAATTCGACACATTCATGAAACCAATTCATTCCAACCCTGCTGCATCTGTTAACCTTGCTGATGATGTTGATGATCCATCTACTATTGATGCAGTTCCTCCTCAGTCACCTAAGACCTCTATGAAGGGAGGGAAACTTCAACCTCACCTGCAGTACATCAAGCTCATATGTCATTGATTACAGGTAAATGAAATTAACAATTTATAGTATTAAGTTTTTTATTCTTATATACAGTAACGTTGACTAATTTTATAATATATATATGTTTTATAATGATGTTTACAGCATTTTTAATATTGGGCAGTACATATATAAGATATTTGCAATATCTTATATATATATACTGCCCATGATGAATAGTAACATCAAGTTAACTTGTAGTTGAGATACAATATCTCAACTATAAGTTAATTTGGTCAATCGATTAAAATGAATACCATTTCGCGATTATTAGTATGGTTTAATGAAAGGATTCACTGTAACCATGTACACTACATATGTAAATGTATATACAGGGTGTGCCCCCCATAAAAAAAATATATACACACACACTTTGATTAGAATGCTGTTGAAGTGTATACATTTTTGGGGACAGACACCTTGTATATATAAATGATTATATATATATATATAAATATATATATACACACACACACACATTCCGATTCCGCCCTGCCCGTCCCTTCAATCTTTCTAATTTCTCATTTTCTTCTAATGAAGGACTAGTGTCCGAAACGTTAAGACCCTCTGCCTGCTATTTCAAGCGTTAACCTAATATATTCCTTTCCATATACTGTACCGATTATTTCTGTTTACCTTTTACACACACACACACATATATATATAGCAAAGGTAAAAATATATATACAAAGCTAAAATGTATCCAGAGAATTACATATGATAGTATGTAGTTGCCAAGTAGTTTCAGAATTAGCTCAATGTGTTTTGATATTATTCGTCCGAAGAAAAGGTAGATTCTTTTAAAAGGAAAAAGTTGGAAAGACAGACATAAACACAGCAAATATAATCAAATATATGGGTGGAAAAATTAGCTTTTAAATCATTTTTGATTCCTTACACATGTTTCAAGAGAGTTGATACATCAAATTCGAAGAATGTTACGTGAAAATTCGGTTAACTTTGCCTTTCATCCTTACCGGGTCGATAAAATAAAGTACCAGTAATGTACTGAGTTATTGCTGGCCTTGTGCCAAATGTAGAAACAATTATTATTATTATTATTATTATTATTTAAAATGATATATAGATATAATTTGTACTTCTACATGTTCAGAGGATTTAATACGGTAAAAATTTAATACAGTTTTTAACTATCTTCTGAAGATGGAGAAGTACAAACTATACCTGTATATCATTTTGTATGTATAGATATATCTGTGTATCATTTTGTATGTATAGATCTTGATTATACGAATAATTTGATGTATAACTCTCTTGAAACATGTGTAAGGAATTAAAAATGATTTAAAAGCTAATTTTTCTATTTATATATTTGATTATACATACACACACCTAACCTATACATAAACCATATGTATTTAATACTTGATTAGTAGTTTGAAATGGTGTCTACATTTCACATCTAGCTTCAGCCTAGTACCAGCTTTGAACGGAGTTTGGTAGAGCATTAGACCACTACAAGCCATGTTTGTAATGTACTTACAATAGATCGTGATGGGTACTTATATGAATGGCATACATAACAGTGGAAATATTCCATGATAGAAACTGAGCCGGATATATTACATATCAACGACATTATATGATATATATATATATATATATAAATTACAAAAATATTATCGAAAGATAAACGAAATATAAATGTACATATA
>OZ024741.1:234344662-234364662 GCA_964016885.1 Eledone cirrhosa | reverse complement strand
GTGGAATTATGTCGAACAGCTACTGTCGCGTGTAGAACGGATCCAGCTATCGGCCGAGTCCATAGTGAAGATCGACCCGGCGCCTTCCTTAGGTCATGAAGAGCAGGCAATTTTCCTCTGTCTGGTGGCCGTTGCGAAAGTGGACCAGATTAAACGGACTGAAGACAGACACTTTTCTGTTCGGCCAATCCCTCATCAACTTCTTCAAATTTCACCTGGAAAGGAAGGTGAGGGTGGAGAGAGAAGTGCTGCCCCCCAGTACATTTGCTAAAAGGTGGATGAATGTGGCGAGAATGGCCATGCGCCTATAGGCTAGCTAACTTGAGGAGAGGGGTGCTCTCCCTGGGTGACCTAGAAGCGCAGGTTGTTTCAGGATTGGTGGGGTACCTGAGTCAGACCTGGGTCGTCCGCCTCCTACAGGGGAATTTATTTTGTTATATTTATGCATAGTTTATTTTATATTTTTATATCTTCATTGTTAAATTAGTCTTGCCATTGTGCACTTTTACTCGACCTTATTGTAAACCCCCAATGTCCCTGTCTTTGTATTGTCCCCTACATGTCGGCCCTTGTGGCTAATAAACGAAATTATTATTATTATCATTATTTTATATATATATATATATATATATATATATATATATATATATATATATATATATATATATATATATATATATATACTCTTTTACTCTTTTACCTGTTTCAGTCATCCGGCTGAGGCCATGCTGGGGCACCGTATATATATGCATGTGTGCAAAAGGTAAACGGAAACAATAAGAGCAAACAGTACAATGAAGAAATATATTAGTTTTAACGCTTGCTATAGTACTGTTATTATGGCCCCTGGGCTTAAACCCACCGGCTTTTTTAAATTTGGTTTTATTTCTTCTCGGTTACTCACTTACATACCTTCTATCGGTATGTTTACTTTTTTTTCTTCATTTTTTTTCTCTCTTTTTTTCTTTCTTTCTCTCTCTTCGCCATTGCTTCTTTCCCTCGTGGCTTTTTGATAGATAAAAGGCTATGGGCGCGCTACGGATAGATGTATTGTCTATAATGCGCCGAAACATCCGTGATCCGTACTAAACAACTGATGAAGGGAACTGTCCATCTCTTGTTTGTGTCGCCTTACTTTCTAACACAGCCTCGTCTCCCTCAATCAACACACACACACACACACACACACACACACACACACACACACAGACACACAGACACACATATATATATATATAATTAGAAAGTGAACAACACAAAATATAACTACTCTATTATCAAAGGTTTCTAATTAAATAGCTCTGTTCTATACATAGAGCACTCCTTTTTCCTTTGCCTTTCCTTTGGAATTACGTAATACACACACACACACTCATATATATATTGTAGAAGAGTGTGTCTTAGTTGTTACGTTGTACCTTCTTGAGGATAAGTTGTTCGTAGCGATCTAAAGCACTTCACATCAGTAGGTTATTCCAGGTAGGTCATTATGAGTGACGGAGTATTCATTTATCAAATAATTGTTTCTACTTTTGGCACAAGGCCAGCAATTATCCCAGTGTATTACTGGTACTTTATTTTATCGACCCCGTAGGGATGAAAGGCAAAGTTAACCTCGGCGGGATTTATCAAATAATTGTTTCTACTTTAGGCACAAGGCCAGCAATTACGCAGTGCATTACTGGTACTTTATTTTATCGACCCCGTAAGGATGAAAGGCCAAAGTCAACCTCGGCGGGATTTGAACTCAGATCGTAAAGGGACGTAACTATGCTGGAAAGCATGGCGTCCGACCCTCTACCGATACTGCCAATCCACAAGACGGGATTAATTCACCACAATTGCATTATATATATTTCTGTTACATGGTTATTCATGTGACGTCGTCAGATATTTACACAATCATAGGCGCAGTTATGCAATCATTGTGATATGCCGGTGGACATGTACATCTACCCTGTACTATCCCACCCAAAAGAAGGTGATGGGGCAATCTTCACAATGAACGCAGTTGACAGGTGGATCCAACCCACGCATGACAACAGGTGTCAACATAAAGCCACAAGTCAGCAATGCTTGGACACTTGACGAGTGCGTGCAGGAAGGTTTCTTCACCGTGTGCATCTCGGACAGACCCGACCGACGGCACTTCCACGCCTGTAGAGTTTATCTCGAACTGGCAAAGCTCCTCGGTAGCACTGCCAAGCCAGGGATTTCTTGAAGATATCCATGGGCCCTGGACTGAAAGTCCTCTGGAAATGAATGGTTAGTTGATTTTTGTCGACGCCTTCAGTCTCTCCAAGAACGTCGTCATTTTTACCCGCCACTAAACTTCTATAGAAAGCTAAGGTGGAGTTTGCACCGATCACCCTGCCCGATTGGCTGAAGACTGTGAACGCCTGGAGACATTCCAATTTCTAAACGCTTTCTCTTGGTATTCGTTTGACCCTGGACGACAGCTGTGCTAAGGAGACGAGCTATGGAAAACTGCGTCCTGTTCACCATCGAGGTAAAGCTGTAGATGACATAGTCTGAGCACATGATTAGCCACGGCATGCGAAGTCCTCCACTCAGCGGGTGGTAGCAGAAAATTGATCGCTTGATCATTGGCACGCATCCCTTCCTCAAAAAGCGAAAGAGCAAACGCTTCTGTGCGGTCAGACTTGGACCAGGACAAGGCACGACGGTCAGTAGTAGATGACAGACAGCTTGTATGTGTTCGCCACCTCTGCCGGACCTTTCAGAGATAGCTTTCTCTCGGCCCATTTCTGGATGAGAGTGGTCACCCTGCTGGTTACCGCGTCCCAGCTTTTGTCCATTTGGAGGTCTGGATCAAACACCTATGTAATAAGACAAATAAGCTATCTTATACGGAGACCGCACGAGTATATATATATATATATATATATATATATATATATATATATATATGGGTGTGTGTATGTCCCTCTTCTCTCCCTCTGTATATAAGAATGAAGAATAAGACAATATTCTAGAATTGTAAACCATTTTATTAGTTATACGCATTTCAATGGTCTCAATTGTCACATCAAGGCGGGACCAAACCTTTACATCTACATACATACATATATACATACATATATATGTATATGTGTGTGTGTGTGTGTGTGTGTGTGTGTGTGTGTGTGTGTGTGTGTGTGTGTGTGTGTGTGTGTGTGTGCGCGCGTGTGCGTGCGTGTGTGTGTGCATGTATGTTTATGCGCGCGCGCGCGCGTGTAAGTATTTCATCGCGATGAAATACTTTCTACAGTCAATAATGAAGAAATCACTTATTTATTTACAATTATATCAGCACCACTAACTGCAGCATTACAGTTATTTACTATAACCGATTATGTAATGAGTTTGAACTCTACGTTTAGCTGATGGTATTTCATCTGTTTCTCAGGTATGGACCTATGTTCTCGAACACATACATTATTTAAATTATGCTCTATTGCTGAGTTTAGAAATTCATTCATGTGGAAGTCCTTAACGTTTTATTGCAATTTAAAATTTTTTAAAAGATTTCTTTAGAGGATTATCATCAATAGTCATCTTTCCAATTGGATTTGAGATAGATATGAGAATACCGATTTATCCTTTTATGAAATCTAAAATTGTTAAGGACTTTAACACTACCGTTTTGAGTGTGCAATGTTATGACTTTTCTGTGCAAAAATCGTATCTGATGGTTGCAAGTTCTCGCTGAACGCTTTTTATTTCAGAGATTTCTTCTCCTAGACGGACTGTCTTCACTACAACAGATGAGCACCATCTACCCTTATGGATTTTATATCAGAGTTACCTTCTAGATACTATATTAGATGGTCGTTGACTTTCCTGAGTTACTCCATCCTTTGATGGGTCTTATTTACATCCCGTAGGGTTTCCAAAAATCACCCTCCTCACCAAGCAAGCTTAGTGGTGTTGCCGGTTTAGTCGCCGACGACCTGACCGTGTCACAGGTTGTAATGTGTTACTTGTTACTAGTAGCGTTCAAGAGCAACCTGACTATTCAATCGCGCATTGTGGTGGACACTTTTTCAGGAAATCCCCAAACTACCATAATATGCTGCCATTCCCCACATAATCATTCACTCGAGAATGAGTTCATTACTTTCTATGAAGATCTCTCAGACATTGTATGTCTTATTTCTTCACACAACGTAGATTTCATCGTTAGTGATTTCAATGCACATTTGTGTCTAGACAGGGTACAATATAGCTATCACGAATTCACAAACCGCAATGGTGAACATCTTTTTGATTTATGGAATGTTTTGGTCTACTGTCAGTAAACGATCGCTTTCACAATCCTAAACGGAAGCTTTGGACATGTTACCGAAATGGATCTAATGTGCAAGTAGATTACATATTGAGTAGAAAGATGGGGATTCGATCTGTTTGCTATGCAGAAGCTTATACAACTACTTTTCAAACACTAACTTCTGATCATAGAGCAATTTCAGCAAACATGAAATTCAGACTAAGAAGAAATTATCTGATTTTCGAGCAATAAATTTCAGATTGTTAAGGGAATCAAAATCCCTACAAAATTTGTATAGTATTGAATTGTACAACAAATTCTCTGAACTCGTGAAAGTATTGATATTCATCCGAAATATGGTAACCTCGTAAAATCATGCTCAGAGGCTGGTACCACACCGAACGAATGGCAAAGAAATGGTCTAACTTACAACTTTCCGATCCCATAACACAAGCTAGAACAAATCTAAAGAGCATGCTAGAATCTGGAGACAGAAATATAATTCAAAATACAAAATCAGAACTGATGACTGCATCAAGACAGCAGAAGAATCACACATTTCAACCATGGCAAACATAATTTAAAATTCTTCGTACTCGGTTCTACATGGAGCTGCATGGAGAGCTGTAGATGAGATACAATTAGAGATACTAATAGATGAGATACAATTCCAATGATTAAATTGCAAGGAGCTATGGAGAACAGGAAAAATCTTTGGAAGGAATATTTCAGCTCCCTTTTAGGGAAACCACCAGAGGTACCTGACACTGAATTTGTCATCTCTCCTGTAGTGGAACAACCGTTACCAATTAATGAAGGCCTCTTTATTGTGGAAGAGGTGAGTAGAGCAATGAAAGAATCAAAGCGAGGGGGAGCTGTAGAAGTGGATAGTATTTCTTTAGAGATATGTGAATCACCACAATATCTCCTTGAACTCTGTAACATAAGCTTAACAAGATATATCAATCCAAAACATCGGCGAAAGTGTGCCATTAAACCTATTTCGAACAGTCTTACTGCTTCCATGGTTTCACAGCACTGGAGTATTAGTTTAAACACTATTGCATTAAAATTATATAATAAAAGGATTCTAAATCGTATACAACCATTTATAGATCCATTGTTGAGTTGGACTCAATGTGATTTTCGAAAATTACGCTCTATCAAACATTTTAGCACTGAGAAGATTCGTTGAAAAAGTTTACCGTTAACATTATTATTCAATGATTTTTGAAAGACATATAATTCCATACATAGGGAAAGAATGTTCTAAATTCTTGAAGCATATGGTGTGCTACCTTTAAAAGTAAATGCAATTAAATTAATCTATGGAAACATAAAATCGCAGGTGATCACTCCAGATGGCGAAACCTCCTTTTTCAGTGTTTTAGCCTGCATATTTCAGGATGATACATTAGCTCCATTTTTGTTCGTTATTGTTTTGGATTATTCATTGAAAGAAGCATTTAAAATGTCTGATAGAGATGTTAAAGGGTGACACGGTATCCAAGGATATGACTAAAGGATTTGGCCTAAGCTGATGACATCACACTAATCAATGAATTTGTGCAGTTGGCTGAAAACGTATTACATTATGTTGAACACGTAGCAAATATAGTACATCTTAATGTTAGCAAAACACAAATTGTAACAAATGGAATCAATGATGATTATCAAGTAAAATTCTTAACTGGTCAAATCATTGGTCGGGTTGAGCAATTTAAATATTTAGGTAGTTATGTTTTAGAAAACAAGGATGATTTTAATGTAAAAGAAAAAGGGCTGGCATGGGCTGCAATAAACCAGCTAGACAAAATATTGAAGTTTAACATGGACAGGGCATGTGCATAAAGTATTCTGTTTTACAACTCAGAAACTTGGACCATAACATGAATCATAGAAATAAAAATAGATGGATTATATACTAAGCTACTGAGAAGAATCTTTAACATCAGCTGGAGAGATCATATAACCAACATAGAACTGTACCAAGGCCTGCTACAGCTAGCATATACCAGTATGCAGAGAAGATTACACTTTGTTAGCCATTGACACAGAGCTGGGAACCAATAGGGTGTCTAAACTTTTATTTTGGTCACCATCTGGAGGTAGGTGATGCAGAGGAGCAGGAATGAAGATCTTTCCAAAAATGTCCACCGAGGATACTGGTATAAACTCTGATTCTGTAATTAAAGTCTTGATTGGGGATAAAGACAGTTGGAGGCAGAGAGTAGAAGATGTTCGTCTGCTGACGACTGATGATGATGATGATGGTGATATATATATATGTAACTCATTCTTCTTCCTCCAAGCGGGAAACTAATACACTTCATGTTATTGCATCCTCTTGTTGGTTCGTTTCTTGATTCCTTGTTTCTGGTTTCCTTGGTTTATATATATATATATATATATATATATACACTCATATGCCCCCCCCCCCAACACACACGCACGCACGCACACATACACAAATATATATGCATACAAGGGTGAGTCCCGCGCGAAGGACGATGCGGTATGGATATCTCCATGTGATGGAGGTTCCACTGAAGCAGATGGAGAAGTTCAAGTATTTCGGGGACATGTTTACAAGTGGTTGAAGGCAGGAAGCTGAATTAAGTGTAAGAACTGCAGGAGCCGATGCAGTAATACGCCAAATTCAACAGTCGGTTATCGGAGGAAGGGAGGTAAGTGTAAAAGCCAAACTCGCTATTTTCAATACGATCGCGAATATAAGCAGCCGAAATGGGGTTCCTCCGAAGTGTCTTTGGAGTAACGTTACACAATAGAGTACGTAGCTCGGAGACCAAATAGTCGCTCCAGGGAGAGCCGCTACTTCTCCGAATTGAGGATTCACAGCTCCGATATTACGGACATGTGGTTAGAATGTCTCAGGAAAGAATCGCTGGACAGATTTTAAGAGCAAAACCAGCCGGCAGGTTGGTTTTGAAGGAATTAATAAAAAAATTAATGCAATTTTTGTCCTTAGAGGCGAATTTGTCTATGAAATTATTCGAAATTTGGTACAGATGTAAAGGCATATATACACTCTTGTTCTCTACTTATCTAATTTTTATTTTTATTTTTTCAGATATATGAATATATATGCTTATATGAAGGTGGCTGTTCTGATGGAAGTCCGTCAGGAGCAAAGAGCAGTAATCGAGTTCCTTGTTGCTGAAGGAGAAACTCCTGTAAACATTCACAAAAGACTGAAAAATGTATAAAAATATAAAGCTTCAGACTACAGTAGTGTGGAGATGGGCCCGCCGTCTGAATGGGAATTAAACAGATCAAGAAGAATTGAGAAATTCAAGCTTAGCAGACATACCTCGAAGTGGCTACCCGTTGAATTCTATCAACCCTGCCAACAAGGAAAAAAAAACAGACGTTTTGATTAAAGATGATAGGTGCATAACCATTGATGAGCTGGCACCAGAGCTTGGAGTTAGCCATGGTAGTGCTTACAACATTATTGGATATTCAAACGTCTGTGCTCGCTGGGCACCAAGACAACTCACAGATAAGCACAGGATTGAAAGGTTTAGCTGTTGCACCGAACTCTTTGAAGGCTATGAAAGAGACAAAATGTTCTATCAAAGGCTCAAAGCTGGTGATCAAATTTTGATTCATCATTATGAACCAGAATCAAAAAGAGAATCAATGGAATTATGTTATCAGGCGTCTAAAAGCGTTCAAAATAGAAAGTCAGCTGGAAAAATCATGGCGAATGTCTTTTGGGATGCTGAAAGTGTTATTCTTGTCGATTTCTTGCCAAAGGAGAAACAGTGAACTCTGAAGCATACAATGGAACCCTTAAAAGACTTAGAGCTAAAATCTGCCGATTGATGTCAAATTTTGAGATGAATAAAGTTCTTCAATACGGTAACACCAGGCCTCACTTGAGCCTCAAAACATCTCCCTACTCATCTGAATTAGCACTTTCAGACATCCATCTTTTTTGTCCAATGAATGAGACAGTGAAAGGCAAACGTTATGGTGGTGATGAGGAAGTGAAAACTGCTGTGAGGAATTGACTACGTCAGCAACCAGTTGAGTTTTATGAAGCTGGAATACATGCCCTCATCCTTAGGTGGATACTGCCATTCAAAGAGGCGGTGTCTATGTTGAGAAGTAGGGATATGAACCTATTGTGTACACCTATATCTTGATATACGATATGCTTGATTAATTTCCTTTTAGATTCACTTGCTGGTAAGGTACTTGTCCGTGATCTAGACTTGTTGCTGATGACTACCCTGAAAACCAATGTGGTTTTCGCACACGTCGGGGTACCAGAAACTGTTTATGGTTATTGTCGACTTGACCAAAACCTTTGGAAAATCCTCAAAAAGCTTCACATACCTGACAATATGCGGAATATTATCATGTCTTTTCATGAAGGCATGAAATCATCAATTACATCAAATGGCGAATGCTCTGAACCCTTTGGTGTCACAAATGGTACGAAGCTGGGTTTTGTCATAGCTTCTGTTCTTTTTGTTTTGTTTTTCTTTGTAATGCTCCAGTATGCAATTGGCGACTTAGACACTGGTGTCAGATTTGAATTTCGTACATTAGGTGGGTTATTCAACCATCAGCGCTTTAAGGATAAAACACTTCCACGAACAAGTGTTATTCGTGATTTACTGTTTGTTGATGTTGCTGCACTTGTTGCAACATCCCTCAAACAGATACAAGGATTGATGAACCACTTCTCGATAAGTCTATGAAGCATTTCATTTCACAATCAGCATTAAGAAGACCGAGGTGGTTCATCAACCAAGGTCAACCATCCCCAGACAAGTAGAAGATGGTGGGCAAGGACAGTCGGAGCACGGACATCCCCATGCTCCCATCACTGTTGATGACAAGGGTCTGAAGTATGTGAAGTATGTTACTTACCTTGGTAGCAATGTGAACCGCTCTGCATCCTTGGATGATGAGATCATCTATAGCGCCTCCAAAGCAATTGACGCCTTTGGTAAACTACATCATCGTCTGTGGGGTGACAGAAGTATATCCCTAAAAACGAAAATTGCAGTTTATCGTGCAAGGGTACTCATAATACTTTTACACGGCTCGGAGTCATGGACACTTTACCACACTCACATTAATATGTTTGATGTCTTGGTTATGCACTTCCTGTCGAGGTATTCATCAGGTGCAACATCAGTGGGATTGTGTCATTTCTGATGCAATCCCAACTCAGATGGGCTGGTCATGTTCTACAGAGAAATGTGGACTGCACACCCAAATTACTGTTATAGAGTTAACTTCATAATGGTGCACGAAATGTAGACAAACCATTACTCAGATAACTGAAATTCAATTTGTGAACATACCTCTTACTTCCTTTGAAGCCCTAGCTTCTGACCGTGGAAAATGTAGAACTATCTGCCATGAAGATATAGAGGAAATGGAAAAATCTCGTCGGGTCCATCTTCGTGATGTAAGATCCGATCAAACCTTCCATCCTTCTCCGCTCAAACTTATATATATATATATAAGTTTATCCTGGGTTCAATCGAGGGTAACCACAGTAAGTAAGGTACTCAATACATAGCAGACTATAAATATTTAATATAGAAATGGCTCCTGTAGGACTAGAACTGTTTCATTCGGGAGAAATCATCAGGAAGCCCTGATGATTTCTCCCGAATGAAATAGTTCTAGTCCTGTAGAAGCCATTTCTATATTAAATATATATATATATATATATATATATATATAAGGATATTCTAATAATATATATATAAAAAGCTTTCTCCGATATTGTATTTATATATATATATATATATATATATATATATATATATATATATATATAAACAAGTTTAACAAGTAGAGAGATCTACTTAATTAGGATATAACTAGAAGATTTAAAGCTCCATGTTTTATTACAGTCACAATCCTGCAGAGCAACAAACACCCAAGGTAAAATCCATAGGGTAAGTTACAATAATTGCACGTATGAATAGTAAATATCAAACCAAAATTAGAGGTGAAATTAGGAGATTTTTGTAGTTTTGAAGATGTCATTGTAATTTTGTGATGTCTCCCCAATGGGAGATACTCTTCTTTCTGTTTTGAGTGCTTTCCTGTAATCAAGACAGACTGTAACCACACATCGCAGTTTTATTAACTAGAAGTTGCTCAGCACTCCCTTAAACTCCTTTCTTTCCAGCTGCTTGCTTATCTAAGATGATATTGTTATTGTCACAGTGATCCTGGAGAAATAAGTTCAGGCAAGCTGTATACATTTTAAACATTAGGTTCTGGCATGCAATAATAGGTGGGCAGCTTTTTGCCTAGTGGGTTTCTTTTCTTTTAGGGACCTATCTTATTTCTGCTAATGTCAACCAGCTTGGTATGTGTGCATCTTGCTGGTAGAGTTTGAAAAGATATATTCGATAGAGAGTCAGTTTTTATGTACCAGTAGCCGACAATCAAGTCTCTTCTCTGTGCTTTCTTATCTTGAAGTTTTCCTATCACAATCTCAAGGGTATCATCATTGATGATGTAAGTTTTTGGTGTAATGTAGGGACATTACTGCTTTTGGATCTCTTTCAACGACACTGTGTCTTGAACTTCTTTTCCTCATCCCATATACTTCTCCAGAAAGAATCTCTCTTTCTGGTACGGGGCCTCAGTGACATTTATTGGTTTTCCCCTCATATCTCTATAGACCGATGTTTGGTTTCAACGGAATCTTAAATTAATCATTTTTCTTTCTGTCACTCTCTTCTGATATCGGAGTTTCTCGCTGACAGCTCTCAGTTCTAATTTGAGGGTGATCAACTTGTATTGAAGAGTTCTACTTTTACTGTCTCCAAACATCATTTTTACTCCATTTTTCACTCTTTGTTGGTGAGGAGTATTTTTTTAAGCTTTTGTTTATGTGATAAACATTATCAAGTGGCCGATAGGGTTTTGTGTTGTTTTTTCTGTTAAAATCTCTAATATTACCAAAATAATGATTTACAGTCGTTGCTAGGGATTAATGTATGTGTGCATGTATATGTGAAACCCCCCCCCCCCTCCCCCTCTCTCTCTCTGTATATATATATATACATAAATAACTTGTACATGAGTAGAACTGTTTCATACGAATGAGACAGCTCTAGTCTTGTATAATAAATATGCTTATTCTCTACTGACGTATTCAGTATTAATATTTAACTGTGGTTATTTCCCGATCCCATTCGGGATTCCATCTTTAATTTGATATATATATCAACTGGACTGGCAACTGCTAATTTTTTGGCCGCCTTCTCGTCTTGGGCATCGCTCTGCTTTTCAGCCTCTTGGATTGTGTCTATTATATTCCTTTGCTAAATTTCGGAATACCTGATGTCACCGGATTCATACTGAACCCGGCCATTGAAATATTCATAGTATAATAAACCTTTAAGGAATTACACCAGTCCAGCCTCCTGTTATTTTATAATAATTAACTCCGTACTCCCACCACCAACAACACAAACGAAGACGGGTAAGTTGCATTACCTCGAGTGCTCTCCCTAATATTACATCAAGGTTGACTGTACGGAATGACCAGTTCTATCCAGTAGTGAACGAACAAACCTAAATGTATATATATATATATATATGAAAAACAAGGGGAAGAAGAATACTGCATGGTTGCACATGGATTACATATTATAAAATTAGTCCCTCATCAGTGATTTTGCCAACCATCATTGGTATTTCATCGCATTAAAAATCAGATACCTCAGGTTGGTGCGAGCAATAACTAAAATAAGCTATTGGGACAAGTGAAACGCGTAAAGCGAGTGAGACAAGTAAACAACAGAAGGAAAAGCAAACCGAAGGTTGGATATATATATATATAAGTATACACGCGTACACACACACACATATATATATATACGCACATATATATATATACGCAAACATATATATATGTAGGTATGGGTTATATTGAACATTAATAATAATATTCAATTCGTTTATAAACAAACGGCCCGATTTGAAGTTGAACTGTGCCGATGACCGATCGTCACCTGTTTGTTCAACACTATCTTTGAGGAACAATCAACATGTTTCTGGGTCATTACCCTTCATCAAGACTGTATACCCCTGCCAGTCTGTTGAACGGTTGAAAATATATAGTATTTTCTTAAGTACACATCGGCTGAGTAGCCTCATTTGCATACCGGGCGAGTTACGGCTGGCCTTGCCGAATATTAAAAATAAAATTTTAATGTATGTGTGTGTGCTCGCGTGCGTTTAGAAAGCCGTACACTGCAATTGGGTTAGTATGCCTAGGTAACAAGTCTGACGGAAATTGGGAGAGGAAGCAAAAGTGTGAGAAGGAAAATAAATGAAGCGGAAGAATAACACCTTAGTAATTTAATATTCTCAAAGGTCTTCGGATTGGGGAGGGTGCCTGTAAGGGGGGGGGGGGGGGGCTTCAGAGAAAACCGAGATTTCCATCCTGGTGTCTGTTCTTTTATTTTCCTTCTGTCACCTTTGCACGTATCTCAATTCCCTTCTGACCTGTTACTTTGGGTATCTAACCCACTTGCATTGTTCCGCTTTCTAAACACACACATCCACTTTCCAGTTTCATATTCCACAATGTTTCAAGCAAACTGTCACACCTTTGAACGGGACGCAATGGTATCTTTAAATTACACGAGACAACTTGCAACATTAGCCAAAGAGAATATCAAATACAGTGATACCTCGCAGTACGAGTTTAATTCGTTCCATGGCCGAGCTCGTTTTACGATTTACTCGTTTTACAAATCAATTTTCTCTATTGAAATTAATTAAAATATAAATTATCCGTTCCAGCCTCCAAAAATCATTGTTTTATGAACTTTAAAACAGAGACGGTGCAAGGAAAATGGCAATTATAAAAACAATAAAAGAGAATGTAAAAGAAATATGTAAACTGGTTTTATCAATTGTATGAAACTCGCTCGTACTGCGGATTTCCACTCGTACTACAATACAAAAATTCGCACGAGCCTCGGCTCGTACAGCTAATTACTCGTATAATGGGGCATTCGTACTGCGATGTTCTATTGTACATATTTTAGGCAAGATAGCTGATTCAGCATTCGATGCGATCACCTGATTAGTAATGCAAATGAAGTAATATAATAATTTGTTGAATAAGAACATGCATTCGAATAGAATAATAAAAGGAAACAAAGCGTGCTCCAATGTAACATCTATTTAATGCTTAACGACCGTTTCAGTAGCAATCCTGCTAGTAGCTTTTGATTATGCGTTTATACACAGCGAATTGTATAACTAATTTTAAATGGAGTTCAACTAAAATTAGTTATACTCCATCAGAGTGCTATAAAGGGAATGAAATTCAGAACCAATATGCTTCGCCTAACGATTACAGTATTGTTACATATACCAAAACGATTAAAAAATACAGTATAGAGCATGAAAAATCTGTATATATATATATAAATATATAGTATTTACGTATCGAGAAAGAGAGAAAAAATGGAGGGATAGGTGATACATATAGTTATTTGCCAAGTAGCGTATGCCAAAGGTGCTCGATACTAGTGCCGGCAGTATTAAATATTCGAAGTGTTAATATTTAGTGGGCTAGAGAGTTAGCAGAGCGTAAGCACGTGGGAAAGTGAAAAATCGGAGAATAGACCGTTAAAACATGTCTATTGAAGATATCACCTACGTACGTTTCGCCCAGTTGGGCTTCTCAAGGGCATAAACAGTCACAAGTGTTCCTTATATAGTTTGGAAAGAGATTTGGGGGTTAAATCGACATCAAGATTCATCGCTCGCAAAAATATCTTGTTTTGATTTTGCAGCAGGTCAAATATATATATAAAAACGCCTGTCACATGAGAACCACTTTGTGCTAGATTTGTTTGGGAAATGATAATTTGATGCACCCCCCCCCCCTCTCACAGTGATGACATGATGGCCAGTGGTCGAGCAACAGCTATCTATCTATCTATCTATCTATCTATCAACTGATTCTTTTTTTCAAATACCACTTTGGAAGAAGAATCAGGATGGAGAGAGAGGTGCTGTACCCCAGCAAGTTTTATGAAAGGTGGGTGAAAGTGGCGAGAATGGCCCGAGTGAATGGGCCTTCTCTCTATATCAGCCTGTAGGTTGAGGAAAAGGAGGAGGAGAGGAAAGGAGTACAAGCTCTTCGTACTCCTGGAGATGAGGGTTGCACATTTTTTTCGGGGGTCTGTGTTACCCATATAAACTGTCTCCCTCTATTGGGGAAAATCGACTAACTTTTAAATTCCATCTGTGATAACATTTTACACGTTTTTATTGTATGTAAACTTCCCCCTTTGTATTTGTCCCCTTCTTTTGTGCCCCTGTGGCTAATAAAGAAATATATCTATCTATCTATTTATTCATCTCTTTCTGTCTCTCTTGCACATCTATCTCTCTTTCTATTTACCTAGCAACCTTTTTATCAACCTGCATGTCCGCCTGACTGTCAACCTATTCATGTATATTTGCCAACGAATCTAGTTGTGGACAATAATAGCATTAACAACAACAAAGCACAAATCCTAATAACGGCTCGAAGATAGAGATTTATAGATAGAAAGAAAGAAAGAACGACAAACAGATAGCTAGATATCTTTCTTTGTTAGATAGATTTCTTTATTAGCCACAAGGGCGCAACAAGAAAAGGGGACAATACAAAGACATGCCGGGGATTTTACATACAGTCGTGTAAAAAATATAAAAACAAACAATTTCAACAATCGAAATCCCCAATAGGGGGGAGGCGCCACAAATGGGTTGTTTAATACCCCGTCGATAGAACAACCCTCAACTCCAGGAGCGTGTTGTGCAAGTGCTCCTTTCTTCCTTTTGCTCTCTTCCTCAACCTACAGGCTTATAAACAGAGAAGGCCCAATCACTCGGGCCATTTTCGCATCATTCACCCACCTTTCAGTAAATTTACTGGGGTGCAGTGCCTCTCTCCACCCTGATTCTCCTTCTAAAGTGATACTTAAAGAAGGGAATCAATTGTTGTCCGGAGAGAAAGGCATCTGTCCTCAGTCCTCTCAACCTCGTCCACCATATAACTTCTTTCACCATAGCCACCGTACAGAGGAAAACCGCTTCTCTTTCGTTTTTGAAAGAGTCTGGAGGTTTGATCCTTACTATGGACTCGGCAGTAAACTGGATTTGTCCCATACGCGACAGTAGTTGTTCTGCATAGTTCCACAGGTCACTTACGCCCGGGCAGTGTACAATTGCGTGCAGAACTGTTTCAATGTCCTGCGCACATCTTGGACACATCCTCTTGGAAGGATCCCTGCCAGGGTGTCCGTGCCTGTAGATCTTGTCACGAACCGGTAGAGCTCCTCGGTAGCACTGCCAGGCCAGGGACCTTTGGAAGTTGTCCATAGGTCCCGGGCGGAAAGTCCTACCAAACAGACTGGTGAGCTCATCGTCTTCGACGCCCAGAGTCTCTCCGAGCACGTCGTCGCCCTTGTAACGTACAATCCTCTATAGAATGTCGAAGTGGAGTCTCCACTGATTGCTGCGCCCGCTTGCCAGAGGACTGTGAGCGCCTGAGCGCATTCAATGTGCCAGGCGCCCATCGTTTTCGGTCTTTTCTTCACCCAGGACTGCAGCTCCGTTAGCGAGACGAGCTGTGGGAAAGCCTGTCTCAAAACGGTGCCCACACCGGTTGGGGGTCGGTGAGGAATACCTGGATGATGCGCAAACATGCGCATCATCAGCCACGGCATTCCCAGCCCTCCGTTGGAAGGGTGCTGACAGCAGACGGATCTAGATAGATAGATAGATAGATAGATAGATAGATAGATAGATAGATAGATAGATAGATAGATAGATAGAGAGACAGAGAGAGAGAGAGAACAATGTCATCATAATTTAGTGCATATAGATTTGTTAATGATTAAAGAAAATATAGAAGAAAAATATTGTAATTAATTTAAATAAAGGTAAAATGAAATACGGCTTTAATCAAGTAGACAATAGTGTATGGACGCGTGGTCAGCTTTTAAAAATGTACAAGTAATAGCAAATATACAATATGTAAAATGCATGCACGGATAAACATAAGAGAAATAAAAAGATAAGTGATAATAAAATAAAATAAGGAATTAAAAAAATCATCTAATAAGCAAATGATAAGGAACCGAGAATAGAAAATAAAAATAAAGTTTTAAAAAGTAGATACAAGTAATAAAACGCTGAACTTCTAAAGAACTAAATGGTGCTGATAATTATCTATGATAAGACGTGCGATAAACTCTGTTAGCCAGACACAAAAATGTCTTATCTGTCGGCTCTCAGTAGTTTTAGTGAGTAGTCCCCGCTACATGCAACGACACATTCTCCAGCGGCAACCTGGTGCAGTCTGCGACTAACCCAGGCTCTGTTGCACTTCGGGCGGAGGAGGGTAAACTCTCCAAATATCGGTCGCTTTCCGACAGGTTTGCAGTTGAGCCTGTAGCAGTGGAGACTTTTAGTGCTCTTGGCTCTAGGGTAACCTCTCTACTCACCACCATAGGCGCTGAGCTGGTTAGCCGCAGTTGTAAGCCTCGCGAGCTGGAATGGCTCTTTCAGCGCATCTTCCAAACTATCCCCCGACGGCATTTTGCTGTTCTAACAGCTTCCACACGCCGAGTTTCCCCATTTTCCTGACAATCCTAATACACTCGCGTCTCAAACTCTATTTTCGAGTTAATTTGTTTATACCTTCAAAAGCTACCTTTGCCTTCTAACGCGGATTGGTCTCATACCTGAGTGAGTTGTCTTTTCTTCCCTCCTCCTCTGTCCACCGTGCTTTCATTCTTTCTTTCTCTCTCATTGCTCCCCTATCTTTCCCTCTCTCCCTCCCACGGTTACCTTCTTCCTTCCCCTATCTGCCTTCTACAGGCCAGCTCTACGTACGCTAATATTCTTCCTTTCTCGCGACGACTTGAGGGTGATCAGACGCACTCCATCTTTCTCTCTCGCAACGCAAACACAATATGAACGAAAATATTTATTTCTCCGTTACGAGCCTCCTATTCTCCGCAGTAATCTCATTAATTCGTCGAAACTGCAACAGGTTGAGATCTGAAGAGCATATTTTAATGTTTGTGACCTGTTCGGTTTCATCCATCCTTTTTCCTCCTTCCTATCTTCTCCTTCCTTCGAGTCAACTCACATCGAGCCGCTGTTCTCTGACCTTCGAGGTAATATTTTACCCAACGCTGCTTCGACGGCATTTTGCTGTTCTAACAGCTTCCATACTCTAGTTCGAGTTAATTTGTTTATTTATATATATATATAAAGAACAAATTCCTCCAAGATGTAATCCATAGGGTAAACAATCAAAAACTTGTATGAATGTAAATTCTCAGAGCATGAATAATAAATAACAATACAACCAGGGGCTGTAGGAGAATTATACCATTTCATTTCTTTTACTTATGTTTCACTAATTGCAGAAAATATCTGATTATAGAGGGATCTCCTTGTTAAACCTCCCCTGTCTGTCAAAAAGATGTCGAATTCAATCTAGCTGACGAACAGTATAGTTTTCGCCCCGGACTCAGCATAGCTGACTAAATATTCATACTGCAGTAGGTCTTTGAGAAATCGTGGAGTATTGCTGAGAGGTGTATGCTTGTTTCGTAGATCTCGAAACGGCGTATGGCTGCGATCCACAGGACCTGCTGTGGAAGGTTTTCACTGAAGCCTGCGCAGTGCATTACATGTGAGTGGAGTTCCACCGAAGCAGGCGGAGAACTTAAAGTATCTCGGGGCCATGTTCACAAGTGATGGAAGACAGGAGGCTGAATAAATTAAGTGCAAGAATTGCAGGAGCTGGCGCTGTAATGCGTCAGCTTCAGCATTCAGTAATCAGAAAAAGGAAGGTAAACGTAAAAGCCAAACTCAATTCGGTATTCGTGCCAACCCTTACCTATAGTCATAAATCTTGGTTAATGACCAAAAGAACATGATAGTGAATACAAGTGGCCGAAATAGTTCGGAGATCAGAAAGGCGCTTCAGGTACTTCACCGAACTGAGAGATCACAGCTCAGATATGAAGTTAGAATGTCTCAGGAAAGAATCGCTGGACAGATTTTACGGGCAAAACCAACCGACAGGAGATCCAGGAATCCAGGAGCAGACACTGAGCAAGATGGTTGGATAACATCCATGAGCTTGGCTGATCTCGCTTGGGTATCACTTGAAGACGGTTGCTTCTGACAAGACCCGCTGGAAGGCGTGCTTGAAGACTCTGCCTCCACGACCCTCCCACGAAGAAGATGAGGAGGAAGAGGAGGTATAATTAAAATGTTTTAATCATGTTAGTAAATCCATATACATGTAAAAAAAAAAAACGAAAAAAGTAAAGAATAAGATTTTAAAAAATGAAAATATCCCTACACATTAATCTTCAATACGTTTGGGTCCTCAAAATGTGTAAACTGCATCAAATTTAGGCGAGGAACATCTATGTAGATGTGTTCATCTGTTTGTTATTTCTGTAACAATTTTAATTGGTGGAAGTAGAGTTGCTAGCCACGAGCCAATTTCCTCCTTTCTCAACGCGGACCGAATACCAGCATGGCGTTTCGAAATCAATGAAGGGTATTCCATAAACCTGGTACCATTCCAGGTATCACCCTACCCCATCTCATTATATATATGTTTTGAAATAATTAATATTGTTTCTTGATTCCAGAAACCATGGTTGGGGAACTATAAGAGTAAAACAGACTTATTTTAGTCGTTCTACTCTCAATCGAGATGTTAGCTTAAGTTTATGTTTAATTACTTTTCTGAGTTGATAATTTATCCTTTCATTGAGATGTCTAAGTATTAAAGACAAATAACTTTTTTAATTGATGTATGATATGCATGTGTATGTGTGTGTGCTATGAGTGAATCCACTTCCCGTAATTTGTGCATTTAGTCTTTGCCGCTCTAGACGTTTCACCATATGTCCATTATGACATTTCAGTAGCCCATAGAAAATATTAGCGGTACCCATCTCCTTTCCAAGTGTCCAGCCCCACAGCAGGTGAGAATCGGGCGATAAACACTGTGCTCGTCCAGCCCTAAGAAATATAGCAATTATATTGTTACCCAATTAAGTCCCTTTGTTTCATTCTTATATTTTTCAGCATTTGCTATGATAGTGAAACATTTCCGGTGTAATAGATTAAGTGTGGCATTTTTCATAATCGTCCGAAAATTGGCATCGACAAACTAATTACGAAGGGTCTAAGGAAATCCGAAAAATCCTTAATAAAATTGATCTCCCACTGGGGCACAGTCGTGTTTTCAATATATGTTTAAAGGAAACGCTGTTCCTTTATATATTTTATGTATGATCTATGTATATTTGTATATATACAAACACAATATATATATATATATATCCTTATATATCTATATATCTATATATCCTTATATATATATATATATATATATCCTTATATATACATTATATGTATCATTATATGCGTGTGTGTGTGAGCAGAAAGAGAACAATCTTGAAAAGTAACTCGAGGAAGACAATAACGTAAATAAACGAAACAAATTGACTTAAATAAATGTGAGAAAGAGGAAAACGGAATAAAGATAGGGAGAAGGGAGGGAGGTTGAAGAGAGTTAGGTGAGTAAGAGAGGTAGAGGTACAGAGAAAGAAATATATAAAAGAGAGAATACTTATATATTGATAGAATAAGTTACAGAGAT
>OZ024741.1:234327162-234334662 GCA_964016885.1 Eledone cirrhosa | reverse complement strand
TACCATGAACAAATGTTTCACCTTAAGTGGATTCTTATAGATGTCAAGTCTGAGAAAATCATAGACATGTGCCATATCGCCTGTAAACAAAACCCAAAAATTCTAATGAATAGATCCAAGCATTTATTAAAAATTAAGAGTTGATTGACATATATATAAAAAAACATATCAAACATCGACAGGGGATAATTTGTAAAGAGTATAAGAACACATAATCACAGAGATATCATATTTAACGAAAACTTCATATATATATATATATATATATCTGGCACGGTGGGACACACCATGGTCACCCGGATAGTTAACCAAGTCGTACAGAATGGGGTTGTTCCGAAGGACTGGCGTAGCAGCATCATCATTAACTGTTATAAGGGTAAAGGAGATGCCCTAGATAGGAGTAACTATAGAGGCATTAAATTAATCGACCAGGTCATGAAGGTCACGGAAAAAGTAATAGCGCAACTAATCAGAGAGAGAATTGACCTAGATGAAATGCAGTTCGGGTTTGTGTCAGGCAAAAGTACCACAGACGCTCTTTTCATTGTACGACAACTACAGGAGAAGTACCTAGCTAAAAGTAAACCCCTATACTTAGCTTTTGTCGACTTGGAGAAAGCCTTCGACAGAGTCCCCCGTTCCATTATCTGGTGGGCCCTTAGAAAACTAGGTGTCGACGAATGGCTTGTGAGAGCTATACAAGCCATGTATAAAGAAACAGTCAGCAAGGTTAGAATTAACAACGAATATAGTGAAGAGTTTAGCGTAAAAGTTGGCGTCCATCAGGGCTCTGTTCTCAGCCCCCTACTATTTATTATTGCCCTTCAGGCTATAACAGAGGAGTTCAAGACCGGCTGCCCATGGGAACTCCTATACGCAGACGACCTAACACTCATAGCTGAATCAATGGCCGAGCTAGAGAAGAAATTCCAAACATGGAAGCACAGCCTAGAATCAAAAGGCCTTAAAATTAACCTGGCTAAGACCAAAGTTCTAGTTTGTAGGAAAGAAAATAAGGCGGCGGTCCCTTCCGGGAAGTGGCCATGCTCAGTGTGTAGGAAAGGCGTAGGTAGAAACTCCATTTTGTGTCAGAAATGCAAAGTATGGGTGCATAAAAGATGTAGTGGGATCACAGGTAAGTTAACTAAGAACATAGATTTCACATGTGGCCGGTGCTCTGGTGCAATAAGTAGCAGCAAGTGCCCACAAAATACTAGCTCTTTCAACTGCGCAGAGGGCTCTATAGAAATAGTGGACAGCTTCCGTTACCTGGGTGACAAAATCAGCAGTGGGGGAGGGTGCTCTGAAAGTACAGTAGCTAGAGTCAGAACTGGATGGAAAAAGTTCAGAGAGCTTATACCACTATTAGCCGCTAAAGGGTTCTCCCTAAAAATGAAAGGTAGGTTGTATGATGCCTGCATACGGACAGCAATGTTGCATGGCAGTGAGACCTGGGCATTGTGTGCAGAGGATATACGTAGACTAGAGAGGAACGAAGCTTGCATGCTCCGCTGGATGTGTAATAGTAATATACGTGAACGGCAAAGCATAAACGAACTAAGGAAAAAATTAGAAATAAGAGGGATCAGATGTTGTTTACTCGAGAGAAGGCTATGTTGGTATGGACACGTGATGCGCATGAAAGTCGATAGCTGTATAACAAAGTGCAGGGCAATAAAGCTAGACGGTAGCCACGGAATAGGCAGACCTAGAAAAACCTGGGACGACCTGATAAACTCCGACCTCACACACTTACACCCCTCCAAGACAATGTCACTGGACCGAGACCTTTGGCGGTACTCAGTAATAGAGAAGACCTGCCTTACCTAAATACATAGTAAAACCTACTACAGTCAGTAGGCATCTCTAACAAAATACACCCCTGTCCCACCACCCCCACCCCATCCACACCGCCCCCTTCTATGTAAAGTTATGTTGGTGCCACACCATCCAGGCCGAAACAAATGAGATCGTGTAGGTGTCACGACAAAAAACACACAGTCCACGCTGTAATGTGGCCGCGTAGGCAACACGGTAAAAACCTCCCAGACCCACACTGTAAATGTGGTTGGTGTTAGGAAGGGCATCCAACTGTAGAAAACCTGCCAGACAGTCCTATGCGAGCAAGACAATCACTCTTGCCTCAAGTGGGAAAACCCCCGTTCAAACCCATGCAAGCGTGGAACACGGACGTTAAACGTTGATGATGATGATGATGATGATAGATATATATGGCCATATCACGCTGAAAACATCGGTTCTCGTCCGATCACCGAAGTTAAGCAACATCGAGCCTAGTTAGTTCTTAGATGGGTGACCACTTGGGAACCCTAGGTGCCGTAAGCATTTACTGCTATTCCAGTTCCACACTGTAAATGTGGTTGGTGTTAGGAAGGGTATCCAGCCGTAGAAAACCTGCCAGATAGTCCTATATGAGCGAGACACGGTCACCCGACCAACCTCGGCTGTGCCATCCCATTGGAACCACTGTTGAGCCCAGGTAAACAAAGGACTCCACATCCTCCAGGTCCACGCCCTCGAGAGATATTGGCTGCCAGGCATCAGGCGAGACCAGTAACGTCATGACTTTCGACTTGGCGGCATTGATTCGTAGACCAACAGCGGCGGCTGCAGTGTGCACCCTTTCGAGAGCACCCTGTACATCTGTCCCGTTAGCGCCCATCAGCACGATGTCATCCGCGTAGGCCAGGTCCGTCACCACTACCCCTCTCCCGACCTCTACGCCCGGGTAATCCCGGAGCACTGTGTTGAGAGTGTAGTCAATGGCATAGTTAAAGAGAGTTGGCAATAGCGCACACCCCTGCCGAACACCGGTCCCAACATCGAACGACACTGTCTCCCCACCATAGACCCTCACTCGAGCCCGAGTCGACCGGTAGTAGCCTTGTATGAGATGAAGCAGCTTCACTGGGATGCCGTCCGCCTGCATTATACGCCATAGGGCTTCCCGATCTACCGAGTCGAAGGCAGCTGCAAAGTCGATGAAGCAGAGGATGGTAGGTTGTTGATGTGCCCACCGTTGTTCCAGGACACGCCGGAGATTGAAGATTTGATCAACACACCACCTCCTCAGATGGAAGCTGCCCTGAGAAGGATGGGTACGGACATCACGGATGGCCTGGAACCTCTTCAACAGAAAGATTGCGAAGGTTTTGGCAGCAACGTCAATTAAACTGATACCCCTGTAGTTGGAACACAGTTTCCTGTCGCCTTTTTTGAAGAAGGGTAGGAAAGTTGCCTCGCTCCAGTCACCAGGGAACCGCTCCGTCGCCCATACCAAGGAGAAGACTCGATGGAGCCAAGCTGCAAAGACAAACGTCGCATAGGTGCTGCCAGATCCGCTTTTGGGCGCCTCCAACGGTGTCTGTGGGACAGAAGAGAGATCACCTCGGCGACCAAAGGGCGAATCTACCAGAGCGTCGCCCACACTATCCTCCTCTATGGCTGTGAAACATGACTTATGAGGGTAGTCGATCAACGAGGGCTGGAGGTTTTCGACATTGACTGTCTCCGCCGCATTCTTTGCTGTTGACGCGTTGATCGGGTACCTACCGCCAGTCTTCGTCTTCGCCTGAATCTTCGACCCCTTCCTTCAGTGCTTCTGCAACGGCGCTTGAGATGGTTTGGTCACGCAGCCCGGCACCCTGAGGGTGAGCTGATCCGCGATATTCTCCTCCCACCTCCACTCCCTAACTGTCGCAAGCGCGTTGGCGGGCAGCTGATGACCTGGGCAATGACGATCAAGGAGGACCTCTCCAAACTCTCAGGTCCGCAGGTGTATGGCCTGCGCCGATTGAACCGTGACTGGCTCGCTATCTCCAGTTACCTTGCCCAGGACTGTCGTGCGTGCGATGCCATGGTTCGGGATGCCGTCAGGACAAGGGAAGAAGCCGGCTCAACCCGTCCAGGGTGACTGTCGACACAAGCAGGCACCCGACCAACCATTGCCTCAAGTGGGACAACTCCCGTCAACCCATGCTAGCGTGGAAGATGGATGTTAAATGAAGATGATGATGATGATACCTGCCGATAATGTGAAGCACATATAATTAATTCTGGATCATCAGTGAAGGAAAAAAAATTAACCATCTGTTCTTGCACCACTAAGACAAGTCGAGGAGTGAACGAGAAAATGCACATGTAATTGTGAAAAACCTCACACGCTGTTGTTGTTCTAGTGACGTGAATAAGTTTATCAACCACTAGAAATAGCAGCCAGAACCTTTCAACCTTGAAAGCTCTATTAAATATATATATATATTTTTAGGAGCAAACTTATAGTACCAAACTTATTGATGTCAAGTCTAAGAAAATCAGGCTTGCGTATATCACCTGTAGACAAAGCTCCCTAACACCAACAACTACAGGGGGATCTCACTGACATCACTTGTGGCAAAGACCCTCAACAGGATGATTCTTAACAGGATCCAGCCTGAGATGGAGAAGAAGCTCAGGGACAACCAGAACGGCTTCAGAGAGGGAAGATCAACCACCAGTCACATCCTGATGCTGAGGAGGATATTAGAGGGAGCTAGAGCAAAGTGTCTTCCTGCAGTCATGGTTTTCATTGACTTTAGGAAGGCCTTTGATTCTGTGGATCGTCACTGCCTGATGAAGATCTTACAGGCTTATGGAATCCCCAAGAAGATAGTGGACCTGATATCACTGCTCTACACCAACACCAAAGCCCAAGTCATTACACCTGATGGGATGACAGAGTTCTTTAAAATACTGGCTGGAGTGCTCCAGGGAGATACATTGGCTCTCTACCTTTTTATCATCGTAGTGGACTATTGTATGCACCTTGCACTGGAGAAACACCAGGACTCTGGCTTTACCATAACATCGGCTCAGAGCAGGAGAGTTAAGGCAAAAAAGATATTGGATGCTGAATTTGCTGATGACATAGTTCTGGTGACAAACATAGTGAAAGGGGCAGAGGATTTGATGCAGGAGGTGGAGACTGTGTCGATAAGTGTGGGGGTGAGAATCAATGAGACTAAAACGAAGTATCTGGTAGAGAATATTAAGAAGCGAGAGGGGATTACTAATGTAGGTGGGAAGCCACTAGAATTGGTTGAAGACTTCCTGTATTTAGGAGCAAAGATTGGGAATACGGAAGATGATGTCGTCTAGAGGAAGAGCAAAGCCTGGGCGGCGTGCCACAGCTTGAAATCGGTGTGGAAGTCGGACCTTCGTAAAGACCTGAAGATCCGTCTCTTCATTGTTGTAGTGGAGTCTGTGCTGCTGTACGAGTCTGAGACTTGGACACTGACCAAGAAACTCACTCAGATGGTGGATGGGTTCTACACGAGAATTCTGAGGATGGCTCTAAACATTAATCAGTATACACTGAGGATGAAAAATTCAGAGCTGTATGGGAACCTCCCAAAAGTCAGCTCAAAAGTGACACAATGGAGACTGAGGTTAGCTGGACATGCTCACCGACATCCAAAGTTGACACTGCACTCAGTGCTCCTGTGGGAGCCTCTGCATGGACACACTGGAAGAGGAAGACCAAGGTTAACATATGTTGATGTCCTAAGGACAGACACTGGTCTGTTGAAGACGCAGGACATGGCAGCAATACTGAGGGGCAGAGACCACTGGAGAGAACTCGACCATGGATCTCAAATTTTTACCTGCCCTAGATATATATATATATATATACACACACATCTATACACACACGCACATGTATATAATCATCATAATGGAGGCACATGGCTTAGTGGTTAGAGCATTGGCCTTGCAATCGAAAGGTTGTGAGTTCAATTCTCAGACTGGGTGATGTGTTGTTTCCCTGAGCAAGAGACTTTATTTCACATTGCTCCAGTTTACTCAGCTGTAGAAATGAGATGATAGGGACTGGGGTCCCTTTCATTCCACTGCAAAGTGGTCGTGGAGGTGCCATGGCAAAAAAGCACCCAGCCCACACTGTAAAGTGGATGTGTAGGTGCCACGGAAAAAAAAGCACCCAGCACTCACTGTAAATGAGGTTGGTGTTAGGAAGGGCATCCAGCTGTAGAAATCAAGCCAGAATCAGTTCCTGTCCCACCCTTGCAAGCAGGGAAAAGCGGACGTAAAATGATGATGGTGGTGATGATGATCATCATTTAACATCTATTTTCCATGCTTGCATGGATTAGACAGTTTGTCACTTTATGTAGCTAGTCAGGTCAAGTGACCATATCTTACTCATATGAAACTGTTTCTGGTTTGGTTTTCTATGATTAGATGCCCTTCCAAACGCCAATCATGTTAGTTTGGACTGTGTGTTTTTATTGTGGTACTAAAACGACTCTCTGAGTTCAAATCCTGCCAAAATTAACTTTGCCTTTCATCTTTTTGAGGTCAATAAAAAAGTACCAGTCTAGTACTGGGTCGATTTTTTTCTCTGTATCTCTTTCTTATTTTCTCTCTTTCCCTCTCTATCCTTTCTGGAAGAAATCTGCTATGTTCAGAACTGGAGAGCTGTGGGCTCTGTCAGGCTTAAAATGCCCAAGAAATGCTGTGTGCTACTACAGTGCCTCCTACGACTCCATTAGAGGTTACAGGACTATTACACTACATTTGTATGTGTGTTTGCATGGTGATCATGACATATCATCATCCTCATTTTATGTCTGCTTTTCCATGGGTTGGATGGGCCTTTTTCAGCACAGCAACTCTCCATTCATTGCAATCTTTTGTTATCGCTTTCATGTACTTTAGTGACTTAAAATCTACTCTCACCACTTCCATCCAGTTCTACCTCAGTCTTCCTCTACTGTGATTTCCTTCAATGGGATTTCTTGGCATTTCTTCACCTAGTGGTCATTGTATATGCACATCACATGTCTATACCAGTGCAGTCTCCTCTCCTGGACGCTACATCTGATTCCTCTTATACACAGTTTCTTTCTTAATTCATCCAGGCTATGTCATTCACACATGTTAAATTGCACATCCATCAAAGCAGATTTGCTTCATTTCTCTCCAGCCTTTGGATATCCTCTGCAGTCACTCCCCATGTAACACTACCATGCAGCATTGTACATCACACACAGGCATCACACAGCTGAACATTTGTTTGAAGGGAGAAACCTTTTGTTGATAACAGGTTGTAGCTCTTTAAACTTCTTTCATCCTGTCCTCATTCTAGCTACTATGCTCTTGGAACACCCTCCTTTGCTGATAATTATATCACTTAGGTAGCAGAAGCTATCAGCTACTTCTATGAATCCTATGTGGGATTGGGAAAGATTTATATCACTGGCACTTTTACTATGAATTGCGCCTGAACATCTACTGCATACAACATTTTCCTTTCCCATTAGTTTTCCTGCTATCCCACTACATCTCTTGTGTACCCAAGGTTTGCATCATGTACATAGAATTTATGCCTATTCCTTTTCTACATGTTGGGCAAGGTCACTTCCTCCAAAATGTCAATCAGGGTTCTACCATCTTTTCTGCTTATTAACACTTTTTTCTTTT